>PYXC01000091.1:1342500-1922903 GCA_015244755.2 Tenualosa ilisha | reverse complement strand
TCCTTTTAGATTAAGATCCCCAAACAGCCAACAATCTTCTTGCCCTGATGACTGAGCCCAAGGCTCCTAAATGTTGGCTACAAAAGGACTTAACACAATACTTTATTTGAATTTGATTCGGAATTGCTCCTAGCAGTTCTAAGGAGTCATTCAATTTTAATTGTGCATTTGCTTTGTCTTATGCTGTAACCACAGTCTGCTAACTTGCTCAGTCAGTTTTAGCCTGTATAGCTTTATGCTTTTTTTGCACTTGCACCAAAGTTACAATTTCCCACCAATTCTAGAGAGTTAAGTTTTAATGGTGCAATTTCTTTGTCTTATGCTTTATTTTCAAACTGATGTGCTTTCTTGCCAGAGTTCTCAAACAACACGGAAATAACAACATATCTGTGAATTGTAAAGGTGAGTTGCTTAACCTGAACCAGCATTCAATAAGTTCTTATTTTGCCTAGTCCTGCAGAAACACTACCCTCTAACTATTAAAATCTTAAAGTAGGGTTACTTTGTTGTTTATGAAAATATGTTTGTCTATTCCCAGTTTACAGTTGCACAAGGCTAGCTTGAATGCAATGCTGCATGTTGAAAACACAAGACAAGCTAAAAAATAGGAAATGATATGTTGATTACCATGATTCTTTTATCAGTAAATGGAACTTGGAAAGTCAAAATTTATTTCTAGTCAGTATATTTTTTCTCAGTTACCACGCACAATAGCTGCCATCCAAGTACAAACCAAGTCTAACCCTGCTTAGCTTAAATACATAGAGAATTTTTTTATTATAGTCAATGTTTGGGAGTCCCAAAATAATTTTCTGTCATATAGTCCAAAATTTCTAGCGGCGCCGTTGATCCTATGCTACATCTATCCTATAGAAAACACAACATTCCAACCCTTAAAGAGTTTCATAGACATACCTCCTTCTACCTCAATTAGGGTATACATACCCACGTTCCAACTTTCCATGTGCCCAATATCCTGAATTACTCGTTGCAGGACCCCACCGAAACTGATGACGAGTGAACCAGCCTGAGGTATTTTTTGCTGTGACACTGACTGATTACCAACAATCTGCCTTAAATCAGACATTTTTAGAAAAAGAATGAAGAGAACATCTGGTTTAATGTATACATAGCCATGTTCCAACTTTCCATGTGCCCAATATCCTCAAATTTTTTCGTTGCAGGACCCCACCGAATCTGGCGACGACTTCTGTGCGTCCTCCCTTTTAATTTGTCATCTTCAGTGGAGAAGGATTGTGATGCTGGTAGTGACTTTGATTAGGATGTGACTGTGCCCTCCCGTGAGGAGTCACAGAGATTCAAGCTGAGTTGCACAAGCATCTTTCTAATTTGTCCATTCAGGAGAGAGCTAACTCGGTGGATGCTTTTCCATCCCTTTTCCAGATGTGCCGAGCCGTACCACCCTTATAGAGCATAACATCGATGTAAGCTCAGGACTACACCTATCGGGTTAATCCTGCTAAGAGGGCCATTCTGGTCACAGTACTCACAGATGAGCCCAGTTTTAGCTTATGGACCTCCCCCTGTCTGTTGGTAGGTAAGCCGGATGGGATCCACCAGTTCTGTACGGACTACCGAAGATTGAACGCAGTCACAAGACCCGACTGTTACCTTCTTCCCTGTGTGGATGATTGCATAGATCGCGTCAGACTGGCTAATTTTGTTTGTAAGTTTGACTTAAAGTGCCTTTAACCCCTCGTGCTAGAGAGTTGTCAGCATTTGTTAGGCCGGACAACTTCCTACAGTATAAAGTTATGCATTTTGGGGTTAGAAATGCTCTGGCCACATTCCAGCACCTCGTTGACCGCATTCTATCAGGGATGACAGGGTGAGAGGCATATTGAGGCAACAGGCATTTGAGACTACCAAGGCTCTCCTTTCCAGTGCTCATGTGTTGGCTGCTCTGAGGTTTGAAGAATCTTTTCAACTGGCTGTTGATGCTAGTGACTGTGGGGTGGGTGCTGTCCTTCTACAGGTGGAGTCAGATGGTGTTGAACACCGGGTTTGTTATTTCTCAAAGAAGTTTAACCAACACCAGATGGCCTACTCCACTGTGGAGAAGGAGGCACTGGCACTTGCAGTTCAATTTTTTGAGGTTTATTTGAGTTCTGATTTGAGTCCTATAACTGTCTACACTGATCACAGTCCTCTGGTGTTTATAGACAAGATGAGGAACTCAAACCAGCGTATCATGCGTTGGAGTCTGATTCTCCCGCCTTACCTGCTGAAGATACAGATGAATCTGTTAGCAATTTGAATTTACACTAGAGGTCTGTATTGCACTGAGCCCATTGAAGCCTATTTCTGAATCACCAAAAACCCAGTCACAGCAGCTTATCTGGCATGGGGCAGGCTTTATATGATAAAATAATTATCTGGCATCCTTAGTACACAAATATGCTGTTAAATGTTGGATATTCACTTTTGTTCATTTTTTTATATTGTTCCCTGTGTACTCCTTTAAAAGATCTACAATCATACAATGAACAAATATTGTTTTTTATTTAACAAATATGCTTTTTGTATTAAAAGATACTATTACTTTAATAACTCAACAGCACTGAAGATACATATTTGTAAGCATATTCATTTAAAACAAATAAAACATCCTCTGAATGAATTTCAGAACTGACGGTGGTGACAGTGGCATCATTACAACATATATTTCCAAAATATATGTCTCTTGTCAATGGCATCTTGCATAACAACTTTATTTAACTTATTGGTCATCACACAACAACAGTGTAATGCTCTCTACTCATAAAATAACACTTAATAAATTGAAGAACAGATACAGGACAATTGTGATCATGCTTACCATTTTCCATAAATTGAAATTAAAGAAAAACTATAACACAAATCTGCTAGAAAAATGATAACTCATTTGTGACATCAAACTTTTTAAAGAAAAAAGTGCAACACTGCTGATTTACGGAGTCACCACTTTATTGGCTGGTGTACTGATGTATTGAGTAATCATTCCAGAAATATTGAGAGCTTCATTTATAGAGGTTTAGAATAAGGAAAAGCCAGTTAAAGCTAATAATTTAATTATTTTGATGTAAAAAGCATCTCCAACTGAAATGGTGACTCCGTAAAGCAGCAGTGTTGCACTTTTTCTGTATTTCTAGAAATAACTCAGTAACACTTTATCTGAAGGGGGATGCATAAGATTGACATTACATTGTCATAATTATGACATGACACTTGTCATGAACATTAACGAATGACAATGATTGCTGTCATTAATTGTCATGTGGTAAATTATGTTATTTTTTTTACTGTCAACCTGACATTGTTTCAGCCTCAGCGTGTCTCTACCCCAGTCCCAGGTGCTCACAGGTCCAAGCCTGGGCTAGTGCAAGGCTGAAGCGAAAGTCACCTGCAGCTCATGCTGGTTAATGTCAAGTTCTCATGACAAAGGTATGTGGTCTTGGTTAATGTCAAGATGTCATGACAAAGATATTTACTCACTATGTGGTCTTGGTTATTGTCAGGTTGTCATGACAAAGACATGGACAGCCTATGTCCTCTTGGTAAATGTCAAGTTGTCAACAAAAACATCCCAAACAATGTCAGGTTGACAGTAAAAAATTATATCATTTACCGCATGACTATTAATGACAGACTGTTTTACATCATTTAGTTTTATCAGGAATTAAGTGGTGTATATGTTTCTCCGTTATGAAGTCCATGCCTTCAGCAAACAGATTGTATATCTCCCTTGTCCTGCTTGCACAAGCTGGTGATGACGGTTCCGCAAGTTTTACAAGAATGTGATTGAATGGAATGAAGCACATATCCACCTCCTATTGGATAGAATTGTGTGTTGGGCCCATGAGGGTGGAAAAACACTTTCACATCTTGATGATGAGTGTCCACACTAACAGCGTTTGCTAGCCACCAGTTCTGGTCATAAATGACTGCAAGCCAATCACCACAATGAAGTACATCAGCAGATAGATCTGTCACAGTCCCATCAGGACCACTCTTGGTAAGTGGTTCTTGCTCCACGAGGGCTCTTGCTCAATTTCCTCCAGTTCCATTTCCTGTTGCTCACCTTCCTCTTGTTCCATTTCCTCCACCAACAGTGCCGAAGGACCTTTCTTCTTGTGCACTGGTACATGATAATTTTCAGCCTGTATCCTGGGTGTTTTGGCATTTTGTCACCACCGTCAGACACAAAACCTGACGGTGGTGACATCTGACGGTGGTGACAAAAACCTACTCTTTTTCGTAATATGCGTGAGTGGTTCACATTAGCCATCTTGTTTTCCCTCTGTTGTAAGTTACTTCACACCTCTTTTTAAAAAGTATATATTTATTTTATCTAAACTAATATTTTTCAAACAAAAGAGACGGTGTTGACATGGTGGTTGCGACAGTAGCAGTGTTAAAAAATAGTAACAAATTTAAGAGAAAACAGTAAACTTACAGGAGCTTGGGTGATGGTACAGCATGCAGTAGAGCTGAATGTTCCAAAAGGGGGTACTTAGGAATTTAGTTGATCTTGTACCTGCCTGATTTTATTGCTTTTTAAAAATATCTGACGGTGGTGATGAATATGTGGGGCACATTTTGAACAACCACAAAATAATAGTAAATGTGGTTTAAAACTCACTGTTTGTAGTTTTTCATATATACTTCTATGTATTCTTTCATGTGGTAAAGATATTATTTAATTCCATTTTATTTAGATCCTTTTTTTTTTTTTTTTATCAAGTTGAAATGATTATCTCCTCGCTGAGGACAGCTGGTTTTATAGGCAACAATGTGTGGATGACAAAAATGTAATTTTCAATAAGTGACTATCAGTTAGAACTAAGATTTATCTTGCAACTTCATATTCAAAATTGTGTATATGGTCAAGTCTCTGAAATGGTGCAGACATCTTTACAGTTGCTGGTGGCCAGAAGCAACAGAAGGAAAGAAACCTACGCAGTCAGCATCACTGGACTTGTAGTAAGTTTTGAATGTTAATATTTACTCACTTTCACTTCCTTTATACATTTTGTGATGTTTTTGTCTCAGAGAGCTTGGACCTTCTCCAAGCCCCTGGCCTTCACTGGCTTATTATGGGAGTTTTGTAAGGCATTGGTAACATGGTGACGTTAAATAAACGTTTTTAGGCACTTAGCTCGATAACTAATGTTACACTCCAGTAGCACAACGAGCAATTTAAATCCGAGTATGGGTCTTTCATTCATTATTCAGGACGGTTATTGAGTTTTTGTTCAGATTAATGTAGTCGTACGAGTCATTGATTTGTCTTGATTGGTACAAGGCCAGATGTTTCCAGCTGGTTGAGTTAGCTAACGAGTAGCAAACTATTCACCTGATGCGCTGAGCATTCTATTTCCCATGATACATTGTGGCTCACTGGACACGTACTGTTTGCTACTTCCGGTCGATGTTTGTTTACGTTGAAGCTATATGGAGGCTAGCGGCTAACGCCTGTGTTGAGAGCACTTATAACTCCATTAAGCCTTGAAGATGGCACATAAACGGTGGTTACACACCCCCGATGAATTAGTTAGCGATAAATGTGAAATTGACGGTCAGCTTATTCGTATTCCGCATCCTTCTAAACTAGCATCACAATCCTTCTCCACGGAAGATGACACAATACAAAAGGGAGGACGCACAGAAGAAGTCACCAGACCTACCAACACAGGAGAAAAATAACGCTTAAGAAGGTTAACATGGCAAATCTGCACTTTGTTCTTCCGGTCAGATCTACTCATCAGATAGTTGACATGGCTAGCACATAATCTCCTTTCTCAAAGCTGCTTGCCACAAATTTACAATCAAAAAGACGCTGCATCTTACACTGTGATTTCGCTAGCGCCTTCTGAGGAGCAGCACGGGCTTGATAGAGGTGGTACCTGAACCCACTCACATAGTCCAGCACATTAACAGGAGGCGTGTCAGTGTTCCACTCATCAGCTTACACTACCGTAGGGCCCCGAACAGCGTGGCCAAACACTAGCACATTTGGACTAAACCCGAGACTCTCTGAACATCAGTAGGTTTCTTGCCTTCTTTAGAGGGCCTCTTGTCCTGGTGTTATGTTTGAAATATGTTTTGTAAATATCACATTGAGTGTAAACCTTTAGATGTTTGAATATAGCCACAACCCCTCGTATGAGTTGGGCCTACTATTTTGGTCCAGTTAAGGGGCTTTACTTCCAATATTAGTTTGCTTTCACATTACTCCATCTATGTTGTCACTGATGACGGATAGGAAAAGTGTAGGGAAGGTCAAAGGTTATTTAGCATGGATGAGTGGTGTTACAGTAGTTTCCTGGGATGTAAAATTTTTCAAGGTTTTCCAGGGATGTACCGCATCAGGTAAAGGATACAGTACCATATGAGGTTAAGGAAAGATATGAAGATGAATTCATAGGACTTAAAGAAAGACAGCAGCGATTTTACAAGAATCCAAATCCACTAACACATAGGGGAAATCAGATGTTATTGATCTGTGTCAAGTTGATTAGTTGTTGTTTCATAGTTTCATAAGGAATTGTGAGGCGTTTCTTGCCCTCTTACACTTCATAGGGACCACCAGAGTACGTCATGCTAAAGGAGATTTGAAAGGAAGCACTGAAGGCCTCTACCACTAAATATTAATGGAACATATCATTAGGGAAGGAACTATCCAGGACAAAAAAGAGACTGCACTCTTTAGCTGCACTCTGACTACACTCTTTAGCTGCACACTGACTGTCACACCCCATCTTTGCACTACGTGATTTTTAATTACATTAATGTGCATAGACACATAGGTAGATACTGTAGATAGATACTTTATGAGACTGTTATAGATACTCTATACTTTATCTATCCAGAAGGAAATTAAATCATACATTTTTAGAAACAGCATGAAAAGAGCATTTGGTTTAATGTATGCATAGCCACGTTCCAACTTTCCATGTGCCCAATATCCTCAATTTTTCGTTACAAGACCCCACCAAAACTGATGCCGACTGAACCAGATTGAGGTAAGTTTTACTGTGACTTTGCCTGATTTCAAAAAATCTACATTAAATCATACATTTTTAGAAACAGCATGAAGACAACGTCTGGTTTGATGTATACATAACCACGATCCAACTTTCCATGTGCCCAATATCCTCAATTTTTCGTTGCAGGACCCCACCAAAACTGATGCCGAGTGAACCAGATTGAGGTAAGTTTTACTGTGACTTTGCCTGATTTCCAAAAAATCTACATTAAATCATACATTTTTAGAAACAGCATGAAGACAACGTCTGGTTTAATGTGTACATAGCCACGATCCAACTTTCCATGTGCCCAATATCCTCAATTTTTCGTTGCAGGACCCCACCAAAACTGATGCCGAGTGAACAAGATTGAGGTAAGTTTTACTGTGACTTTGCCTGATTTCCAAAAATCTACATTAAATCATACATTTTTAGAAACAGCATGAAGTGAACGTCTGGTTTAATGTATGCATAGCCACGTTCCAACTTTCCATTTGCCCAATATTCTCAATTTTTCGTTGCAGGAACCCACCAAAACTGATGCAGAGTAAACCAGATTGAGGTAAGTTTTACTGTGACTTTGCCTGATTTCCAAAAACCGATATTAAATCATACATTTTTAGAAACAGGATGAAGAGAACGTCTAGTTTAATGGAAACATAGCCACGTTCCAACTTTCGATGTGCCCAATATCCTCAATTTTTCGTTGCAGGACCCCACCAATACTGATGCCGAGTGAACCAGATTGAGGTAAGTTTTACTGTGACTATGCCTGATTTCCAAAAATCTACATTAAATCATACATTTTTAGAAACAGCATGAAGAGAACTCTGGTTTAATGTATGCATAGCCACGTTCCAACTTTCCATTTGCCCAATATGTTCAATTTTTCGTTGCAGGACCCCACCGAATCTGAAGACGACTGAACCACACTGAGGTATTTTTCACTGTGACACTGACTGGTTTACAACAATCTGCCTTAAATCATACATTTTTAGAAACAGCATGAAGTGAACGTCTGGTTTAATGTATGCATAGCCACGTCCCCACTTTCCATGTGCCCAATATCCTCAATTTTTCGTTGCAGGACCCCACCGAATCTGAAGACGAGTGAACCACACTGAGGTATTTTTCACTGTGACACTGACTGATTTACAACAATCTGCCTTAAATCATACATTTTCAGGAACAGCATGAAGTGAACGTCTGGTTTAATGTATGCATAGCCACGTTCCAACTTTCCATGTGCCCAATATCCTCAATTTTTCGTTGCAGGACCCCATCAAAACTGATGCCGAGTGAACCAGACTGAAGTAAGTGTTACTGTGACTTTGCCTGATTTCCAAAAATCGACATTAAATCATACATTTTTAGAAACAGCATGAAGACAACGTCTGGTTTAATGTATGCAGAGCCACGTTCCAACTTTCCATGTGCCCAATATCCTCAACTTTTCGTTGCACGAACCCACCAAAACTGATGCCGAGTGAACCAGATTGAGGTATTTTTCACTGTGACACTGACTGATTTACAACAATCTGCCTTAAATCATACATTTTCAGGAACAGCATGAAGTGAACGTCTGGTTTAATGTATGCATAGCCACGTTCCAACTTTCCATGTGCCCAATATCCTCAATTTTTCAATGCAGGACCCCACAGAATCTGAGGAAGAGTGAACCACACTGAGGTATTTTTCACTGTGACACTGACTGATTAAGAACAATCTGCCTTAAATCATACATTTTTAGAGACAGCATGAAGAGAACGTCTGGTTTAATATATACATAGCCACGATCCAACTTTCCATGTGCCCAATATCCTCAATTTTTCATTGCAGGACCCCACCAAACCTGATGCCGAGTGAACCAGATTGAGGTAAGTTTTACTGTGACTTTGCCTGATTTCCAAAAATTTACATTAAATCATACATTTTTAGAAACAGCATGAAGACAACGTCTGGTTTAATGTATGCATAGCCACGTTCCAACTTTCCATGTGCCCAATATCCTCAATTTTTCGTTGCAGGACCCCACCAAAACTGATGCCGAGTGAACCAGATTGAGGTAAGTTTTACTGTGACTTTGCCTGGTTTCCAAAAATCTACATTAAATCATACATTTTTAGAAACAGCATGAAGACAACGTCTGGTTTAATGTTTGCATAGCCACGTTCCAACTTTCCATGTGCCCAATATCCTCAATTTTTCGTTGCAGGACCCCACCGAATCTGAAGAAGAGTGAACCACACTGAGGTATTTTTCACTGTGACACTGACTGATTTAGAACAATCTGCCTTAAATCATACATTTTTAGAAACAGCATGAAGACAACGTCTGGTTTAAAGTATACATAGCCACGATCCAACTTTCCATGTGCCCAATATCAATTTTTCGTTGCAGGACCCCACCAAAACTGATGCCATATGAACCAGATTGAGGTAAGTTTTACTGTGACTTTGCCTGGTTTCCAAAAACCGACATTAAATCATACATTTTTAGAAACAGCATGAAGACAACGTCTGGTTTAATGTATACATAGCCACGATCTAACTTTCCATGTGCCCAATATCCTCAATTTTTCGTTGCAGGACCCCACCAAGACTGATGCCGAATGAACCAGATTGAGGGAAGTTTTACTGTGACTTTGCCTGGTTTCCAACAATCGACATTAAATCATACATTTTTAGAAACAGCATGAAGTGAACGTCTGGTTTAATGTATGCATAGCCACGTTCCAACTTTCCATGTGCCCAATATCCTCAATTTTTCGTTGCAGGACCCCACCAAAACTGATGCAGAGTGAACCAGATAGAGGGAAGTTTTACTGTGACTTTGCCAGGTTTCCAAAAATCGACATTAAATCATACATTTTTAGAAACAGCATGAAGACAACGTCTGGTTTAATGTATGCATAGCCACGTTCCAACTTTCCATGTGCCCAATATCCTCAATTTTTCGTTGCACGAACCCACCAAAACTGATGCCGAGTGAACCGGATTGAGGTATTTTTCACTGTGACACTGACTGATTTACAACAATCTGCCTTAAATCATACATTTTCAGGAACAGCATGAAGTGAACGTCTGGTTTAATGTATGCATAGCCACGTTCCAACTTTCCATGGCCCAATATCCTCAATTTTTCAATGCAGGACCCCACAGAATCTGAGGAAGAGTGAACCACACTGAGGTATTTTTCACTGTGACACTGACTGATTAAGAACAATCTGCCTTAAATCATACATTTTTAGAGACAGCATGAAAAGAACGTCTGGTTTAATGTATACATAGCCACGATCCAACTTTCCATGTGCCCAATATCCTCAATTTTTCATTGCAGGACCCCACCAAACCTGATGCAGAGTGAACCAGATTGAGGTAAGTTTTACTGTGACTTTGCCTGATTTCCAAAAATTTACATTAAATCATACATTTTTAGAAACAGCATGAAGACAACGTCTGGTTTAATGTATGCATAGCCACGTTCCAACTTTCCATGTGCCCAATATCCTCAATTTTTCGTTGCAGGACCCCACCGAATCTGAAGAAGAGTGAACCACACTGAGGTATTTTTCACTGTGACACTGACTGATTTAGAACAATCTGCCTTAAATCATACATTTTTAGAAACAGCATGAAGACAACGTCTGGTTTAAAGTATACATAGCCACGATCCAACTTTCCATGTGCCCAATATCAATTTTTCGTTGCAGGACCCCACCAAAACTGATGCCATGTGAACCAGATTGAGGTAAGTTTTACTGTGACTTTGCCTGGTTTCCAAAAACCGACATTAAATCATACATTTTTAGAAACAGCATGAAGACAACGTCTGGTTTAATGTATACATAGCCACGATCTAACTTTCCATGTGCCCAATATCCTCAATTTTTCGTTGCAGGACCCCACCAAGACTGATGCCGAATGAACCAGATTGAGGGAAGTTTTACTGTGACTTTGCCTGGTTTCCAACAATCGACATTAAATCATACATTTTTAGAAACAGCATGAAGTGAACGTCTGGTTTAATGTATGCATAGCCACGTTCCAACTTTCCATGTGCCCAATATCCTCAATTTTTCGTTGCAGGACCCCACCAAAACTGATGCAGAGTGAACCAGATAGAGGGAAGTTTTACTGTGACTTTGCCAGGTTTCCAAAAATCGACATTAAATCATACATTTTTAGAAACAGCATGAAGACAACGTCTGGTTTAATGTATGCATAGCCACGTTCCAACTTTCCATGTGCCCAATATCCTCAATTTTTCGTTGCACGAACCCACCAAAACTGATGCCGAGTGAACCAGATTGAGGTATTTTTCACTGTGACACTGACTGATTTACAACAATCTGCCTTAAATCATACATTTTCAGGAACAGCATGAAGTGAACGTCTGGTTTAATGTATGCATAGCCACGTTCCAACTTTCCATGTGCCCAATATCCTCAATTTTTCAATGCAGGACCCCACAGAATCTGAGGAAGAGTGAACCACACTGAGGTATTTTTCACTGTGACACTGACTGATTAGAACAATCTGCCTTAAATCATACATTTTTAGAGACAGCATGAAGAGAACGTCTGGTTTAATGTATACATAGCCACGATCCAACTTTCCATGTGCCCAATATCCTCAATTTTTCATTGCAGGACCCCACCAAACCTGATGCCGAGTGAACCAGATTGAGGTAAGTTTTACTGTGACTTTGCCTGATTTCCAAAAATTTACATTAAATCATACATTTTTAGAAACAGCATGAAGACAACGTCTGGTTTAATGTATGCATAGCCACGTTCCAACTTTCCATGTGCCCAATATCCTCAATTTTTCGTTGCAGGACCCCACCAAAACTGATGCCGAGTGAACCAGATTGAGGTAAGTTTTACTGTGACTTTGCCTGATTTCCAAAATCTACATTAAATCATACATTTTTAGAAA
The DNA here is from genome assembly GCA_015244755.2 of Tenualosa ilisha. NCBI lineage: Eukaryota > Metazoa > Chordata > Actinopteri > Clupeiformes > Clupeidae > Tenualosa > Tenualosa ilisha. Next base: position 1,910,935 of record PYXC01000091.1, on the reverse strand, counting down.
CAGCATGAAGACAACGTCTGGTTTAATGTTTGCATAGCCACGTTCCAACTTTCCATGTGCCCAATATCCTCAATTTTTCGTTGCAGGACCCCACCGAATCTGAAGAAGAGTGAACCACACTGAGGTATTTTTCACTGTGACACTGACTGATTTAGAACAATCTGCCTTAAATCATACATTTTTAGAAACAGCATGAAGACAACGTCTGGTTTAAAGTATACATAGCCACGATCCAACTTTCCATGTGCCCAATATCAATTTTTCGTTGCAGGACCCCACCAAAACTGATGCCATGTGAACCAGATTGAGGTAAGTTTTACTGTGACTTTGCCTGGTTTCCAAAAACCGACATTAAATCATACATTTTTAGAAACAGCATGAAGACAACGTCTGGTTTAATGTATACATAGCCACGATCTAACTTTCCATGTGCCCAATATCCTCAATTTTTCGTTGCAGGACCCCACCAAGACTGATGCCGAATGAACCAGATTGAGGGAAGTTTTACTGTGACTTTGCCTGGTTTCCAACAATCGACATTAAATCATACATTTTTAGAAACAGCATGAAGTGAACGTCTGGTTTAATGTATGCATAGCCACGTTCCAACTTTCCATGTGCCCAATATCCTCAATTTTTCGTTGCAGGACCCCACCAAAACTGATGCAGAGTGAACCAGATAGAGGGAAGTTTTACTGTGACTTTGCCAGGTTTCCAAAAATCGACATTAAATCATACATTTTTAGAAACAGCATGAAGACAACGTCTGGTTTAATGTATGCATAGCCACGTTCCAACTTTCCATGTGCCCAATATCCTCAATTTTTCGTTGCACGAACCCACCAAAACTGATGCCGAGTGAACCAGATTGAGGTATTTTTCACTGTGACACTGACTGATTTACAACAATCTGCCTTAAATCATACATTTTCAGGAACAGCATGAAGTGAACGTCTGGTTTAATGTATGCATAGCCACGTTCCAACTTTCCATGTGCCCAATATCCTCAATTTTTCAATGCAGGACCCCACAGAATCTGAGGAAGAGTGAACCACACTGAGGTATTTTTCACTGTGACACTGACTGATTAAGAACAATCTGCCTTAAATCATACATTTTTAGAGACAGCATGAAGAGAACGTCTGGTTTAATGTATACATAGCCACGATCCAACTTTCCATGTGCCCAATATCCTCAATTTTTCGTTGCAGGACCCCACCGAATCTGAAGACGAATGAACCACACTGAGGTATTTTTCACTGTGACACTGACTGATTTACAACAATCTGCCTTAAATCATACATTTTTAGAAACAGCATGAAGTGAACGTCTGGTTTAATGTATGCATAGCCACGTTCCAAATTTCCATGTGCCCAATATCCTCAAATTTTTGTTGCAGGAACCCACCAAAACTGATGCCGAGTGAACCAGATTGAGGTAAGTTTTACTGTGACTTTGCCTGATTTCCAAAAATCTGCATTAAATCATACATTTTTAGAAACAGGATGAAGACAACGTCTGGTTTAATGTATGCATAGCCACGTTCCAACTTTCCATGTGCCCAATATTCTCAATTTTTCGTTGCAGAACCCCACCAAAACTGATGCCGAGTGAACCAGATTGAGGTAAGTTTTACTGTGACTTTGCCTGATTTCCAAAAATCTGCATTAAATCATACATTTTTAGAAACAGGATGAAGAAACGTCTGGTTTAATGTATGCTAGCCACGTTCCAACTTTCCATGTGCCCAATATCCTCAATTTTTCGTTGCAGAACCCCACCAAAATTGATGCAGAGTGAACCAGATTGAGGTAAGTTTTACTGTGACTTTGCCTGATTTCCAAAAATCTACATTAAATCATACATTTTTAGAAACAGCATGAAGACAACGTCTGGTTTAATGATGCATAGCCACGTTCCAACTTTCCATGTGCCCAATATCCTCCATTTTTCGCTACAGGACCCCACCGAATCTGAAGAAGAGTGAACCACACTGAGGTATTTTTCCCTGTGACACTGACTGATTTACAACAACTGCCTTAAATCATACATTTTTAGAAACAGCATGAAGACAACGTCTGGTTTAATGTATGCATAGCCACGTTCCAACTTTCCATGTGCCCAATATCCTCAATTTTTCTTGCAGGACCCCACCAAACCTGATGCCGAGTGAACCAGATTGAGGTAAGTTTTACTGTGACTTTGCCTGATTTCCAAAAATTTACATTAAATCATACATTTTTAGAAACAGCATGAAGACAACGTCTGGTTTAATGTATGCATAGCCACGTTCCAACTTTCCATGTGCCCAATATTCTCAATTTTTCGTTGCAGAACCCCACCAAAACTGATGCCGAGTGAACCAGATTGAGGTAAGTTTTACTGTGACTTTGCCTGATTTCCAAAAATCTGCATTAAATCATACATTTTTAGAAACAGGATGAAGACAACGTCTGGTTTAATGTATGCGTAGCCACGTTCCAACTTTCCATGTGCCCAATATCCTCAATTTTTCGTTGCAGAACCCCACCAAAATTGATGCAGAGTGAACCAGATTGAGGTAAGTGTTACTGTGACTTTGCCTGATTTCCAAAAATCTACATTAAATCATACATTTTTAGAAACAGCATGAAGACAACGTCTGGTTTAATGTTTGCATAGCCACGTTCCAACTTTCCATGTGCCCAATATCCTCCATTTTTCGCTACAGGACCCCACCGAATCTGAAGAAGAGTGAACCACACTGAGGTATTTTTCCCTGTGACACTGACTGATTTACAACAGTCTGCCTTAAATCATACATTTTTAGAAACAGCATGAAGACAACGTCTGGTTTAATGTATGCATAGCCACGTTCCAACTTTCCATGTGCCCAATATCCTCAATTTTTCGTTGCAGGACCCCACCAAACCTGATGCCGAGTGAACCAGATTGAGGTAAGTTTTACTGTGACTTTGCCTGATTTCCAAAAATTACATTAAATCATACATTTTTAGAAACAGCATGAAGACAACGTCTGGTTTAATGTATGCATAGCCACGTTCCAACTTTCCATGTGCCCAATATCCTCAATTTTTCGTTGCAGGACCCCACCGAATCTGAAGAAGAGTGAACCACACTGAGGTATTTTTCACTGTGACACTGACTGATTTACAACAATCTGCCTTAAATCATACATTTTTAGAAACAGCATGAAGTGAACGTCTGGTTTAATGTATGCATAGCCACGTTCCAACTTTCCATGTGCCCAATAACCTCAATTTTTCGTTGCAGGACCCCACCAAAACTGATGCCGAGTGAACCAGATTGAGGTAAGTTTTACTTTGACTTTGCCTGGTTTCCAAAAATCGACATTAAATCATACATTTTTAGAAACAGCATGAAGACAACGTCTGGTTTAATGTATGCATAGCCACGTTCCAACTTTCCATGTGCCCAATATCCTCAATTTTTCGTTGCAGGACCCCACCAAAACTGATGCCGAGTGAACCAGATTGAGGGAAGTTTTACTGTGACTTTGCCTGGTTTCCAAAAATCTACATTAAATCATACATTTTTAGAAACAGCATGAAGACAACGTCTGGTTTAATGTATGCATAGCCATGTTCCAACTTTCCATGTGCCCAATATCCTCAATTTGTCGTTGCAGGAACCCACCAAAACTGACGCCGAGTGAACTAGATTGAGGTATTTTTCACATTGACAGTGACTGATTTACAACAATCTGCCTTAAATCATACATTTTTAGAAACAGCATGAAGTGAACGTCTGGTTTAATGTATGCATAGCCACGTTCCAACTTTCCGTGTGCCCAATATCCTCAATTTTTCGTTGCAGGACCCCACCGAATCTGAAGACGAGTGAACCACACTGAGGTATTTTTCACTGTGACACTGACTGATTTACAACAATCTGCCTTAAATCATACATTTTTAGGAACAGCATGAAGTGAACGTCTGGGTTAATGTATGCATAGCCATGTTCCAACTTTCCATGTGCCCAATATCCTTAATTTTTCATTACAGGAACCCACCAAAACTGATGCCGAGTGAACCAGATTGAGGTAAGTTTTACTGTGACTTTGCCTGATTTCCAAATATCTGCATTAAATCATACATTTTTAGAAACAGCATGAAGTGAACGTCTGGTTTAATGTATGCATAGCCACGTTCCAACTTTCCATGTGCCCAATATCCTCAATTTTTCGTTGCAGGACCCCACCGAAACTGATGCCGAGTGAACCAGATTGAGGGAAGTTTTATTGTGACTTTGTCTGATTTCCAAAAATCTACATTAAATCATACATTTTTAGAAACAGCATGAAGACAACGTCTGGTTTAATGTATGCATAGCCATGTTCCAATTTTCCATGTGCCCAATATCTTCAATTTTTCGTTGCAGGACCCCACCGAATCTGAAGACGAGTGAACCACACTGAGGTATTTTTCACTGTGACACTGACTGATTTACAACAATCTGCCTTAAATCATACATTTTTAGAAACAGCATGAAGTGAACGTCTGGTTTAATGTATGCATAGCCACGTTCCAACTTTCCATGTGCCCAATATCCTCAATTTTTCGTTGCAGGACCCCACCAAAACTGATGCCGAGTGAACCAGATTGAGGTAAGTTTTACTGTGACTATGCCTGATTTCCAAAAATGTACATTAAATCATACATTTTTAGAAACAGCATGAAGACAACGTCTGGTTTAATGTATGCATAGCCACGTTCCAACTTTCCATGTGCCCAATATCTTCAATTTTTCGTTGCAGGACCCCACCGAATCTGAAGACGAATGAACCACACTGAGGTATTTTTCACTGTGACACTGACTGATTTACAACAATGTGCCTTAAATCATACATTTTTAGAAATAGTATGAAGTGAGCGTCTGGTTTAATGTATGCATAGCCACGTTCAAACTTTCCATGTGCCCAATATCCTCAAATTTTCGTTGCAGGACCCCACCGAATCTGAAGACGAGTGAACCACACTGAGGCATTTTTCACTGTGACACTGACTGATTTACAACAATCTGCCTTAAATCATACGTTTTTAGAAACTGTATGAAGTGAACGTCTGGTTTAATGTATGCATTATTCATGTTCCAACTTTCCATGTGCCCTATATCTTCAATATTTCGTTGCAGGATCCCACTGACACTGCTGACGAGTGAACCAGACTGAGGTATTTTATACTGTGACACGGACTGATTTCCAACAATCTGCCTTAAATCATACATTTTTAGAAACAGCATGACGATAACATGTGGTTTAATGTATGCACAGCCACGTCCCAACTTTCCATGTGCCAAATATCTTCAATTTTTTGTTGCAGGACTCAACTGAAACTGATGACAAGTGAACTAGGCTGAGGTAAGTTTTACTGTGACACTGACTGATTTCCAACAATCTGCCTTAAATCATACATTATTTGAAACAGCATGAAAAGAACATCTGTTTTAATGTATGTATAGCCACGTTCCAACTTTCCCTTTGCCCAATATCTTGAATTTTTCGTTGCAGGACCCCACCGGCACTGCTGGCGAGTGAACCAGACTGAGGTATTTTTTAGCGTGACACGGACTGATTTCCAACAATCTCCCTGAAATCATACATTTTTAGAAACAGCGTGAAGAGAACATCTGGTTTAATGTATGCATGGCAACGTTCCAAATTTCCATTTGCCCATTATCCTGAATTTTTCATTGCAGGACCCCACTGAAATTGATGACAAGTGAACCACACTGAGGTATTTTTTACTGTGACTTTGACTAATTTCCAACAACCTGCCTGAAATCATACATTTTTAGAAACAGCATGAAGATAACATCTGGTTTAATGTATGTATAGCCACATTCCAACTTGCTATGTGCCCAATATCTTCCATTTTTTGTTGCAGGACCCCACTGACACTGCTGACGAGTGAACCAGATTGAGGTTTTTTTTACTGTGACACGGATTGATTTCGAACAATCTGCCTTAAATCATACATTTTTAGAAACAGCATGAAGATAACATCTGGTTTAATGTATGTTTAGCCAAGTTCCAACTTTCCATGTGCCCAATATCTTCAATTTTTCGTTGCAGGACCCCACCGAATCTGAAGATGACTGAACCACACTGAGGTATTTTTCACTGTGACACTGACTGATTTACAACAATCTGCCTTAAATCATACATTTTTAGAAAGAGCATGAAGAAAAAATTTGGTTTAATCTACGCATAGTAGTTCCACGTTCCAACTTTCCATGTGCCCTAATATCTTGAATTTCAAACAATCTTTCCATTAAATCATACGTTTATGGAAAGCGCCTGAAGAGTATATGCAATTTAAGGTATGCACAGCCACATTCCAACTTTCTTGAATTCTTCATTGCAGGACTGCATCAATAATTGCCAACTAGAATGAGTACATTTTTTTGTTGTATATCTCCAGTAAAACTGCAGTGAAAGTTTGAATATTACTGCAGTAAAACTAGTTATTTTAGTTGTGCTTTCTTCAAAAACTACGGTATCGCTGTAGTGAAGCTGCAGTGTAACTGTTATGCAACTGTAGTCCCAGATACTGTAGTATTTTTACATGTATGGCTGTGTGCGGCATTGTACCTCAAAAAACTGCAGTACAACTGTAGTTTTTAGTAGCTGCACTGTTGTACTGTGTTGAACTTTCAAAAGCTACAGAATTACTGTAGTTTCCTCCCCAAAAAGGGAGACCCCATTATGTACTAAATACCTGTTATCATTATCTTCATCAGGCATGTCGTAACACTTAATTGACAGATTAAGCAATGGTAAATCAGTACCCCTCGCCCTTCTTATAACGCAATATGTGTTGGCAATAATATGTTGGTTCAGAGTCAAAACAGAAAAAGGAAGAATTTATTGTTATTCTGTGCATTCATGCAGGACAATCCATCATTGAGTACTTATAACCACTTCTCTGTCTCTTTCGCACGCACATGCTCACACACATACACACACACAAAACTCATAAAACTGTCAACAAACACATTGAATATAATGTTTGTATAATGTTTATATTTTACATAGTGTCAACTAAAATCTCTGTGTGTGTCTGTGTGTGTATAGCTTTTATTTTATTTGTCTGCACATCCTAAAATATACCACCTGAATGTCAGAAAGCTTTTTTAAGCATCTGTTTGTCTCAATACACCACTTTCTGTCTGGACATAATACAGTCTCACTCTCTGTGTGTGAGTGTGTGCACACACATTCTTTTCTATGTCTTCCTAAGTTGAAATTTGGTATCTGAAGACTATAATGGGGATAGATACTTAATGCCAAAAATTGCTCCATGACAGGGTTCTACATGACAGGGTTCAATAGGACTTAAACAAACATGTCTATAAAGAGATTGTAAAACAACTTGTTTGTTTGTACAAAATGTTTGTAAATATAACCTGTAATCTTATACTATGTATGGCTGTCAAATAACTGTACATTACCAATGGTATGCTACTGCAGTGTGTATGCATTAAACAGTTGAATGGTTTTACAGAAATTATCGCTTCAGTGAAGTTCTACCAGAGAGACTCAGATTCACACATCTCTTTTTTTTTGCCTACTACTAACAGTGATGCCACTAAAGCTCTCATTATGGCCGCTGCTAGCATAGCTAGTGCAGGCGGGAATATAGGTGTTGCTCGAGTTCCCTTTCTTCTTTTTTTCTTTCTTTTTCAGTGATTTTTGGTCGTCTGTTCCAGGGTCACCGAAACATCGGGCATTGTGAAACTCACTGGGCAAGTAGATCCACTTGAATTTTAATAGTGTCATAGTATAGCATATAGCATAGTGCCATTTGATCCTGGGTGTCCACCCCCCTCACACACACAAAAAAAAAAACGGAACGCAGGTTGACACAGGTTGGTTGGACACAGTTTTTGTGGAATAAATCAAGAACTGTAGCACCTGAGCCAACAAAATTTTGTATTTGTTGTATGTAGGTCTCAAAGACCCACATCACACTACCCCTCATACACACATGGCGTAGCGCCGTATTGACAGGCCAAAATGGCAAAATTTCTTGTTTTTCTTGTGAGCACATTTCCGTCAGTGATTCACGACACACTTAAATACCGGAATTCTTGAAACTCAGTGGGCATGTAGCCCCAGTAGGCCTATAACATGTAGTAAAATTTTGTTCCCAGAGACTGCTCCCTGCCTGTGCTGTACCCCCTAGATCACAGGTTGGTCAGACACAGTTTTTGTGGAATAACTCAAGAACTGTAGCACCTGAGCCGACGAAATTTCAGTGCTACGCAAGTCTCAGGGAGCGGCATCAAACATTCCCTCATGCACCCTTGTGTGCTGTAGCGCCACCTGACAGACAAAAAATGGCAAAATTGGTCATCCTGAACCATAGGGCCCCAGCTGAAGAAAATATTTACTGGCACATAGTTCTCAAGAAGCTGTGTGCAATGAGCCCTCACACACCCATGTGTGATGTACTCACCTATTAGGTTAGTTAACTGTTCTTGGGAACGATTTGAAACTTTCTGGGCATGTAAGTTAACCTGAGTTTTAACATACAATCATTTTTGGTCTCAGGGTGGGGTGTGTGTGGGGGGTAGGGGTAGTCAAACACAGTTTTCGCAGAATAACTCCAGAACCCCGGCAACCAAACTATTTGTCTTAATGAGCTGCATCCAACAAGCCCTCAATGTTTGGCCTAGCGCCACCTATTGACACAAAAATAGCAATATTTTGTCCCTATCTGTAAGACTTGTGGTTCAAAAGATGCGTCAAGAGTATGAATGGAAATTCATTTTCTTTGATTGGCACATATTGGGTCATATCATGTACCGCACGTCAGTACATCTAGTTCATTAACTTCTGGCCAATCATATTGTAAGTGTAGCCATTGCTTTCCAAGAAGTACATCAGCCATTCGCATTTGTGACTGTATAGTGGGCATCTCTGCCAAACTTTAAAACTTTTTTTGTTGTCTTCCCTTGCTGCTATTGACATTATGCTTGTGGCATTATTGTAATTGCTAAATGCAAAGAACAATTTGTTAGAACTAACCAAAGCATGATCAATCAGTCAGCATTAACCAGCAGGCTAATACAATCTTACACCCCTTCATCAAGAGGTCAGTCAACACAACCTATGAGTCGTGTGGCAGTAGCAGGGAAACAAATGGACTAGATACCCTGTGCATAGCAATACGTCTCAAACAAGCTAATACAGCACCCCTGTAACAATGATGAGACAAGCCAACAAAGTCCCACAAGGCTTGCCATCCCGTGCCCAGCTCTGTGCAATTAAATGTCAGCTATGAAGGAGTTAAGTGGTACTGACTGGTGGTTTGTAACATGACCCCAGATATCATCAACAGTGTCCAGTGTCTTCTCACTCCTGTACAATGTGTTCATGCAGCATCCTAGGATAAAAATAAGCTAATATGTGTCAGTTCAAGTGAGCACTGCCCACCAAATATCCAGGTGGATATGCAAAGTGCTCTCTTCCAGTCCTGCCTCCCTATACAGAGCACCCTGACTGGGCAGAGGCTGTCTCTCAAAGGCCCATCCCTTGGAGGCCCCATCAGCCTCTTATCCTCATGTGGTTCCTCCAGAGAGAAGATTCTTTTTTTCTTTGGTCCAGTTCTCATGAGTCATCACTAGTTGTCATGGTTTCCTTAAAGGGACATGCATATTTTTTTAGGAGGGTTAGGACATTTTTAGGAGGCTTGGCAGGATATTCAGAGCAGAGAACCAGTTAGCCTATTCTAGACATTTCTATTTTCTGACTTACTTTTTACTATCTATATATCTATTTTAATTATTTAGTGCTTTAGCCATTTTCTTTTTAGCCATTTTTATTGCCTATTTATTTTTTCATCTTAACTTTGTCTGCCTTTTTCTTTCTCTTTTATTCCTCAATATGTGATTAATGTTACTCCATGATCCTATCTATTGATATTCTCTATGTTATCATGGCTTTAGCCTATGTTTTTAACATTTCTTTCTCTCTTAGTAAAGCACATTGAGCTGCCCTGTGTGTAAAATGCGCTATATAAATAAATCTAGCCTTGCTTTGCCTGTTGGTCGGAATTAATATTGCTTCAGGAAGTCTTTAACTTAACAGACATTACATTGTTTCCAAGGTCACAGATGTTTACTGAATGGCAGCACACATTCATAATAAACATGTATAGATAGATAGATATTGATATATATATATATATATATATGTATGTATATAACTAAATGCATTATTGCTTTGGTTGAATAAAGGTACTTAAATATGATGTGCATACACTAGTTGGAAGCTCAACATAAGGTCATGCAATTATGGTGAGTTTTAGATACTACTGATACTACTGAAACCCCCGCCATTTAGGTACGTGCTTCTTTCTTAGAATGTGGACGGTTCCCCAGAAGCAAATCGATTTCATAGACCATCTGGGGGGTCATGAGAGATAGCACCTGAGAATGAAAAGGAAAAAAATTAGTGAGTGAGCTGAGCTGGTTTTTAATGAGGTAGTCATTTGATTTTGGTGTAAGCAGTTATGATAATGTCAGAGAGACAACAATATCAAGAAAATAAGCCAAAAAATAGTAAGAGGAATGCCGCCTCACTCGCACCAGTATCCAAGCTTAATGTGAGAGATCAGCCTTTACTACTGCTGCCCCACTAACTCCAACTTTTGCATGAAATTGTGTTTATTAAAGTCAGTCAATATGGCTATGGTAGATGATCTTTGTTAACTGGAAGGCTAGTCCAGAGTCTGAGAAATATGTATGTGTGTATGTACTGTATATCAAAGCCAATGTCACCTTTACATTTTATTTGCTTTGCTGACTTCAATAATATTGAAATGATTTACCTATAAGCATTCCTGAAGTTAATGTGTGTGCAGCTGTACAGCTGTGTTTACAAGACAATGTGTATAACAAGTCTGTTATGGTGTGACTGCGGTTACCCGTATAGCACCCAAGTTCTCTAGAAGCTGTTCTGTGCTTGAGACGCCCAGGAGCACACAACTTACTCCTTCACTTCTGAGGCACCAGGCTAAAAAAGAAAAAAATCTCTCATGTGCATTCAAAGTCCTTTTTATACAGGGTTGATATTTTGCTCTCGTATTTGTTTGTTCCTTATTTATTAATCAGAGTTCTAACACATCACAGTCATGCCAATAAAGCATCTTTGAATCTGCATTTGAGAGTGGAGAAAAAAAGGTTATAGAGGAGGAAAATGAAGAAAGTAGGAGGGAAAGTAGGGGTGGAATACGGGAATAAGGTCAAAAGCTGTGTGTGTGCATTTTTTCCTGTGCATAACATCCTCTATTTACAGCTGAAAGACTGATCCTCCTATGATGTTTTAATTGGCAACATCACCCACTTGTTGCTGGATCTACAGCTTACAAGCAGTCTGAGCTGCAGTTGCAGAAGGCCTGCAACATCAGATAGAAAATACAATATATGCCTAGCCCAATAATAAATAAAAATTAACTGTAGTGAGCAGGCACACATATGCACAATCAAATAGACAACTGCTTATTCAGTGATGTTCACCAAATTTGAATGTTAAAGATTTGATTTAGCAGGCATAGAAATTCAGAGATTAGCATGATCTCATCGTAAAGTGGTGTTGAGGTGTTGAAGTGGCTGCGTTAAAGTCGTGGCTGTGTTAAGGGAGTTTAAAAGGATTTTAACAGCAGTCAGTGTTGAGCAATGCTGTAAGGTTAACCCTGCCACATTTCAAAAACTGAAAAATGGTTGACATTTGAGAAAATGCATTCAAAATGTACAAGAGTAAACCAAAGGAAATCAAATGTAATTAGTTATATGACTTTGTTAGTAATTGAATAGTTACACTACTATTACATTTTAGATAGGGTAACTTGTAATTGTAACACATTACATTTCCAAAATCACTTTCTCAACACTGCCACTCACCAATAGCTAGTTGAGCAGGGGTGCACCCTAGCTTGTCAGCCAGGAGGTGGAGCTCTTTCACTTTGGCCATCTGCCTTCTTCCCTCCTCTCCCTGGACTTTATCCTTCAACCACTGATAACCCTACACACAAACATACAAACACACACACACACACACACAAATAACCAGTATCATTAGTTTAAATGAATGTCTCTCTGTTGTAAATTAAAGATGTTGACAGTAGCTGAAAGGAATCTGACCTTTCCTTGGTCTCCCTGTGAAGACATGTACTTCACAAAAAGGCACACAGAAACACACACACATGCATGCGTAAAGTGACCCACATAAAGTAAACTGCACTACTTGGGAAACACACACTTGCAGTCAAAGTGGAAGCAGATATCCATTCGCTGACACACAGAATAAAAACATTCACATTCTCCTCCGAGACCTGTTCTAATGTGTAATCTTCTGAGTTTGCACACACACACACCTCTACAGAGGACTGTTCACAAATCTCTAGGGGAGACAGACTGACTATACAGTAACCTCTATATTCCCTGGTACTGCTGGCATAGATGACTCTTTGAACAGGCAGTATCATTGCACAACATTAATTTATTCTTTATTTTCCAGTTTAAGGAATTGGCAATAGTTAAAGCAATTACAACAGTTCTGGGATTGGGGATTGCTGAGTTTATTGCTAATAGATAAGAGATGAGGATACCCGGTTGTGGTAATTTATATATATATATATATATATTTTTTTTTTTTCCCCCAGAAATAGTGAATTAGTCAAGTCAGAAATAATTAATAATAATAATAAGGTTATTTTTCCCAGAAATAATGAATTAGTCATTTGTCAGTGCAGCCCATTCTTTACCATCTGTTTTGGGTGTAATGTGCTCTTTGGTTTAGCTATGCTGTATTAGATGCATTGGTATATGATGTTCTAGTCTTTTGTATAGCTAGTCAAAAACCTCATTAAGATGTTTCTGGAGATTTGGGTTCAGCTCTCTGTTTCCAAGATAATTTACAAGTCTTTCTCCCAGTCGTGTCTATAGTAAAAGATCTTCAGTAGAACCTTCCTTCTTTGGTTTCAGTGAACAGTCATTTGATGCATTGATAATTTTAGAACACACTAGGTATTGAAGGTTTCCAAACGTCCTGATCTTTGTTGTTCTGACACCATGCTCTGTAGATGTGAATCCATGTTATTACTAATTCAAGTAAAATGATTTTCTTTAAAGAAAATTCTTTTTTTCTGGTAAAATTGTCTTAAAGAAATATTGGTAATGATTTCTATGAACCCAGTATTCAAAAGACATTATGCACATATTCATAAAGGATTATAATGCATATTCATAAGGAAGGCATGCAATTCATAAGAAACACTAATTACTGACATTACTATTAACTAGTGCAGTGCCCTTACAAACAGTAAACTGGTAGCACTTTACGTGTGTGCAGCAGGTCCATGTTGAATCTGTGATTATATGGGCTGGACTCTTGCAATTAGAGAACACACTTGTTTATTAAAGGCTACAAAGATGGTCAAGCAAAGTCAAGCATGATTGGGCTGCAGGTAAAGAAAGATTCACTGTATAGGCTGCCTGTATGTTTCCTTGTTGCGAAATGATCATTTGCAGATTAAGCGCAGAGGCTGTAAAGGCCATGTCTGTGTGATACAGCCAAGAAGTAAATTTTTAGGCTAATATTATTTCTCACAATTGACATGTGGACACATGAGGCAATAGAACCAACAGCAGTTGTTGTAATTAACAACCTGCTTACCCACATGGTGTCATTTGTCAGCAAAATGGGCTTTTTTAAATCGATGCTGTTTCAGTAGCTTACTACACAGAGAGTATGAGTATACAGTGGACAGAACGGCAAAAGACAACTATGCTTCTTTTAACAATATCTTTCTTTAGTATTTTTGGTCCAAAAACCACCAAACTGGCACTGCACTCACACGTACCATCGACAAGACACATACCAAATTTGAGGTTAGTCAGATAAATGGTTTAAGAGTTATGTGTGGAACAGACAGACATTCCTTGCATTAATAGATAGATAGATCGATCTAAGTTTAATACTCATGAATGTTATTTTATAATGTTTTACAACTTCAGCAGTTTAAAACCACTTTGACCTCCTATGTATAATATATGTGTGATATCCAGGACACTTTTTGACGAATAATGCAACACTCATAACATGGAGTAACACTCAACGGGTTCTTTACTGATTTTTTTACTGGCTAAAACATCACAACATCTGGTTAACCATCATGCTCAGAACATCACCTGTGGTAAGCAGGAGGGAGAAATATAACTCTCCTCCGCCCATCCACACTTGTCCCTAACAATTCAAATTGCAACATTAGACAAAACCATAGAATTGACTGCAACCTGGGCGATATATATGTATCAATATAAAATCTCATACACCCCCCCAAAAAAAAAACAAAAAAAAAAACCACACACACTAGTACAAACCACACATGAACCTACGAGATGAGGGTAAACTACCTTATCCCATGACGACACCCATGGGGATCATTCTGCCCCAGACACTTGGGTGTGTCTGTACTACAGAGATCATAAATCCATAAGTTTGGGAGGTTGCTGCTCTCTTTCTAGGCATCGGCGCTTGCTGAGGGGACCACCCGTACTGTCTTGGGGGGCGGCGATGACAGCACTGCTGGGGATGGAGGCTCCAGTCCACCCTTCCTCTGGTCCCACAAACTGAACTGAACCCGCTGCCATGGTTCTTCTGGGAACTCCCAGGGGTGTAGGGGAGCTAACTGTGGGATGTTCCAAACTTTCTGGCATGTGTGGCAGGTCTCGGCTACATTTTCAATCTCCCTGTCCACTCCTGGTCACCAAAAGTAACTCCTTGCTAATTCCATCATGCGTACAATTCCACTATGGTCCTCATGGAGTTGTTGCAGAACAGTCTTGCCTAATGTTAGTGGAATGATCACTGTCCTTCCCCACAGCAACCATCCAGGCAGTATTGGCAATTCAGTCCTCCTTGAGAGGTATGGCCAAAAATCAGGGACACTGCTTCTGGAATGGCCCTTCATCACCATGTCCTTGACCCCTGCCAAGACAGGATCAGCGCTTGTTGCTCTCTTCACTTAGACAGCTGAGACAGGCGCGCCCTATACCTGGCTGAGGTAGGAAATGCCTGTGCGGCTTGACTCTGGCTTGGTAATGGGTTGGAGAAGCCTGGACAACCTGTCTGCATTTTGATGTCTATCTGCCCTGCGATATTTGATATTGTACCAGTGGGCCAATAACAGCATAGCCTACTTTGCATGCAGCTCACTGCCAGTGACGGTATGCCTGAGTGTGGTCCCCGGATTGTAGTGAGGGGTCTGTGTTCAGTAAAAAGGGTGAATCTCCCTTCTCAGTATATGGATACTGGTGAAAACAACAAACTCCAAATACAATGCTCAGTGCTTTCCTCTCTATCTGTGCATAATTGGACTCTGTCATATTCAGTGTTTGTGATGCAAATACAATAGACCTTTCTTCTCTGCCTGGCAAAATGTGGGAAACAGCTCCCACTCCATATGGAGAAGCATCACAGGCTAGCTAAATGGGAAGAGAGGGGTCAAAGTGTGTCAACACTCCAGACATCAACAGGGTGTCCTTGGCTTTCTGAAAAGCCTCCGGACAGGCTTCGCTCCAACTCCAGGCTTTTCCTTTACAGAGTAGGCTGTGTAACAGTTTAGATTCAGCATAGCATAGATGCTAAATTTGGTATAAACCACCCATAGTAGTTGAGTAAACCAAGAAAAGACTTAACTGACCCACATTCTGTGGTGGTGGATCTACAATGGTGCGGCTCTCAGATGGGGTAGTATGCAATCCATTTGCATTGCTCACACGCCCCAGATATTCAACCGATGGCCTAAAAGACTCACACTTATCTTTGTGAACTCAAAGCCCATAGTCTTGCAGCTTCTGAAGGACCACATCCAAATTATGCAGGCTATCATCGAGGTAGCATGTTGAAAATAAGCAGGGGCTGACGTGATTTTGAAAGGAAGCCAACGGCATCTGCACAGTCCCTTTTGTGTTGTTATGGTGAGCAGCTCTTTTGACTCTTTCTGGACACGCATCTGCATGTTGGCCTGATTCAGTTCTATTTTGCTAAAGTTTTGTCCACAACTGAGTCCCGCAAACAAATCATCAATGTGAGGAAGAGGATATTGTTCAGCAGCTAGTACAGGATTTAGCATCACCTTGAAATCTCCACAGATTTAATTTAGGTTCTCCATTCTTCTTTGGCACGAGGACAGTAGGCGTTGTCCACTCACTAATAGCTGCAGGTTGCAGAACACCACTTGCGACCAGAGAGTCAAGTTCAGCATCCACTTTCAAATTCGTATTGTGTATGGCACGGTCTGGCTTTCAAGAACTTTTGCCTTGCATTTGGTTTAACACTTAACTTAATGGTGATCTCTCTCAGGATGCTTAGCTCATTTTTAAAAACCTCAGTGTTTTTGCAAAACAACTGTTAACTCACTGGAAGTGGGTGACAACATCTTCACAGTTTGCCAATTTAGTTTCAAATTCTCTTGCCAAACTCGACCTAGGATGGCAGGATAATTAGCCAGTTTTCTCCCTTGATTGTTGCTTTCAACAGTGACATTAGTCATGCCAGCAATGGGCACTGGTTCCCCAAGGTAGTTGTTAAATCTGTTGTCTGAAGGTCTCAGGGGCAAATGTTGTAGGTGGCTCTCATACACCTTTTCTGAGAGAATGGATGCTTTAGATCCAGTATCAATCTGTATATTTACTGGGTATCCTTCTAACAGGGGTCTTGCCCAATAACACTCATCGTCTGTATCAACCTTATTTATTCTCAGTGTATGTACTCTCTCTTCCAATACTTCATCTGACTCACTAAACAGTTTGTCTTGTTGCCTCAGTGTGTGAACCAGTCTTTTCTTCCTTTTTTTTCTGGGGTCTTGCTTGTTTTCAGTCATTTTCTCTGTATAATTTTTATTTTTGGTAACTTTTCCAGTATTCTTTTTGCTTTGGCATACACACTCTAAGTGGCCCTGTTTCCCACAGTTGCGACAGTCCACATCCTTACATCTGCCATTGCCAGATGTCCAATTCTGCCACAGCGGTAACACGGGCCCTGCACATTTGGTCTGTCTGAGCTCACTGTTTGTACTTTGCTAGTTGCATGTAGCTGTTGATCTTCCTTTGAAGCCATTTCCATACAGACTTCTCCAAGGTTAGTTTGCTATTTCATAGTTTTTATTTTTCATAGTTTTAATATTTTATAGTCAGCAATTTCCTCTGCGCTGCTTCATCTTTAAGGCCACACACCAGCCGGTCTCTTAATGTGTCATTTAGAACTATCCCAAAGTTGCAGTTTTTTGCCAGTTTTCTTAGTGCGGCATCAAACAAGAATTTGTGGAAATCAGAACCTCTCTGCGATTAATAATGGTTTCAGTGAATAATGTTGTGACAAGAGATCTCAATTATCTCATCATAAGTCTGTTCCCTACGCTTTGTGGGTTGTAGCAAATCACGTAAATGCTTGAAAGTTTTAGGTCCCATTACCGCCAGAAAAGTGGGCACTATTTTGCTCTCAGCAATGCCGTTTGCCTGGATAAATGTCAAAGGGGCAGTGTGGCACAGTGGTTAGGCTCAACGGGTTCTTTACTGATTTTTTTACTGGTTAAAGGATCACAACATGTGTTAACCAGTTAACCATCATGCCCAGAGCATCACCTATGCTAAGCAGGGGGGACAAATATAACAATAGGGATACATAGCCTACTACATTACTTATTGTCTGTAATGGTGCTTTGTTGATTTTCATGAGTAATTATGTGTTCATCTCACTTTACATAGTGTATGCACTAAGCACTTGTATCTCCTCACTATCAAATTGCATGGAATATGTGGGTATAAAATGCCTTGTGACACTTTGCCAAGTTGTAAAGGCTTATACGTTTATATTATAATGCCTGATGTGTACAGTCATGAGCATGTATAAACCGTTATAGATGCTCATATCAATAACTATTAGGATTTATGAATGCATAACCCTTTATGAATGCCTTTATGAATCATAATGCCATATGAATACTGGGTTCACAGAAAGTATGAAATTACCAACAAAAATATTCAATATTCAAATATTCATTTTACTGCATGGTAACCTCTTGAAAATCAAATATGTAACTTAAACTTTATTTTCCTTACGTTTTAAAGTTCACTGTACTTTTTAAAGCTGAGCAGTGTGTCTATGAACATTCTGAGCAGTAATCCACATCTTTTTTTTTTCACTTAGGTAAGAGGCGTTAGGATGTTGAGACATTGGGGGCTTTGACAAGCCCAACGGGGCCACACCCCAATTCATATAAACATAATAAATGTTTATTTCTCCAAAGATGAACTTTGTCTTCCAGAAGGGCGGTCCAGAAAAGGAACAGTATCAAATAATTTGCTTTGTATCCTCCTCCCACATAATATGAGATGTATAAATAGAAATGAAGACATGTCCTACTGGAAAAGGGAAGCTTTAAAAAGCATTAAACAACAGGGAGGTTCCAATAACAGAATGTGTTTTTGTCAAAACAAAAAGGTATTTTTGCTTCTCAGAATAAATCTGTATTCCTTCAAAACTGGATTTTTCATTTTATTTTGAGTCCAAAGTTGTCAGCAGACTATTTATTATATCTCTTTTTACTAAATGGCACTGTGCATAGCATACAAACACACACGCACATGCACACACACACACACACAAACACACACCTTCATTGCTGCTCTGGAACCATTTGGGACTCCATCACAGTATTTCCCTGTGATAAGACCACAAGCTAGTGGGGACCATGTCATGGCACCTATACCTGAAAGGGAGAGAGACAGCAATGTCCAGATCAATGCTCATAATGGAGGTGTGGAATTTCTCTTTTTGAAGTGGATCGAAGTACATCAATGAAGGTAAATCTTGAAATATCTTTCCATACATATTTTATTAGCAAAATTGTAAGTTTGATATGCCACTGGTTGCTTAAACTGAATGTAGTTATAGTTTTAGTCTGCCATGTAGAGGTTGAGGCCACATAATGCAGCCAAGTTAACTGTGCTTTGACTGTAATTACAAAATGTATAGGGGAGCCGAGAGCTGATTTGGTCATATATCATACAACCCAACATAATGTTACCCAGTACAACTTCATCAAGTTCCTTCCAGTGATGAGGTCAGTGTGGAAAATAGTTGCATTTAGTCTGTGAAACTATCTTACACGTCCTTCAAGTGTTCATTATTATGTCATTATTGCTACATTGTATGTTTATTGGCAACATCAGGTTGCAGCTTTGCAGATACATGCTCATATTACCAAAATGTTTATTGAGACTGGATTTACTTTTTTCCGTTTGGTGATCAAAGAACACAAGGTGATACAGGTTCTGTTAGCCTACCCAACTATAGGCCTATTTGCTATAACCGACTTGAGCTGGTAGAATGCTGTCAGTGTCCAGACTGGTGTTTGGTGTCCAAACTGTCTAAAACTACAGTTTTCTATAACTACTGTTTGGTTGAATTACCTTTTGAGAAGAAAGCAGTCTCTTTTAAAATTCCTGTCCTCAGTCTCTTTCAATCTGGGAAAAGCAATTGTACTCTGGTGTGGCTACATCGTCTTTTTTCCCGTTTTAAGTCTGTTAGCGATGACCTCCTTCTAAAATATAATCATGACTATGATCCAATTGACAACAAATTACAGAAATTTTGCCAGCAGCAGTGACCACAAATCATCTGTCTGCCCACCTCAATACACAATGTAGCTTTAATAGCTCATAAATATGCTCATAAATATGTGCTCATTAATGGACAATTAAACATGCTAACAAATTGAAAGAGTCCTGTAAGCTTGGAATGAGTAATTTATATTTACATTAGAGTGGGTGAGCTTCATAATAACTGCCATGGTACACATACCGGGAAGGTACAAAAACCAGCTGGTTGTGTAGAGGGGCTCAATAAGTTGTGAAATAGTGCCAATGTCATTGCGCCGTCATAACCCTGTCCACAACATCTGAAAAGATCCATTCACCCTATAATGAGCCATTTAACCATCAAAGTGACAATGAAACTGGTATATTAAACTAAAAACACTATCTAATGTTGCCTGGTGTTGCTTTAACTGACTCCTCAGGATTGTAGCAGACCAACAGTTGACAATGATGGACAAAAAGTTCCATGCATTCCCCTGTCCAATGGACTCTTCATGTCCACTAAATGCCATGTTACATGAAGCAGAGGTTAGAATGAAATTCACAATGCACTGGGTAGATCCATGCACCACAATTTTGAAGAAGGTATGTTTCCAATCTCTAACTCTGTTTACCCAGGCATTGTTGTAAGGGGGGTCTTGATTATCGGCAAAAAGCCAGCAAGTCTTGGAATATGCACAGGGAGTATGTTGTGTGTATGTCAGAGGGGGCTTACTTCCCGGCGCCGACTGAGTGGCAGCATTTGCTTAAGCTCTGTCTTTGTGGTCTTTTCTTTGTCTTTTGTGTACTTTTCCATTACTTTTTTCCTTTTATTACTTTCCCAACCAAAGACTATAGACCTTGTGGTGAGTGTTTTTCTCTATCCTATGGATGAACACTTTTTAAACAACAGAACGGCAGCAGCAAACTTGTTTATACAAGAAACCAGCTTGTATCTCTAAGGAGTAATGCCAGCGGGATCCTGATGGATATCATCCCCAAGGAATTGTGGTACTACAGGGGCTGCAGAGGCAACACTAAGGTGAAAGCTAGGCGTCAGGAGTAGTGGTGATTCAAGCCTGCAAACATGAACTGGCTAACAGTTTGTAAGACAGACAAACTCGCGCCCTGGTAAGTAACCAAGTTATGCAAGGAATGTAGTTTGCTATGTTTTACCAACAGCAATATCCCTGATGCTAAAATGGAGCGACCAAGTTTTTCTGCAGTTCAAGCAGACAGAGATGGCAAACCGTGTGGCAAGAACAAGGGCTCGTGTTATACATCAACAACAGATATTGCAACGCAGGGCATGTAACAGTCAAAGAAATTGCATGCTGTAAGCATCTGAAGTTACGGATAGTCTCTGGCCATACCACATGCAGAGAGTTTTCTCATGGCATTGTTTGTTTGTGTTGTTTGTGTGCACGTGCCCTACCAGACACTGCTTGTGACATCATCCATTCTGCAATTACAAAGCTCCAAACTCAACACACAGATGCTTTTATTGCAATCTCTGGTGACGTGGTGAACTATGTAACACTTGATTCCACCCTTTCTGACTGTGGACTGTCCAACAAGGAAAAACAGGACAATAGACGATGTATGCTAACATCACTGGACCATAACCTTATTCACCTTTAGCCAAAGTGCAAGGGCAACCAATAATGCATACCTTCAGGAAGTGGACCCCTGGAGCTGAGGAGGAACTAATGGCTCATTTCTATTAGGGAACAGGGACGCCCCCAGGCTTTATCCTGGTCTTAAACACCAGTGCCTAGCCCTAGTCTTCTATTTCCATTTACTAGAGCACCAGGGATTTTGTTAACGATGCCAGAAAATTCCAAATACTGCTCAGCAACATTAGCGCAAACTACATGACAAAATTCATGACATGAACATTTACACGTGTCATTGAATAGTTAGAAACCATTGTCTTTGGATTATGGTCAAAGAAAACATTTAAATTTGGCATTTATAATGAATTTTAGATACATGGTAGTGGTGTTTTGCGTTATATTCAGTCTTATCACTATGAAATATACAATATTCAGTTTTGTTTTTATTCAGTCTGTGACAAAGGTTAGCAATGCTAATCTAATGTTAAAGTATGTTACAACATTCCTGACGTGTCTCTATTAATGGTATGTTTTCATCTTTTATGTTTGTCTGCGAAATGACAGTAAAGTGAAAGTTGGATTTTTCTGAAGGTAGCAAATTGACATATCGTCTCATTTCCTAGGGGAATATTTTCACCGCTATCACTTCTCATTCTATTTCAAGGGATAAGGGATAGGCAAAGGGGGTGGGTTAGGGTGAAGGGGAAAAAACAAAAATGGGATTCAGCCAAACCATTTCTGTCACTAGGCAACCCTGAACAAATGCAACCTGACAGTTTTCAAAATTCTTTGGTTTTTATTGTTGCATCACATTCCATTCAAAAAGTTCCAGTTCAGCCTCGGGTTTGGCCCAGCTCTATTTCAGGGCCAGCTTGAGGGCATTTGAGCCCTGGCCCCGATCAAGGAAAGAGGAAATTTCAGAGGCTTTACCCCGTAGTTGATATGCACCATAAGAGACTGTTTTGAATCTACTGACTGGAGTGTGCTTCAGGATATGCATGAAGACGACTTAAATGAGGTCACACATTGTACAACTTACTACCTGAACTTCTGCATGGATGTTGTAGTTGCCACAAGGACTGTGTGCTGCTTCCCTAACAACAAACCTTGGGTAACAAGCGATGTCAAAAACCTCCTTAACAAGAAGAGGAGGGCATTTAAAGAGGGTGACTTAACTGAGCTGAGGCATGTGCAAAGGGAACTCAAAGAATATCTGAAAGAGACAAAGGAGTCTTACAGGGAAAAAGTGGACAGAAAAATAGGAAGCAAACAACATGAAAGAGATATGGAGGGGAATGAATCAGTTTACAGGAAGCGAGAGAAACAGCATCAGGGTAGATGCAATGTGACCAGAGCAAACCATCTTAATAATTTCTACAGGTTTGATGACTCTGCCACTACTGCTAATGGGCCTGCCATTGTCACTGCTGCAGCAACCACCCCAACACGTCCCCCACCATCGTCTGCTGTGCCATTCCATTTGCCAACCTGTGACATTCCACTAGACACTGACTGCTAGGCATTGTTTGCTAAAGATACAGCCATCGAATCCACACCTCCATCATCAACCTGTGACTATCCACTGCAAACTCACTCCCCGCACCACCACCACTATTGCTACCAGGCATTGCAAGTGTGCCCTCACTATCACCGCAGAGGAGAGTTGAAAAGGCTGAAACCAAAAGCTGCTGGGCCAGATGGCGTCTGTGCAAGATTGCTGGAGACCTGGGCTGTGGAGCTGGGAGAGCCACTCCAACATGTCTTCAATATGAGTCTACATCTAAGGAGGGTACTTACACTGTAGAAAACATCAAGCCTGGTACTGGTTCCCAGGAAGCCACACCCCAGGGAACTGAATGGCTTTAGGCCTGTAGCCTTCTCCTCACTCTTAATGAAGAAACAGCTGCTACCCCATTTGCTAAGCCCCCAGGTCCACCATGCACTTGACCCTCTACAGTTCGCCTCCCAGGAGAAGGTGGAAGTGGAGGATACCATTCTCTATTTGTTATACAGTGTGCACTCTCACCTGGACAAAGGAAGCAGTGCTGTGAGAATCATGTTCTTTGATTTCTCCAGTGCCTTCAACACCATCCAGCATCTCCTCCTTAGAGACAAACCACTGCAGATGAGAGTGGACCTGTGCCCAGTAACCTAGATCACAAACTACTTCACACAAAGACCCAGCCCTACAGTTTGTTAGACTGGGGAACCCACAATCGAGACTATTGCAAGCTGTACTGGTGCGCCACAGGGAACTGTTCAATGCCCTGTACTGTTTACTCTGTACACCTTTGACTTCAGATACAACTCTCAGACATGCCACATGCAGAATGCAAATACCTTGGACTGCATCTTGACAAGATACTGGACAGTTTGTCATGGCCAGTGTCCTCTTCTATGCTGTAGCGTGCTGGGGAGGCAGCACGAGGGACGCTGGACGACTAGACAGGCTAGTGAAAAAAAGCTGGCGAACACCCGAACACACTGTGAACACGTTCACACTAAACAATTGTGTGTAATGTTCTAAAAAGTTTGTTTTAAACTGTAAACAAAAATGGTGAATTCAAAAGAAATTGCTCTTGCGGCAGCCAAGGACTGCCATATTGAAGGGTTTGTGACTGAAGCTGTGCCCGCCTACTGTGGTTTTACCTTCAAGTTCATTCCTTTACATTTGGCACACAACTTCAAGCAAAAATACAGCAGTCCTTGGAATCAATTATATTATTACTTTTCGTGGAGCACTACCTCCTTTGACCGATCGCCAAGAACGGTCTTTAATGTTAGCCAAGAATTTCCAAAGAATTGAAAACTGTTTGCCAATGTTGGCCTGTTTTAGTGAACTTCAACGCACCTCAGGTCTTTGGGTTGTCAGGTCTTTGAGTTGAAGGGTGGTGGAGAGAAATGTTATGTGTGGAGAGATGTATGACTGGTCCATGGAGTAGGAGGGTAGGGGATGTATAAAGTGAGATGTGTGTTTGTGTGTGTGTGTGTGTGTGTGTGTGTGTGTGTGTGTGTGTGCAGTGCAATGTGTTGTGTTTGTGAGTTTTGAGCAGTGAATGTGTGCAAAGTCAGTATAGTGTGTTTTTAAGCTTTGGATGGTCTGAGGATAGAAATTTCTGAGTCTCTCGGTTCTCTACAGGGGGAGTTCAAGAGCACTGTTCAACTGGTTGTAATATACCATCCCAACCGCTACATGGAACAAATTTTCACACAGTAGTTCTTTAAGACTCTCATGGAAGTCCATGTCTGTGCATCTGTGTAAATTTGAGTGTATGTGTGTGCAACTGTACCTATCTTATGGTATAGCTCGGGTAGCTGCACCTCAACCTTGTCCCTCTGGAAGTAATGATACTCTGCCTGCTCACACACTGGAGGAATGAGATTAAACTGCCTTGCCACAGAGTAAGCCTCCTGCAGAGAGAGAGAGAAAGAGTTGGAGAGTGTGTGTGAGAGGGTTGGTATGAGGGAGGTAAATGGTGAAGGGAGAAAAAAGAACATTACAGAGAGAAGAGCGATGAGTCCAACAGAAGTGACTGGAAAAAACTAAAACAGCCACTCGAAAAACAAAGAAAAGAACAAGATGTCACCATTATTTCCATGGCACTCCATCGAGATGTTCCCCAGTACATGGCCATTCCCTGATTTATCACAAATGTCATTGCCCTCACCACCTCTGCAACAAACACACACACCACATACAAATAAATGAAACAGAAAACTTCTAAACTATAATCTTATAATGACTATCACATTCTGCAAATGTCTTAAGTCACACATGAACACAAACATACACAAATCGTAAACATGAACTGACCTTCCATTGGGGTGTTAACATCAGTGCGATTAGCAAAGACAATGTCCACATAGTCCAGCTGCAATCTGGACAGAGAGCCACGCAGACCTACCACACACACACAATATAAATATATGTCAATATGTCATCAAAATTGGACATCGTCAACATACAATTCTCTTCAAACATAATTTTTTAGATCACATATGAGGGAATATAACCAAAAGGAAGAGCTAAGGGATAAGATATACGTTATTCATCCCATAAGAAAGTCAAGCATCCCTTTGCATCCATAAAAAACACAATAATCCACATACACATACACATGATCTACATACACACACAAACACAAAGATAAGAAAAAATAAGATCAGAAAAAATGTTCTAATTGAGTGCCATTTAAGGGAAGTGTGGAAGTGGGGATATGGAAATGTGCAAAAGGATGCTATGGTGACAAAGAAAGTGCAAGTGTAGGTCAATGCAAGAACACTGCTAGTGCAAGAAACTGTATCAGATACAGTGTAAAGTGGCTACACAGTATAAAAATAACAATAAATACACAACTTTAATACAAGTTGATAGATTAAAAAGGCACAATACTCAATGCAATCTTAATCAACATAAGCAGCAATAGAAAAGAATACCAAGCTGATTGTCATTGCCAGCCTTAGTCATCAGAGCATTCTTCAGAACATTCTGCAATGAAGAAAAATACCTATGTTGCTGCAGCTAGTTTGCAGAAACTTAACCACTATTAGATTTACTGTATGTTTCTGTAGAGAATTGGGATTGTTTTGGTGTTGCCTTGAAAGTAATCTATTCTAGTCTAGGATAGCCTTCTTATCTTACGAAAACCATAAAACACAAGTTGGTATTCAACTTTTATTAATGTCAATTCCAGTACAGACAGCATTTGTGAGATTATTGTGTGCCTTAGAGTTTGATTGCTAGTTTTAGTCTAAACCTCACTGGTGCTACTTTAACTGTGCATAAACATATTGCTAAGAACACTGTGCACTATAGCATTCTTTGATAGGATGTAACCCTGATCTTGGCCTGCATATTAATATGGCAGAGTGACATCAGTGGTTAATGTTTCACAAGGCAATGACATCAGATGTCTGTGCCACTCCCATTCTGTGACTCGATCATGATCACAGTGTGCCCAAAGGCTGTGTCTTTTGCAAAATAAAACTCAAGAAGGGACTGGTAAAGCTGTCATATCAGTGACCTCTTGTGTTTGTGCGTGTGTGTGTGTGTTGCTGCAAAGCCATCACTGCTGAATGAGTCTGAGCATGAGTCCATCAGTCATGTGGGGCTGGAAGTGGTGGGTTGGGGGAGTTGAACCTCGTGAGAGAGCAACTCTGCCCACGTCACCCTGGTAGCCCCGGGGCAAGTTGTGGGCAAGGACACATTCTGGCATGCCTGCCACAGAACGCAATCGGCCACACTCAGGGTCAGGGGAAATGAGTGTACTGCCTGAAGTCATATAGTGCACACGTGTATGAGCACGTGTACACGCATGCATGGGTATGCGAGTGTATTTTGAGGATGATTAGTGTGTAGGTTGTGTGTGTCAGTCAGCGAGATGTGTGTGGTAGTCAAAGAGAGAAAGAAAGGGACAGTCTGAAGCAGCAACACACAAAGATGGACAGAGAGGGATATTTTTTGTGTGACTGTATCCATATGGTGTGGAGCATTTGTAGGCTGTTTGTGTTTGTGTGTGTGTGTGTGTGTGCTGTATAGAGAGAGAGAAAGAGAGAGATCCCATTGCTTTGTCTAAGGTCATATTGCTTTGTTTATTATTGTAACCTTTACCATCATTACAATAATGTGGCTTTGAATTTCAATTAGACAAAGATGATATGTGCAGCATATCTATTCAGGTGTAGGCATTTTATGTAAACATATGTGCGTGCATGTCACAGCATTTGTATGTATGTATGTGCGTGTGTGTTCTGTACATATATGACTACATTGACAACATTAATGAGGAGACCAGCCCTCTCTTTCAGGTCTTGCTTTATTTGGGTCACATTCCCAAGAGTAGCAAGAGTGTGCCTGTCCGAAACAAGGTGCAGTGCAGTGCAGTGCACACACATACTAAAAAACATCCATGCAGATTATTACTGGTTTAAAGAAGATGTCAGGGAATTATATCATACCCTCAATGATGTGCTTCCTGGACAGACCCCTCTCAGTCTCTGCTCTGTGGAAGGCCCAGAAACATGCTCAAAACAAACTCACAAAAACACAAACTCACAAGAGATGAAATGAAATGAGCAGAATGATAAATGTGATATTAAAAACACCTACTGTCCTCCCCAGTAGATTTTTGTAGTCACTACAAAACTGGAACGCCTTCAAGATGGAGAGAGAGAAGACAAAGAAGAATAGGTTACAGATACAGACAAATGTTACAGATCAATGTAATTGATGGAGTGCATTGTGCTGTAATTACACAACATCGGTCTAATTGTGGGAGTGTGGTAAGTAGTAAATGCACTGCACTGTTTGAGTGCTCAAAGTGACTTACAGATGTCAGTAGTACATACAGTACATGCACCTGCCTATAACTATAGGTCCAATACACAAAGACAAATGGAGAGACAGACAGTTAAGACAGACTGATTATTAATACCCAAGTAAGAGGAGAAAAGAGGAAAATGATAGAGGAGATTTGTAAGTGCCAGCCAAGCAACAAAAAGACAAATTATTTTGGGCTCATTCGGGGTCTACTTGAACAATTAACATAAAAATCTATAAATACACCAGAGACAGAAATAAACCGAGAGAGAGAGAAAGATGCAGGCCTCACAAAAATACAAACCTCCATCCTTTCTTTTTAATGATATTTCCAAGTGTGATCTCAGCTCTGGAAGAGGGAAAAGATAAGAGAGAGCATTTTGAGCCCTTTTACATAAGTAAAACTGTCAGAAAGCAGCATAAACAAAATCAGAGTGACTTGCCTTCCAGATGCATACACCTCTGCAGTGTCAAACAGGTTCACACCATTTTCATAAGCAGTAGTCACAAGGTTCTCAGCTATCTGCAGTAACACAAACACACTATTTGTATGAAGTGATGATAACTGATGAAGAAACAGATCATTTTCACTGAATATGTAGGAGGCTCACCTCATCTGATATCTGAGAACCAAAGGTCACCCAGGTACCTAAACAAACACACACACACATTTGTAGATGGTGTATGTTACTAAATTCAATGTGCAGTCTTTGGTTGGTTTTGGCTTTATTGTGTGTAATATGTGTGTGTCTGCAATCTCACCTAACCCCAGACAAGATACTCTCAACCCAGACTTGCCCAAGTTCCTAAAATGAGAAAAAAATATCTTAACCAGTGCAAATGAAATGACTCACAGAATTAAGTCATTGGCTAGCCCAGGACAAACAGATACGTATCTTGATCTCTGAGGGAAAATCCATCTCTGCATTTCACCTATATGTGATTGATGATTACAAATAGAACACACAGTGAATAGTGAACACACACTAACTCAGAGCAGTAGGCAGCCACTGCTGAATTCTCACATGTGGATTAAGATCCAAAAAAGGCACACACTGTAATTCTGGTAAATAATATCTGGTAACACTTTATTTTACAGTGTTGCTGTTACAGTCTATCTACTTAATTAGGCGAAGTAGTACAACCTATATAACAATATGTAATTTCATGTACTGGTGTTGTACATAGTGTATTTTTGTGTCCCTACATACTATTGTTACAGTGTAATATGAAGTTCTTGTTAGGTACTAGTAGTAACAGAGACAAGTTGAATTCTTTGAGGGAGGCAATGGGCTGAACTGAGGCTAGAGTGGGTGAATGCTAGAGTGGATAAATTGATGCTCAGGACACCCAACCAAACACAACTTCACTTCATTTTAATGGGTTTATTCCACTGTATCAGAGAGTGTCAACAGTGTACTGCACCAACACAGCTGCTACATGTACTATGTAGTGTAATGGTACACATGTTACGAGTAAACACTGCAGAGTGAAGACAATGAAAACTTTTACCTGAAACTAATCCTGGTTTGGTTGTATATCAAAGTGGTGTAATTTCCACTTGAGCCCTGCAACCTCAATTAGTTAATAAGGGTGCCCTGTGCATTGATTAATGTTCTACAGCATTAGGGTGCCTTAGGTCTCAGTTTAGCCCATTTGCCCATCTAGAAGAATTTAGCACTTTGGCAAAGTATTATAAAAAGCACTTTATTTTACACTGTAACAACAATTGTAACAACAATATGTAGGCACACAAAAATACATTATGTAAGTAGCACTAGTACTAGCAGTAACACTAGTAGCCTACGTGATATTACATATTGTTACACAGGTTGTACCACTGTACCTAATTAGGTATATACACTGTAACAGTGACACTGTAAAAATATAGTGTTATCTGATATCTAAGCTTATCCATGATACTTCTCTCAAGTGGTTGTTTACCACTTGAGCTACTGAAAATATGTTCCCCTGGATCTCTTTTGATGACAGACCAAGAGCAGAGAGAGATAAATTGGCGAGAGCAAATCCCAGACCATAGACAGGGCTGGGAGCTTAGTGAATAACAAGATACCAGTGGTATATTACTGAGCTGCATTTATTTTCTCCATAGCCCGCAGGAGCATACTGCCTTGCACACCTAAATGCCATGTTATGTCAAGAATGCCATGCCTCACCTCCCTTGATGTTGTATGTTGTATTTGTTGTATTGATATATAAACTACTAAAATAATACTGTGATTACAGAGAATTGCTGGGAAATGTTAGGTATCTACAAATTTTCAGCTTTGCTTCTGCTAAAGCAGCCAAAACTTTGAGGTCTCTGAGATCTCCAGAGATGGTATGCTTGAATTGAGCTGAAAACCATCCAAGGAGACTCTAACACGGCCCTAGCCAACCTATTCAAACAGACGTAGAGTAAAGAAATAATTTGGTGTACCAAATGGGTGTCCCCAGTAGTGACATCAGGGAGTGAATCCCATTGAGAAATGCACTGCACCTGGATATTGCCCCAGCAGATGGGAAGTCAGCCTGTTGTTCTTTTTTTGCTCAAGTGTCTTGCCATCTTCATCCAGCTTAGCGGGTTTTGCATCCAAGGTTGAATGTAGGATAATGGATCTTAAGTCTGTTTGTAAATGATAGAATGTGGGCATAGAGTGGTTTTGGGGAACATGTAATTTGTGGCCTATGCAGTGCATGTCCACGGAATGGTGTGAGTGACATAGCGTGGGGAGCTGAGTGAGTTGGCATGGGTCTTGTGGCTTGAGTTTGTTCGACTTTGTTGTGTCTTTGCTTAAGGCTGCTAATGTGATGTCTGTGGGTAATGTGTTTTATGTACGTTTTAATTGCAGGCATTGTGCACATCACTGTTTGTCCCTAATAGTTCACGTTAGTAGCCTATAACATGCCACATCGCCGCATGGTGTCTGTGGGTGGTCATAGCTTATGATTGTAAGGCCATTTGGTTGTATTAAGGGGAACTGTTGATTGTATTGGGTGGGAATACTATGCTATATTGTACCACTAACTGAGGCTACGTAGATCTTTGGGTACGTGGCGTTGTCTGTGTTTTTGTGTGCGTGGTTTGACGCACCTCTGTAGACTGAAATAAAGAGATTGTATATCTTTGTATTTTTATACATTGGCCTCTAACTCTACTTTCTGTCGACGTCCAATAAAAATTGCACTCACGTAGTATATTAATGCATGTGGCTTGTGTGTGTGTGTGTGTGTGTGTGTGTGACAGAGAGAGAGAGAGAGAATTACTACTGCAGTTATAAATGCTCACTGAACCCAGAGTGCATATCAGTTCAGGCCAGTCAGCAATATTTGGTTTGTATCAGTACACATCTGTAAGACAGCAAATCTGTGTGTGCTTGTGTTTACCCTTCCACTGACTTCAGCTCTATTTTTACTCTTGAGCATTATGACTGCAACTTAGAAAACAATGACAGCAATTATGCCAGGCAAACACTGCAGTTTGTGTGTGTGTGTGTGTGTGGTGTGTGTGTGTGTGTGTGGTGTGTGTGTGTGTGTGTGTGTGTGTGTGTGGCTGGTTGGCTGTGGTTATGGCTATACCCTCAAGCTACGTGACCTCGTTGGGCCATGTTCAAGTCTCCTAGTCATCCTTTATGAGAGAAAGTATACACACACTTGCCTGCACACCCACACACATTCGCCATTCAAATAGTGCAATAGCGTTGAGGGGACAGAGTGGAAAAGAGAGATTGATCATGCACTGTGACTGTCTTGTCCTGCCTGGATGCAAAAGCAATTAAAGAGCAATACACACACACACACTTTCCACACTATTCAAATAGTGTAATGGGGTTGTCAGGTCAAATGTATAGCACTTACATAAGAATTATTCATCTTCAATGTAAGCACTGACATACCCACTCACACACACACATACAATTTTTGCACTTACATTCTTGAGAGGACAAACATTTTGTTCTGTAGTTATAGTCTCAAGTGGCCTAAATGAACTATGAATATCCCCACACAACATATTATTGTTTCTACCGTAATACTCGCATAAATAAAAAATTGGCTTCAGTCTGAAATCACATACAGCACATCCATGACCTTTCCCTATCTTTTACACCCTGATCTTAATTCCCTCCTTTATAATGGTGGGCAGTAGCTTAACTACAAGTATAGAAGCTACTAGCTGAACTATATTTCTCTGTAATTGGCTATTTTGATACTTTGATAGCTTTTCATTTGCTTTAAAATGTGTATATACACATTTGTGTTTTGTTTATCTTATTTTGTTACTCTTATTTGTATATTATGGTAAATTAAATTGTAAAATAATAATTAGAAAGAACTTTATACATTGTGTTGCTGAAGCCGCCCCCCCAAAATGTCCCTAAGCCTGCCTAAAGCACCCCCACCAAAAAAATGTCCCTAAGCCTCCCTTATGCAAAGTTAATGAAATAAGTATAATAAGAAATAAGTATTAATTCTGGTTAAATTGCTCATGGAGTTTTCATCATACAGATACCATCCTATCACGTGAAACTGCATGATCTGAGGTTTCCAATGATGTCATTATGTGACTAGTCGCTGTGATAAACAGTTTGTGAGAAAATTAACTTTGAATGTACATAACATTTTATAGTGGCATTTTATCTTGGTGCAATAGTTAATGACCTCAACACATGATGAAACATATACATCAGAATAAGTAGAAGAACATTATCATAATTTAGATACAATTAAGTAGCCTAATCCAGCAAGAAATCACAGCAAAATTCTGCATATTCTCCTCCAATACAAATCAATCCAAAAAGTTTGGGATCTTGACATGAAGAAGTTACATTGAACCAGCAAATGTGGAAATTAGGCCTACACTAAGAGAGTTCATTTGGAAATAACCGTTCTTCTAATATGCCAACATTAAGACTAATAAACTTCCATGCTGAAGGTTTGTGAAGCCTGTTTGTGTTACTTGGCATAGTACTGTAGTTTAGGTAGAGCAAGTTTAACAGAGCTAACATTCAATTTCATTCATTCATTCATTTCAATGCAAGTGGGAAATAGGCAATGCTTGCAGCAAGGTGTATAGCCTGCATGGAAATGATCACAGGTAGGGAAAAGCATTATTTAATAATGTGACAAACTGACTGACACTGTGTTTTGGGATGCATGCCACTCATGTTAGGGGAACTACGTGGTCATCGTTGCCATTGTTTCAGTGCTTTGCCTATCCACATGGTAACGTAACTCCAGTGTCCTGTGTGTATGGACTCTTAGACTGTAAGACACATAACACATACAACATACAGCAGCAAAGTTGCAGTCACCTGCAAAATGGCAGCTGATGGATGGCTGAGTGTAAGTGTCATTAGACCTGGGTCCATATTCACAGAGAATTTTATCTGAAGAAGAAGTCCTGAAGTAAGCTAAATGTTCCTAATTAAGAGTTTTCTTGGTAAGACTTCACAGATCAGTAATAAGAGAGTAGTTTTGTAGTAATAAGTTGGTAAAATCATCTCACATAATAATAATAATAATAATTACTCACTAATTTTATGTTATTTCTAAACAATAACCCGTGTGTTGTAGTAATAAATCAATAACAAAATTCAAAAAAGAAGAAATTACTTTGTTGTTATGGGGGAGATTTGATAGTAAGACGTTTTCTCTTTAAACGTATTCACAAAGCTGCTGAGACCTATTTAAAGGAAAGGGAAAATGACAATTTGGCTAAGATTAACGTTGCTATGCTTGACGTCAGTTCAAGTGCTCAAGCCTGCTTGCAGTTACCTCCATGACTGGTTAGTAAGTGACAGGTCTGTCCTTGTAGGAGTGTGCTGTGTGAGAAGCATGATGAGTGCAGATGAAAATGTGACAGGATACAAATGAAATGGTAATGGAATACATCACATAAATATCTCTGCAATGTTTCTTAAATGCATGAGTAAGAAGTGGAATTTGTTTTTAAATAAAGTGCACATATACTTATATGCACATATGCTCTACTTTTAGCTTCAAGATTCTTTGTGAAAACGAGTTGCCTTCTTGCACATAGACCTACTACATAGGTTGTGGAGTTGGATCTGTTTTTCTCAAGAGATCAGTGAATTAAGCCGATCTTGGTAAGGAAGAATTAATTTTCACGGGTGACTAGCATGCAAAAACTAGCTAGTTACAACATTAACAACTTTGTGGTAAAATGCAGCTCTACAACTTGTCATTGAACCCGAAACATGGCCTTCTATGCAGTGCAAGGTTCCTTTGACTTTTGCGGGTGAAATGCGGAGAACTGTGGTTGATGGCGGATGAGCTACAATCGTGAATGCACACATTACCTTACCTCCACCTGTGGAGGTAGCCTAGCAATTTTCAAATAGCCTACTGCTTCACTTGACTGAACTATCAGGAGTTAAACTACTTCCTCTTTGTTCTACGAAGTTCAAGTGTAGCTTGCAGCCATTAAGCAAAAATATCTGCTATTTCCCTAAATCGTATTTTGCACATATGCCTAATAAATGTCTGAAATATCATTATTTTGGACAGAATAGGCTTAGGCCTAATATCAAACTATTCTAAATACTTGTGCATCACATTCTGGAAAACTGACTATCATAGGGAAGATCCTTATTAGAACTGACATGCAAGCATATAGGCTATTCAAGAAATTAAACTGCTATACTGTAGATAAAGTCTGCTGTGTTCAGAGCTAACATTTTCCATAGAAATGTATTTGAGTACAATTTAAGAAGATATTTGAAGAAGTTTGTGTTTTTTTTCTTCACAGTAGTAGTTGCTTGGCTGTTCTATTATTCTTCCTAGGCTTCTTTTTAGTCTTCATAACCCATATCAGATGGTCTACCGTACAGTATATAATGTGAAAGTATACAACCTGAACTTTGCAATATTAGTTGAGTTACCATGATAAATGGTTCACCAGACAGATAACGCGTTACGTTGCTTGTATCATCCTTTATTCTGCATATTTGCATTCTTCTTAGTGCAATAGCCCAAGAACACTACAAACTTTAAAAGAGACAAAACATCTAAACAATCTTATTGAATCAAAAGCTAAATATATTTGGAGCACAGCTATAGTCTAGAGTTATAGGCTACATTCTAGGCTACTGTAATCCAATTTGAAATGTTAAGACAGCTTGGTAGTTTAGCCTACAGAATGAGGATGTGTATAATTTAGCATGTGAATAAATTGTGAATTTTATGTTTGTATTATGCAATGCAATATGTTTTTTATCAAGCCAGTGAAAAGAGACAAATGGGAAAGATTTAACAATTCTTTAAAAGCAAAGTTTGAAATGAGACTTGTTTCTTCTATACAGTAGGCAAAAAAACAAAGACAGGAAAGTATAGGTTGAGAAGAGAGTTTCGTGTGCTTTCCCCCAGCAAGTTACTTAAGCCTAAATAAGAGGGATTTTGAGCAATTGTGTGTGTGTGTGTGTGTGTGTGTGTGTGTGTGTGTGCGTGCATGCATATGCATGTGTTTGTGTATATTTGTATGCACTTGCATGTGTGTATATTTGTGGTTTTGGCACCCATGCGCTTATGCAGTGTTATTCAGAGGTGCTCAAAGACAGGCCACACATTTGTCATATTTGGAACCCCTGAAATAGCCTTGGCCACCCCCTGGCCACCCTATGTACAAAATTCTTGCTCTAATGCTTAGAGAAATCTAATGGCCTAAGTTTTTAACAAACAACCTTGAGCAGTTCCCAAAAGTACAGACTGTTCAAATGTTTCTCCACTGAATAGACCTCTGCCAAAATAAAGGTCTGTACTACAAATCACAAATGCTTTCAAAATAAAACTCCTTGCTGAAACTCATGCTTAGCTTGAAGAAATCCAATTGCCTTAGCTTCTATGCACATAATCTGGATCTCCCAAAAGGAAAGATCCTGCTCATCTGTTTTTCATCTGCATGGAATTTTGCCAAAATAAATGTCTTTGCTAGAACTCACGAATGCTTTAAAAAATAAAAATCTCAGTCTTCCCTTTCTTGGTGAATATGACCGTTATCTTACATTGCTGCCAAGGTTAACATCACTGACTGATTGTCTCAGGTTTGATTTGAGAACCCCATGTTGCAAGTCCATGTTGCTTTCAATAGACTTAAGTTTAATATTTAAGTGCTCTGCATGCACTGGTAATTCTTTCGGGAATCGCATCTCTAGTTAAATTATATTGTTTCTTTTTTGAGAAAAAGTTTGCCCAAAATGCAGTGCATGATGGGGAAAAATTTGAATGCTATTTGTAAATGTACACAGACACTAGATCATGAAGAGGTGTGTTTAATCATGTTTGTGAGTTGAGACTAATTCAACATGTTAAGAGTAAAAGTGAAGAGAAATAATAAAAAAACACTAAATCTGGTGATGAGTTAACTGATAGCAATGATATTGGCATGTTTTGTTGTAGTACAGTAGTTTGTGTAGTTAGCGCAGTTCTCAGGAAGGGGAATGTATGAGCAACAGTTATAGTAGCATTATTTTCTGGTATTTAAACAGATCTTTGCCTGAAATCTTGTAAATTGACATTTTGCTGCCCAAATTTTTATATTGTCCTGGAGGAGAAACATTCAATTCAATTCAATTCAGTTATATTTATACATCACCTTTTACACTAGTATTGGCTCATGGCAAGCAAGGAGCACCCAAGAGCAAGGAAAAACTCCTTTAGTTTAGGAAGAAATCTTGGGCAGATCCACAATATAATGGGCTAACCCAACTGCCAGAGGTCACACAGAAAAACTCAATCAGTAGTAACCATGATAGACTACAAGTTGTCCACAGTTTTAGCTAAGCATCATTATAGCTCCAAAATATAGATCATATGTGCATACATATATGTATATAAACATACATCTGTTATAGCCTGGTTCAAATCATACCTCTCTGGTCGCTACCAGTTTGTACATGCTCATAATGAGTCATCATCCCACACCAAAGTAAAGTTTGGTGTACCCCAAGGCTCAGCCCTCAATGGCCATGCTCCAATTTATATTATAGACTTACTTGTCCCTTACCACCCTGCTAGAACCCTAAGATCCCAAAATGCTGGACTTCTTGTAATCCCTTGCAATCCCCTACAATAGGAGGAAGAGCCTTTTGTTACCGCGCACCCCGTCCATCATCACCTCTGTCAAATCATCACTTCTCATGGGTGAGCTTTTGGGAGGGACTCTGCTGTTGCCCCCACTTGTTAGGCATGGCGGCCACTGACCATCCCTGCAGTGGCGCTGGGTTGCCATGCACCATACCTTTGTTATGCTGCTATAGCCTTGTGCCACCATGAAACCTTCATGTGTCATGCCGTACTCTCTCTCTTTGTCCTCTCTCTCTATACTTTGTCCTCTCTCTATATATTTACAATACATATATGTATGCACAAATGACACATTTGCTCACTGATGTGTGAGCCTGGCCTAATTCATTTGCTTCCTCTGTCCACAATCATCTCTGCCGAGTCATCCCTGCATGGTTCCGGCGGACTCCTCTCACCCTCCCCTCCTGAGTGGACTGCAACCAACACTATGGGAGGCTGTGTCAGGACCGACTCTCCATCATAGAGGCCCATCCTAGTTGCCCATGCCAGGACCGACTCCCCTTTCCTGAGGCTTTGTGACTGACTCCCCTCACAATGGCACTGTCAAATGGACCCTTATTGTTACCCCCATGACCCATCTTACTCCTTGACTTTAACACTGTCTGACTGCTGCTACACTGTCCAGCTATAATTCCTGATAACCACATATAGACTGACTAACATGTAATGGAAAGTGGATAATACTCTGGAACTATTATGATCCTTAGTTAAAACCATAGGGAACTTGTAGTCTATCATGGTTACTACTGATTGTAATTTTCCTGCATGACCCCTGGCAGTTGGGTCAGCCCCTTGTGGATCTGACCAAGGTTTCTTCCCAGACTAACTAAACATAAGGGAGTTTTTCCTTGCCCCTGTTGCTTTTGGGTGCTCCTTCTGTAAAGCGCCATGAGACAATACTATTGTAAAAGGCGCTGTATAAATAAAACTGAATTGAATTGATTGAATTGAAGCACCCATAATGTGGATTGTGAAGACAGCTGTGCCAGGTGTTTGTCCATCCATAAGCAATGTGAAGAGAAATGTAATGATTAGGATGCATGTGGCAATGTAGCAGACCCTCTTTACGCAGTCACCACAGCTGTTTTTATGTATATCTTCAACCAGAAGTGGAAATAAGTCTGTTTGTCAAGTCACAAGTCAATCTCAAGTCTTAACACTCAACACTCTGCCTAACACTCTGAGTCAAGTCCCAAATTGAGACAGAGGTAGTATATATCCAACACTTGGCGTCACCTTTTTGGTGACGCCATGGTGTCATGACCCTGCCCCCTTTATGTATCCATGCCTTTTTGGACCCCGCCCCCCTTTCTGTATCCGACACTTTTTGGATCCCGCACCCCTAGTGAGGTCATGTCCCCACCATTCAAGTCTCATGTGCTGGCTGTCAAATGCCGAGTTACTGCCCTCCTTACCCCCTCTCACTCTAATACATACTTATTCATTTTTTTAATGTAACCTAATTGTTCTTGTGGTATGCCACTCTTTCTGTGTTTAACCAAAATAAAATAAATTGTTGAAAACATCTGATTGTTAAGAACTTACGTCAGTCCCACCATCCCACCTGCCGGTCAAGATCTTTCCAACACATCGATTGTACTCGTCACTTCCTTGTATTTATTAATGCTGTTGTTGTCCTGGCATGTCTGTCTGTGTTTAACCATTAAGTAATTAGAGAACTTCGTCCGTCCGGGTGGTAAATACTGTAGTCCTGGGCTGTAGGCTACCCATCAAATGCTCCCAGGACACTGCCCCTGATAAAACTCTGTACAGAATGTTCATGTTTGTTGGGTTAAATGGCATGTTGTTGTGTTATATGGCATTTTATTTATTTACTGTTTTGGGGGTGTGATAAGGTATCAGATTTGTATCTATGCTTCATGGCTCCAGCATGTCTGTTCCTTTAAAGTGAACACGCCCTACCATACAGCGCATAGTTAAAGTTCATAAGGAATGCTGTCAGATATTTATCTATTAGTCTATTGTATTAGGGGGTGCTTAGCCCCCAACACGCAGGCTTTCTGGGGTGTTATGTTCCTCTATATTTTCTACATTCACAAACTGCTAATTGTACAATCATGCTCAGACATGCCCCAGTTTAAATTTGGTGCGATTTCAATTAAAATGACCCCCAAGATAAAGAAAAATACGTAAATGATAGGTTGGAGGTGGTTATGCCTAGCTACCCCTAGGAAGGACAGCCTCTTTAAAAGGGTGAGTGGCTGTACAGGAACACATCAACCGGAGACATCGAGATGCTCGCATTAACCATGTGGCCACCAACTGATGTTAGGATTTCTGAAGAGTATGTACAACCTGAAGATAATTGTGAAGATGTTGAAATGCAGGCTTGTCCACATGATGTAAAGTCTAGTGAATACATAATGTCTATACCTCCACGCAATGCTCAAGAACCTTTCGTCAAAAGAAGGTGTGGAATACGAGCTAACGGCCTTGCTGTGTAATGTCACTGCAGACCAATCTAGTTGTTACACTACTGATTTTGTTGTACCTACCCAATGTTTACATGCTGTAAAAAAAACAAATGATGAAGACTCACACACATGCTCATGACTGGGCAGATCTTCTACAGAGTGGTTGTCGTGTCTCAGAACCATTCCACTACTCTGTGTGTGATATTTTAAATTGTTTGAGTAACTGTCTACACAGTGTTTTCAAAATAGGTCACATTCTTGCTGTCTGCACATATGTGACTGACATACGTATGTGTTATCAAACTGCGTGAAAATGAACCTGTGGAAATATTTGCTGCTGTCCATAGTCTAGCGGTATTTATAGTTGCTAAGAGTTTTAATGCATGTGCTTGATTTTAAATTACGTACATTATGACATGTCATTTCTTGTATGGGGTGCATCATGGAGGATCTTCTAAATACAACCCACTACACACTTTCAAGTGAGGGGTATTTTTGGTGGTAAGAGTAAATTAAAAGAAGCGGTCTTTAGAAACACAGTGGGTGTGACCAGCTGACAAGGAGGTCGCCGAATGGTCAGGCGAAGATGCGTACACACTTCACAAACCAGTGCTTGTGAAATACCAAAGGAATAAAGTCATTGTTTATGGTATTGATAAACAATTTCAAGTGGATCTTGTTGACATGCCATGTACTCCAAGGAAAATGACAATTTAAAATATATTACGGTGACGTGTATAGATGTCTTTGACAAAGATGCCTGGGTGTGTGTTTTAAAAAACAAATCAGGCAAGGCGGTAGCTGCTGCTTTTGATCCATCATAGAAGAGGGGTGAGTACCTCAAAAGTTACAAACTCACTGCGGAAAAGAGGTTTTTTTTAACCATTTTCAGACAATGTTGAGTAAAAACAACATTCATCATTTCACCACAGGGGGTGAAGTAAAGGCTAGCGTTGTGGAGCTATTAAAGCGCAAATGTGGCATTTAACAGCTGTCAATTCTAAATGATACTGTGACCATTCCTGGTGTCATCTTATAGTATCAGTTATCATAGGAGTATCAAGAGACCTGTTGATGTTTCAAGAGATAACGAATATGTCATGTTTAAAAACCTGTATGGTGTGAAGTCTAGTGCGGTCAAAAAGACAGTGTTCAAATACAAAATAGGCACTTTAGCGCTTTTACAAAAGGCTATGAACAAAATTATTCACGAGTTTTTTACCACAGCGGAGTGTATACCCCAAACACCACCTGTTTACAGTTTGAAAAACTATGATGGTGAGGTGTTAAAAGGCACCTTTAATTAGGAAGATTTGTTTGGTGCATTATTTGAATCCCGATTCTACGCCTGACAGTGTTGGAACTTGGGGCTGATATGCATGTTCGTGCTGGCTTCGTGCTTAACCAAGAAATAGGATTTGGTGACTTGTCAGTGTTTGAGAAAGAGTTTGACGTTAAAATTGTTGTGTTTTATAGAAACAAAAGGCATGCACTGTTGAAATTTTCGGCTAGTGAGAAATCCCATTCCAAAACAGGTTACATGTACCTCCATGATGGTCATTACTACAGGGTGTTAAACTTCATACTTCTATCATTTTTGCCACCGTGGGTAGAGTAACAGATGTGATCACAAGTGTGATTACTCATGTGATGTGTGTAACCATCCAGAATCCTACAAACACAAGGGCCCGACGCAATGATTGTGCAAGATGCTGTAAATCTGTTTATTGTTATACCGCACACAGGCAGCCTATACCCACAGGTCGCACAGGTAAAATGGTGTCTCAGTGTGATGTCTACAAAGTGCAAACAGACACAACCATGTGAGCATAAATAACAAATGCAGCGCTATGCGTTGTCCCCACTGTGCTGTGGATTTGCTACCCAACGTTGAGCACAAGTGCTTTATACAGCTGAGGGTGAGGATGCTCATGTTCAGACCCTGAACATAAACATATTTGTGGGTGCTTTCACCACAGGCCACGCACGTCTTGAATTGAGCTTATGGATAGGTTGGGGGAGAGGCTGCTTTACAGCGATAGACAGTGTGATCTATGTATTTAGGTGATCTCACAGACGAGTTGGAGATGATGATTATATCTGAATTTTGCTCAGGCGGATCTACGGCGACCGCACTGTCAAGGGCAAAAGGCATCACACTCAATGCTGAGAACTCAAAAGTAGTCAGGAGTCGTAGTCATCGACACTCATGGAGCTTGTCGATGACTAAGTGGCCAATAGAGCCAATAGCTCTACATGTTTTGATAATATAGTGTTTGATAATATAGTGTGTGATAAGAAACATCTCAGTCATTTGTGAAGAGATTCAGGATTGTTTACAACAAACATGTGCTGCTACCTGATTGCACCACATTACCATACGGTTATTGAACAGTCTGTGTCTACAATGGATAAAGTTAATGCTGCTCGTGTATAAGTGGCCCTTCACATTCTGGGCAATCGTATTTTGTCAAAGAGTCGATAGCCAATATTGACGGCCTTGTTAGTAGCCCCATTGAAAATTTGAAAACTTTGTGACGAATTGCTAAAGTTGAGAGAAGTCAGATTTGTTCAAGGTATACCTAACGCTCTAGATGACAATGAGTCATTGCCTGTGTCAAAAACGAACTCGTTAATTATCGATGATGTGATGGAGGACACTAGCCGCAATGCTCAAACAGGAAAAGTGTTTACACAATACATGCACCATAGTAATCTTAGTGCCATTTTTTCATTTTATTTCAGGGGAAGTCCAGCAGGACAATTAGTTTAAACACTAATTGTTTAATTATTTTTAAAACCCAGACAGATAACAACCAGATTGTTGTTTTGGTCCAACAGATGTACCCTGGTAAGTTTTTTCTTGAATCTTTTAAAAATGGCCCAGAGAAACCTTATGGTTACCTCCTGATTGATTATAAAGCCAAAACACCTGATGTGTACTGTAGAT
Organism: Tenualosa ilisha; assembly: GCA_015244755.2. Lineage (NCBI taxonomy): Eukaryota > Metazoa > Chordata > Actinopteri > Clupeiformes > Clupeidae > Tenualosa > Tenualosa ilisha. Next base: position 1,868,845 of record PYXC01000091.1, on the reverse strand, counting down.
CAGATTTGCAGAAAAAAGTTGTAATACAGACATGTCTGAGAGACTGTAGAAATATGCCTGTTTTGCCAGACAGGCACAAAGATGCATCATTTTGCAATCAGCATCAAATGAGTTAATCCTGATGCTCTAATTGCTCTGAACATTCTTAGGGGTACTATTCTGTTAATGACCGTACAATATAAAAAAAACTATGTAAAAAGATGTTGATAAAGTGAATGGCTGACAAGAAGATAGGCATACACAAGAAAACATTAACCATCAATAAAAAGGCGGCTTCCTATTACCTCTCGAGTGTGCCTCAAAAACAACTGGACAAAATGACCCCTACCATTGTGATAGTCTGCTGAAAACGAGTTAAATGTGGCTATGAAAAATGTTTTGAGTAAAATGGATTTGACACCTCATGAAAAGGTTAAATATTATATAATGTTGCTGCAGAGATATTTGGCATTAAACAGGGGGAACTTGACACAAATACTTTGACATTGAGTTTGCCACAGACGTTAGAAACTATTGATGCGTCGCAAGGGTCTGCAGTACAGGATCCACCTCTTGGTACTACTCAGCCTACTCTTGAGAATTATCTTATTGCCTATTGTTTTAAAAATGTATTGTAAAGAAGTAGAAAGAATGCAGAGTATATATTAGAAAAAATGTATTAATACAGGCATATTTGTTTTTAATGGCGATCCTATCCCTGGAACACATGTATTTGATTTGGTAAAAAAAAAGTGTCACCAGTCAGCCAAATATCCATCAGAGTAGAAGGCCTCATGGGTGGAATGAATTTCTGAGAGCTGTCGTGTCACTAAATATACCTCTTTCAACAATACCTAATAGACGTGTTAAAGACTCTACTGCATCGATGAAAAGACACAGTAAGCCTAATTATACACCTATCAGGTCTTCAGAAAGACTAGATGAGGCATTAGAGTCACCAGGTTTTTCAAAACCTTCATTAGATGCATCTGCATGGTTTAACTTTTAGTAATGTAAATGTAAATGATTGTGTTAATGATGATGCTCGTTTGATGAACTGTCGAAAAAGCATATATCGCCCTCCTCAGTTATGTATGTAGTGAGCCAGTGCTCACCGGGCATGTTAGAGTCATGGGTGTTCAATATCACCTAAGCGGGTAAATGATAAACGGGTGTAGGGGTATGGGGTAGTTGATCAGATGCAAACACGCAGGGAAAATTCGTATTTCTGGAAATATTATCCATAATCGCTGATAATTCAAATAGTGTTCATGATCTTTCAGTCGTAGTCCATCAGAATCTGTCTCTGATTAGACACCTTGATTATACTAAATGGCATACACAATCAGATTTATAGTATTGGGCAGCGCCTGTCTGAAACAAACTTTCAGACGGATATTGCCTGTCTTCATCAACGACAGATGCTGTCCACACTCCTCAGGTGTCAGATTAAAAGAGTAAAACGTGCACCCCGTCAGATAATCAGCACCTTATTTTTTAGATGTCTGCCAGTGGATAAAACTAATTGGTAAAACTCGCGCACTGCAGACCCCTCGTTATATTTAAGCTGTAATGGAAATTGTTGTCCATCTACATAGACTGCTAGGAACTCCAGATAGATAATGTTTAAAAGATTCTGTGAACAAGTCATATTAACTATGCCTATTATAATACATTTTGGTAAAGAGCTTAGGAACAGGTTTTCCTGATGGCTACTCTTGTATCTGTCACTCTGTCTACAGTATATGGCATTTAGGAGTTGCCGACTGCAACACTTGAGCATGACCTAATCGCACAGTTGGAGATACAGAAACTTTCTTAACGAAAAGACTTGCTGATAGGATGTTGATTTTGTAGGCTACGCCTTAGACAAAACTCATCCTTGGCTCTAGTCATTCTGATTTTGATATGGACACATTCAACATCAATTTTTCTTGAAATTGATATCACTATGGATCGGCCCTGACAATTCTTCAATGTTGCTCCCCTCTGAAAATGCAGCTCTTTGTAAGTGAAATGGTGCAGTACAGACGACTCAAGTACAACACTTAGCAAACACACACAGTTTATTAAGTTCAAAGTTCAGGTGAGTGAACCAGGCTGGCAGCAGCCGAATCAGAGGCGTGACGCATGGCTCCGGGCAACAATGGATGCCAGACGGTCCAGTGGAGAAACCCAGACGAGGTTGGAGGCAGAGAAGAGGGGAGAGCCACTGGAACAGGGGGGAATGAAACCCGTGGAGAGCGGTAGTTACTGAACAGCACAGGGGAGTTCGCTGAACAAGATTTAAGGAGGCACAGAACAGAGTAAGAGAGCGACTGACCGGAGGATTGGACGGCTACGTTGACTCGCTCTCGAAACTAGGGAGGCAGCGGGAGGTGGGCAGTGACACACCGAGAGCTGGATCATCCGCACGCCAGTAACCAGGCGTAGACAGGAACAACTGATGCTCCTTCGTAGGGGTGGCAGAACAGGGATCACGCAGGCAAAACTCTAAAGAGACAGGCGGCAGGTCAGGATTTCCAGGGCAGAAGAGCAGGAATAGCCAGTCAGTCCAGGTCGAAAACAGGAAGTCAGCGTCACAAAGCGGCAGCACAGAAACACCATGACTCAAAGATGATCTGACAAGGACTGGAAACCGTGGGTTTAAATACTGTGGCTGGAACAAGGAGCAGGTGGAGGCAATGATTAGTAAGGTAAGGGGCGCCCGCAGGTAAGTCCTGCAAATTAAAATATCACGCACAGGGGAGTGGAATGGTTCTGAGACATGACATCCACTCTGTAGAAGATCAGGCCAGTCATGAGCATTTGCACGAGTCATCATTTGTTTTTTCACAGCATGTAAGCGTTGGCCAGTCACAAAGTCAGTAGTGTAACAGCTGGATTGGTTTGCAATGACATTGCACAACAGAGCTGTTAACTCGTATTGCACACGCTCTTTTGAACCATCGGATCTGGAACATCTGTTGCCCAATATGACCAATCCTCCCAGTATGTCAGAGAATTAATAATATTCAAGTCACCGGCCAGAACGTATTTGGATTTAAAATTGTGCAGATGAGCACAAATGTATGGTTCCTCTATTAATCCATGCACAAAAGTTTTAACAGCACCCCTGATTTTTTTGTGAATCCACTTGATATCCATGACACTCTAAGATATGGTTCACGCTTTGCACTAGTGGAGGTTTGTACAGATGTCTTTTTATATCCTCAAGATATGTCTGGAAGTAGTAGGCATCAGGTTCGAAGAGGCAGGAATGCTGGAGTTAGCTGGGGTGGTCCACAATGCAAAACAGTCCTCTTGTAACTTCTGAGCAATGACATGTTGTAGCGTGATACACACACAGGCCTTGACCAGTCTTACATTGAGCTCTGGCTCGCAACCTGGCACGGCATATGCAGCATCAAAGTCTCCGTGTCTATCTGCTGAAGAGAGATGTTTTAATGGCACACAGTTTTCCACATTTTCTGAACAGTCCATAGGTTCTAGACCCTTGATCTTGTTCTGACACATGGAGTACAAATAGAACAACTTACAACCTTACCTCAGCACTCTACACTAACTGACCACTACTTATTAACTTTAAAAATCACATTAGACTATGTAGCACCTAACTTAATCTACTACTACACTAGAAACATAACTCCCAAAACTACAGATTATATAGATTATACAGACTTCATAGCAAAAATTCCATCTCTCCTTGAGCCTCTGCTGAGCCAATATAGCCCTGTATTAGAAGGCTCTACGCCAAGCCCAACCCAAGTTGATCAATTAACTGACAGTGTTGTAAATGTACTATACTCCACATTCAACACCACTGCACCACTCAAAAAGAAAACTAGGAAACAAAAAAAAATTGCCCCATGGTATACCACACAGATTTGCTAACTGAAACAAGCTTAAATCAGTAGAAGACAGCGCTTAACAATGCCAAATCTGCATATTATTCCTCACTTATACACAATAATAAAAATAATCTAAAATTCCTTTTTAACACTATATCCCGTTTAACAAAAAGCAGGAACGAGGTGTCCCATTCCATTCCAATAACTCTAAGCAGCTAGGACTTCATGACAAAATTGAATCTTTTAGACTTAAAATAAACAACTCCCTTGTAACCTCAAATCCAGTTGGACCACATGTAATGGTTACAGCTAGCTCTAGTCAACCTGTAGCATACTTTGATTCATTCACACCCACCAATATATCAGACATTACGTCTTTGATCTCTTCAGCTAAAGCCTCAACATGCTTATTGGACCCTATCCCAACTGATCTTCTTAAGGCAGCTCTCCCTCTATTGGCTGAGATGATTCTTAAAATATAAATGACTCACTCATAGCTGGGCATGTCCCAAAATCTTTCAAGACATCTGTTATTAAACCATCAATTAAAAAACCAAACCTTGATCCTGATGTCCTTGCTAATTACAGACCCATATCTAACTTCCCATTTGTTTCAAAAATACTTGTATATATATACATCACTTCTCATGGGTCTTTTGGTAGGGACTGCCTCTGCTGTTGCCCCCCAGTTGCGAGACATGGCGGCCACTGACCATTCCTGCAGTGGTGCTGGGTTGCCTTGCATCATACCTTAGTTATGCTGCTATAGCCTAGTGCCGCCACACAACCTTCATGTGTCATGCCGTACAACTCTCTCTCTCTCTCTCTCTCTTTCAGCTCTCTCTCAATATTTATATATATCTATATATTTATACACATATATGTATGCCCAAATTACACATTTGCTTTCTGATGTGTGAGCCTGGCCTAATTCACTATCTTCCTCTGTCCACAATTATCTTTGCTGAGTGTCATCCCTGCCTCATTCCGGCGGACTCCTCTCACCCTCCCCTCCTGAGTGGACTACAACCAACACTAAGGGAGGCCCGTGTCAGGACCGACTCTCCATCACAGAGGACCTTCCTGGACGCCAATGCTAGGCCCGACTCCCCTTCCTTGAGGCTTTGTGATTGACCCCCCCCTCACAATGGCGCTGTCAAATGGACCCTTACTGTTACCCCCATGACCCATCTCACTCCTTTGAGTTTGTCACTATGTCTGGCCGATGCTACATTGTCCAGCCATAATTCCTGATAACCAACTATAGACTGACTACCATGTAATGTAAAAGTGGGATAACACTCTATTATGAACTATTATGCACCTTAGCTAAAACCATAGGCAACTTATAGTCTGCCATGGTTACTACTGATTGTAATTTTTCTGCATGACCCCTGGCACTTGGGGTAGCCCCTTGAGCCCCTTGAAATCTGAATTGAATTGAATTAAATTGAATTCTAGATCATCATGGTCATCAAAATGGTTTACATACGTATTAACCATGTCAGCGACAACTCTTACAAACAACCACTGTAGATGTCTGGATATTCTTGGATGGTATGATGGTGCATACTTCAGTGACCTTTTTAGCAAGTGTAGTCAGGGGAAGGGGCAGTCTCCAACATCCAATCATGTGTGACCACACCTTTATCCTGAGAGTGTTTTTGTTATCGGTAGCATACACGGCCAATAATGTATCCGTTATAGACTCTATTATTGTCCTCTTGTGTCGTCACATGCTACGCTTGAGGCAGTCGGCACCCGCATCAAAATCGATTTTTAGCTCATCCACTGTGTCATCTAACAATATTTTCTATTCCATTGCACAAGTAATCCACTTCATCAATACCCTTTTCTTCATCTGGTAAATATTTGTCAAACCTCTCGGACAAGTCATCCACTCTACAGTATCCAGCCATCTCTGACCTCAAGGCCTCCACTCTGTTTTTAATAAACTGTGATTGGTATTTGTAGACAAGGGGGCTATAATACTTGGTTGAAGGTTGAAGATGGCGATTTACGTAGGTTATACTTTAGCATTTCTGGGCATGATGGTACAATTAGCTGCTTGTGAATGTATAAAATATAGGGGAACACAGCATCCCAGATAGACTGCATGCCAGGGCTAAACACCCCCCTAATAGAATGGACTGATAGATAAATAGCTTGTGAGAATACCATAACCAAAAAAACTAAAACAAAGTAATAATAAGAAACTATGTTACTATGTTAGGTAACATATGTCATCTAACATCGTAGAAATTCATGCATAGCATTGTACCCCAAACATAAACATTCTGTACAGAGTTTTATCAAAGGCAGTGTCCTGGGAGCGTTTGATGGGTAGCCTACAGACATTTACCACCCCGGACCAGCATAAGTTCTTAACAACCAGATATTTTCAACAAATTATTTAATGGTTAAACACAGACAGACAGGCCAGGACAACAACAGCATTACCACATACATGGGAGTGATGAGTACAATCGATGTATTGGAAAGGTCTCGACCTTGACTTGGACCTGGACCTAGGGCGGGTGGGATTGTGGGACTGATGTAAGTTCTTAACAATCAGATGTTTTCAACAATTTATTTTATTTTGGTTAAACACAGAAAGAGTGGCATACCACAAGAATAGTTAGAAGAATTAGGTTACATTAAAAAAATACTTAGGCTATGTATTGGAATGAGAGGGAGTAAGGAGGGCGGTAACTCAGCATTTGACAGTCAACACATGGCACTTGACCAGCAGGGACATGACATCACTAGGGGGGTGGGGTTCAAAAAGGCACAGATACAGAAAGGGGGGCGGTGTCATGATGTTGTGATGTCACCAAAAAGGGCTGGGGTTTGAAAAGTGTCAGATATATACTACTGACAGAGTAGGCCAAGTCAAATCCTAGTCCAAGTCTCAATTTTGTACTCTTTGCATAATAATGATATTTTAACATTACATAATGTCTATTGATCAGAATTTCATCATATCAATCAAAATTTGTAGAAAAGTGAAAGTGGATGGTGGGTTTGAAAGTTAATAAAGCTCTTTGAGCTACAAATGAGTTCAGTTCTCTTTCAGTCAAAGCATTTCGACAGCACCTATTGGGATATCTCCTTTGGTGATACCATTCTGCTGAAACCACTCTAACTAAGCCTGTTGTAATCAGGCATTAGCACACATGCATGGTGCATGTGCGCCATCTTCCTCTTTAACCTTTCAGCGAACCAATGACTTGCTGCTAAGACTCGAAGTGCTCAGGTGATTCAGCAGGCTTCCGCCCCTGAGTTAAGCATTTTACATATTCAAAGAATATTCTGTAAATTTAATGAATAGTGTTTGCATTTCAATAACGTGTGCTTCTTACAGATTTGACAACAACACTTGTCGCAACCATGACCGCCATTAAGAGGTGCCCTGTGTGCTGTGCTCAGCGCTACCCCTCTCTATTCCCCTAGGGCCTGACGATGATGGAGAATGCCTCACCAACCAAGAAGGTGACGCCATCCCCTGGTGGCTGAGCTTCATGTGGTTGAGTATGCGCCCCAGTTGCTCATCGTGCCCCAGCCACATGTTCCCCCCACAGCACGCACAGCACAGCACCAACCGACAGGCAGATTTCCCATATTCCTGGACCTCATGGACGAGGTACGCCACTACTAGGCTCATCTGTTCTCTGAACCTCGTGGCAATGCAGAGCTCTACGCAACGGCTATATTGGAAGAAGAAGAGCAAGGGCTAGCGAAGATCCCCCCTGTCGAGGACATGGTAGCCTCATACCTCTCTCCCTCCCCCACGGCACAGCAAGGTAAAGCCACTCTCCCCTCCTGGCCCTGTTGCATCACGACCGGACTCATGGAGAAGACCTATGCCTCCGTGGGGCCTTCCAGGCTGTTCGGGCTGGCAGTTGTTGCGATGAGGAAGAGGTTTGATTCGACGTGGAAGGGCAGGGAGGCACTGAGCAACCTCCTCCCCCACCGCAATGCTAATCCACCCACCAGTCCTGTCCAGCCAAAGAGATCACAGCGGAGACAACGGAGCACTCCAGGCTCCACACTTGTAGACAAAGTCAGCTGCTCACCAGCAACCTCCCCCCTTGGAGCCTGTGGCAGCTGTGGTCTAACCTCCTCTGTGGTAGAGACGATTCAGAGTGCTACAGCCCTGTCCACCAGGTCTCTGTATTCCCTGAAATGGCGAGTGTTCGCATCATGGTGCGCAGGACATGGCCATGACCCACTCACGTGCCCTATTGAGGTCATTCTGTCTTTCCTTCTGTACTGTACTGCACTGCCCTGCCCTGAGTGTGTGAGTTTGAGGAATTGAGAAGAAGAGCGAGAGAGAGCACATGTATGTGCCACACTGCACATTGGCAATTGAGAAGATGTGAACGTGTGATCGTAATAATAATAATAATAATAATAATAATAATAATAATAATAATAATACTGGTAAGATGATAAAATGCTCAGAGCGTATCATGTTGTTGTCATGGACAGCTGCAGAAATACAATTAGCTGAAAATATCATTACAACTACGTTATCTGCAGCACAAATGTTTTCACCTCCTTGAGCGTAAATGCACATACTGAACTTGCACTTATACCACCACCGAAATGTACTGTATGGCTCTGTGGTTGACTCCAAATAATTGGCAAGCATTCTCTTATCCTGATCCTGCTTATTGTTTTGGTTCCATTATGACATTTAGATGTGTCACAAATTATCAGGAGGTGAAAAAAGCACAAGGGCATATTTTTTTCTGCTAAAAGTGAATGAGACAGGGCTGCTAGCCAACGGGCAGGAAATATAGTAAAAAGGCTAAAAACGTAAACGTAAAAGGGTTAAATATGTAAGACATGTCAAGTCATTACAAGCCAAAGAGGCAAAGTCCAAGTTGAGTCACAAGTCCATGGAGAGTCACAAGTCATGCCTAATTTAGAGACAGAAGTTGTATTTTTCTCCATAAATAATGAGATAATTCATTGATTTCAGAATGTTTTGAGCCCAAAATAATAGAGCCAAACACTCCAAAATCAACCTCCAAGACTTACACTTTGGTCAAATCATTACTAATCAAAAGCAGAATACATCAAATTTAAATTAAAAAGATTCAGGACATCCTTAAATTACAAATACAAAATACAGAAGTAATTAAACTAAAAGAAAATCTGTAAAAATTGCAAAGCAGTTTAGAATAAAAAGAAAACAAAGATGTCCCAAGATGTTCCCGTATCATCTACCTTGACAAAGGGAGTAACTGAACGTGGCTAAGGAATATTTAATGTGGGCCCTTTTGTGAAATAGATGTTTCACTGGGGCACCACATAGCGATGCATCATAGAGCTCTCAGTCACACGGTGCACTAGCTTAGAAATCCAGATGCACCCTCGCAGTAGCAAATCGTTTAGCTCAGCAGGTACATCTAGCCACGGACCATTAGCCATTACAATGCTCTATCTTTGTGGAAAGTTGTTGGGCAAGCTTAGCAAGATAACAACAGGGCTGTCAACAGTGGCCAAGGAATAGCGGTCATTTGAATCGGCTTTGGTATCACCTTTGGAGGAGTTAGACTTGGGCTTTTCTTTGAAGGTTGTGCAGAAAAAGACGAAGAAAAGGCAAAGAAAATCATAGGCTATTTGCTGTTTTGCTGACATTGCTATGACTGGTCGTAACACTATCCAGTTCGAAAGACAACCGCTGATTCCGCCCCTGGGACTGAGCCCGGTCTATAGGTCATGCCCAGACTATACATTTTGATGTTATAGGATGGCTTGTCAGGCTAACAGCTCACCTGAAAGTTGGGGAGATGGCGGCACCTGCTAAAACTTTTCAACCTACTTTACTTTCACTTTAATCAGAAACAATGAGGACATAGACAACTAACAACAGCATGGTAAAGAGAACAGAAATTAGGCTACCATACGTAAATTACCTGTAAATGACTAGGTTAGCATAAGGCTCGCGTAAATCAACAAAAATGCATGAATTTTTCTGAGTGAACGTGTAAGATAGCTTAGGATAGGCAGATCTTCTCTGCTACTGTTACAAGATGGTTAAACAAGTCTTTGTCTGAAATCAAAAGTATACGTCTTGTGTTTTTACTTCTAAGTGTTTGAAAGTGTATGCTTACGTTATATGAATACATAGGCTAATGTAAATCAAACCCAAATCTGAACTACGCTATTGCGGTAGGCCGGTATAATAAAAATCTCTACTGTTGGCCAAATTTTACATGGCTTATACTGTTTATACTGCACACCCCTACTTCCACATCAAATGACACTGAGACCTCAAATCAATGCTACATAAGGCTAATCAGACACATTTGAATTTATTTGGATTTTCAACCACGCAACTTTGACCTTTCATTTCTTGTTGACCTTTCATCCAAGTTTCAGGACCATGCCAGTACCCTCACGGATGTGTCTGCATAACATAATACTACTCATCATTAGAGTGTATGATGACCACACAATACAAATAGAAAAAGCGCCTGTATGAACTTCTCTCCTTTCTCACACAACACACTCGCTTACTTACAACCACACAGACAGACACAAACACACAAACATGAAGTTGATTAAGCTTTTAGTAAGTGCCTGTGTGTTGTGTGTGTGTGTGGCTGATGGCTGGTTCTTATTGTCATTGTTAACACAGAGTCCAAATGGCATTAATTTTTTACATTTTGTAAGTCTACACTCCCCACACACGCTTACACACACACACACTAATGCAAAATTACAGTCATAATCAAGTCATTATATGAAGTGTTTGGATGAAATGTTTATATGTGTACATCTGCATTGATACTTACAGAACAGGTGTGAATATCTGTGCTTATTACATATTACATAAAATTAATGTGGTATAGCTGAGAAAGGTGTTTTATGTATGCTAATAGGCTACATTTAAGAAGCAGTGCAAGGACAATGAGGTCAAACAAGCACATCATTAAGTCCTAGCACTTCCACTGAATCCCCGCACCTGCTCTTCCCTTCGCTCTCCACAAGAAAACCCCATGTCCCATGATCAGTGTACAACAGAAGCAGCCTTTTCATGATTACTTTCAGGGTGACTTACACATGTATGTCATGCATACCAATACACACCTCCTATATACAGTATGTCTACATTTACAAACACATACACATAAACAGGTACACATACGTGCACACACTCACACTGTATGCAGTGTAAGAGGCTGTGTGAGTGTATTCCACTCTCTCTCTTTCTGCATGTGTGTATGTGTGGTTTCATGTGTGTCATCCTGTTGGGCTGTCTTATTGTATTTATTCACACAGCGTTAAATGCTCATTAAACTTTAAAAATGTTGTAAGTCAACACCACTGTTAGTGTAAGGATGCTCACACTCACCCAAATGGTCCTTATGCATCATTTGAATATTATTGACATTTAAAATGTGTATGTTGCAGGTAGAGCACCATCTAACGGCACAGTAAAGTTGCATCCAAAGCAACCATGGATTTGCAACAGTGGGTTCAAGAATCGAGCACCTGACTGACCTGTCAGTCAGTAACGTCACCACTGCTAACTCCTAACATGTTATTTTTAAACCTCTACCTCAAATACATTCATCTCTTTGTCTGTTTTTGTCTGTCTGTGATGGGGTAAGTATAGGATAGGTGTCAGTAGTGTTTGCCTATATTTTGAGTACTTTTTGAGTACTTTCGAAGAGGGTAAAGTTGACCGCTGGTAAATTTTTACTGTGGTGTGTGTTTGTGTATGTGTAGGCTATGTCTGGTGTATGTACGTTTGTGTATCTGGAGTAGAGTGGTCTGACATACAGTTGTGTGCTCTCTGTACAGTACTATCCAAGTTACTACTCACCTATACTTCATGCTGCTATGGCGACCAATAGCTTCCTTCATGTGGGCATGGCCTGCTGTGTAAGGCCGAGAGCTGAGCAGACGGTGCTTGCCTCCTTGCCCCGCCCCAGCATTCTGATTGGGTGATCGCACACATAGTCGGTCCTCACTGTTGCGGCTTTTCAGGTTGTGCTCTGTGCATGCGATTGACACCTGCATTTTGGCAGTTTTTCCTAGGTAACATTCACAGTGAAATTAGTGTGAAAGTCCTCTAGCTGCAGCTGTCTTAGCTCAAACATCAAGGGCAACCACAGCCATGCGTAAAAGTTGTTGTCACTCACAGATCCACAGCAACACAAAACATTCTCCTTTGATATCAACCAACATGAAACATCTGAAGTTCTCTCTACAGTTTCACACAACCAGAGATAAGGTACAGGTAACCAACCTGGTGTTTAACCAGGTCCTTGACCCAGCTTAAGATGTCATTGATTGTACAGACAGAGCAAATCCATAGGGCCAAACCACACCGCACCACATACACACACACACACACACACACACGCACAGGTACAGTGTACCTTGGATCAGATATCATACACACAGCCACACAGCCATTTAAGGTTCACGGAGGGGATTAACACCAATTAGTCAGTAGCCTCTAGTGAAGACATAGGATAGTCCAATATCACACAGTAGGTTATTTCCAACACCTTACATGTGAGCAGCGTCATTCATACACACCTGCATCTACTAACGCGTCAAAGGTCCGCGACAGCCCTAATTGTGGGACTGTCTCCAGTCAAATTGAGTGAGCCGCTTCTTCACGCACAGTTCACACATACGGACTATGACGCGCATGCAATGGTACAAGACTAAACACAACAGCCAGTACAATACATAAACTAGCCACAGTCTTTCAGACGTGCCGTCACAGCCAGCCGCAACGGAATTTTCCACCGGGAGTCCAACAGCACGTTTCAGTTCTGTGCACTCTTGTGCTCGCTATGGTCCGGTGGACACGGTCAGCCCATGCTTCGTCGGAGGCAACAATTTAACAGTCAAATTAATACGCGTGACCGGGCAAACTCGGGAGTCCCTGGTAGCCTTTAATATAGCAATATGCCAAAAAATGCGTGAGCCTTATGCCAAAATCGAATTCACCAGTTTCTTATGCTTCATTCTTCAAATTAATAGTTTTCACCTACTTGAAGGACCTGACTGTTCATGAGTCCTCGCACACTCTCTTTGCGCTCTTTATCTTACCGCGCGATGTGTCTCGAGTTCCCTCCCCTCTGTCTATTCACGCGAAATCAGTGAAGCGCGCCAGGGAGGGCGAATTCGAGAAGGCGCAGCTCCTTGTCTTGTTCCTCGCTTTTCAGCGTTCCGTTTTTAAGGAAGAAATATCGAAGTCTTGTGTTATTCCCCCCCCCCCCCCCCTAAATATTCTCCTAAATCGAGCTCTCCAGGCACGCCACAATTCATGGTCATCACTTAAATAAACGCTCTTTGGCTGAGAAATCGCTGGACATCCATTACTGAAATTACGTTCGGCCAGTCATCTCTCTCACTCTCTTCCCCCTAATCTCGCACTGATGTGCTTGGTGCGATCAATTTATGAGGGTTAAGGGAAACAATTTATTTCCATTTAATGCGATTTGTCCCAACACCATCATAAGAGCAGAGACACAGAGAGAGAATCAGCGGCATAACGAAGTAGATTTGCATAACATTTGGGCAGAAATCATATACCTCCAGCACATTGCAGCATTAAATCTGATTGGCTACATTCTACTGAAATGACCCAACTTTTCTTCCAGCTATAGTGGAAGCAGCTGTCATGGTGAATTATATGTGCCCTGAATGGATGTGGAGGTAAATGGTCACATACAATAGTGATGTTGATGGCATCATAACTCTAAGTGAAGATAACCCCAAGAGACCAAGATAATGATTGTACTTTTTGAACAGAGAAGGTGAGAGAGAAAGACAAAAAGGAGAGAAAAAGAGACTCACCCTCAAACACAAACACACACACTAGACACCCATTACTCCATTAGCAAGATCAACTGGTATTGATTGCATAAGGTAAGCCATAGCTGTAATTTCTTCACAAATGCACTTTAAAACCTTTGCATGCAAACTCATGTTCACTTGCACATACATTTACGCACACACACAAAGAAATCATCCCAAAGGTACTTTTAAAGAGAGTCTTGAAAAGAACCAAAGGATGGCAAACAGAGCATCAAAATCTTCTAAAAAATGAGAGATGGGCAATAGTAGTGGGGGAAGTTGCGAAGCAGAACAAGGGGGCATAGAGAGGAAAAAGAAAATCAAGACCAGTGATTAAAGGAACATATGTTCACAATGACCCCAATGACCCTAAACAAGCTCGGGTAAGTAACACTGCTCCAGGATTAGAGAGAAGATAGAGGGATGTAGGGAATGTTTCAGATGAAGGAAGCAATGACATAGGTTGCATAAGAGACACAAAACTGATTATGCACTGAAGGGAAGGGTTTGTCAGTAGCATCTAACGCAGGCAGAAAGAAACTAGAACAGATAACAACTAGCCTACCACCTAGCAGCTTTGGTCCACTGAATGTAGGTCCCTCTATATGGGAATGCATCCAGATGATAGTAGCCTAGAACCAAGAGGACACTTGACAATAGTTTGAGGACATACTTCCTCAGAAATATACTATGCCTAATCTGGGCAGAATATATTGTACTCCTATACATGTTCTTTTTTGTTTTGTTCTGATGTTTTTTTTTCAATTAGTATGGTATTTGTATAGTATAGTATATGGTATAGTATGTGGTATTTGGATAAAAAGGTTAAAAAGGTTTAGGATGGAGGGTTGGGCACAAGAGGAGCAGGATGTGTGAAATACTCGGATGGAGCCATGGAGAGAATCTGCTCAAGGCTACAAAATACAGGGGAATCATTTAGTCCAAGAGAAAACAGTGGCAGAGCAGGCAAATGAGAAATTGTGGCGATACAAGGCAAAAGGCAATAGGGGAAGAGACAGGTGAAGAGAAATTCCGTAGCATTTACTGTATTACTGTAGTATCCCTCTGCACATTTCCATATCACCACCTTACTTAACTTCACACCAAAAAATGGCACACAAATAGAACTGTTCTTCTTATATTTTTTATATAGTGTGTATGTGTGTGTATGTAGATCATGTGTATGTCTTTTTATGGATGCTACAGGATGCCCAAATTTCCAGCAGGATAAATAAAGTCTTATCTTATCTTATCTTAGTAGTAGTAGTTTATTTATAGCACATTTATAATACACAGAGAGTCTCCCAAAGAGCTTGAGATAAATAAAAGAATAAGTCAGAGAAGAGTGAAGAAAGGGACAGAAGTACAGTGAGAAGGGGAAATAAAAAAGGAAGGGAGATAAATAAGGTTAGAGAAGAGAGAAAGAAAGGGAGTCTGAAGAAGGTTGCTGATCAACCTCTCATAGGACGTAGAAACATTGACTGTGCCAGTAGCACCATATGCCCTGGAGACACAGACACGGACAGACACACATACACACAGGCAGAGAGAGAGAGAGAGAGAAAGGGGCGGGGCCTGCAGTTAAGCACACACACACACAACTGTTCAAAACTCACAAACAAGTGCTTGCACACATCCACACACACGTACACACAAACAAACAAACAGACAGAAGACTGTAACTACAACTGAAGTCACACACACATACAGTTGAACTCCAACACGCACAAATCACACACCCACACACACAATCCCTTCAGTAAATATTGAAATCAGGGAAGAGTAAGCTTTTAATTACTGTCCCGGAGAAAGCTTGCTCTGATCAAAACACCACACTGCCCTCTTCTGGCAGCATCATGTTGTGTCAAGTCATTTTTACACACATACAGTCACACACAGGGCAGAATAACTGGATGCAAGGACGGATACAAGCACTGCATGCACACAAACAGATGTCTCCAGACTCAATGTGAATGAAACTGAATCTAAGAAACAGACTGACATTGAGGAGGGCATTCAATAAACCAAAATGCACAAACCTCACACACGCAAAGGTTCTCTCTACCTCTTCTTTCTTAAAACACAAATGCACACCACACACATTTTCTCTCTCTCTCCTCCTGTTTGCCTGTGGATTACAGACAGATGGCAGGAGTAATAAGGGCACTCTGTTCCCTCAAACATATTCTCTCTCTCTCTCTTTCTCTCTCTCTCTCTCTCGCTCCCACCCTTCTCCCCTCTGCTAATTGCACAATTACAGCCCTGAAACAAAAAAGAATCCAAACCACACACACATAGGACTCAGACAGCCTTAAAGTAATATGCCTGACACACAATCACTGTTCCTTGTCTTTTTTTCTAATTTCAATGTGTACTCTCTTGCTCTCCTCTCTCTCCACTCTGTTTTTTGTTCTTTAGAGGGAACAAAAGTTCCCCTACACACACCTATGGTCATTCTGCAAACCGGATGTTAATAGAAGATAAAAGGGAAAGAGATGAAATGGAATAGACATAAAAGGGAAGACTGAGAAAGGCATTTGAGAAACAGAGAGAGAGAGATGGGTACATTTGAGTCAATGACAGATGCCTCATGGTAACACTGCATTGCACTACAGGGATGGCAGTCAGCTGTGTTCTGTTGCTGAGGGCCATGTGACTGCTCACATTGGCAGCAAAGGACACCTGCTCTGGAGCAGTGCATCTCATGGCAGATGTGTGTGGTACATGAAAGTGCTCATGTGTGAGAGAACATCTGTATTGTGTGTTTGAAAGTGTGTGTGTGTGTGTGTGTGTGTGTGTGTGTGTGTGTGTGTGTGTGTGTGTGTCTGTGCACCACTGCGGCAACTCTTTCATACTGTTTTTTTTTCTTCAGTCTGGTATTTTGAATTTGTATTGCTCATGGGATGCAAGGCCCTCCCTCCCACCATGCATAAAAGATCAGCAATAATTCTATCAGTGAAAATCAAGTATCACTTTCTTATCTGTATGACCTGTGGTGTTGTTCATCAGATTATACATCTAATACTTGACCGACTGACCAAGTCACATTAAACCAAGCAAGGTTTTTTCCTTTTTCAGAGGAAGCAAGCTACAGTGTCCATAACATACAGGGATAGGGGCCCATGAGGACCCAGATTCAAGTCTGGTCTGTGTTATCTCCCAATCTCATCCCATCTCTTTCCCACTTGCTTGCCGTCCTGTCACAATGAAAGCAAAAGCAAAAATATATACTTAATATATAATATAATATAATATAATATAATATAATATGATATATAATACATAATTCTATATAATTTACAATACATTTTGTCAATAAATTAATATATGATGCCCCTTAATTTATTGATCTACTGACATAAAACGTATGATGTTTATTCAGCATCATATGTCTATTCTCCACAAATTCCTCAAAGTTTGCTGTTCCTTTATTGCTTTTAAATGTTTTTTAAGATGTTTGTAAACATATTACCCTCTTTGGCAAACATATTAACCATCTTTGGCCAACTGACCTATGTCAAACCTTTTCTTGGTACACTGAGCACCAATTGAGCATCATTTAAATGCTTCAGCCTGCCTGTGAATAATTTCTGACCATGTCAGTCCCTTATGAGTGACTTTAAGGACAATGACATGGCCAGTACCTCATGGCCAGTACATAAGCAGGTGCTGTACTTGACTGGCTCAATGTCTACTGAGTCCCATACATTACTCCCCAGTATGCAGCATAGTATGCATAGAGCAGAAGAGGCCTACTAACCACACGACCAGTACCTCATTAACTAGAGAATGTAATTTCGGGGAATTACAAGTGCATGAAAATGAATACTGTAGATGCTTGATGTGGATGTTGTGGCAAATAGTTGCATTATGATATTGGTAACTAGATTGTTAAAAGGATAGTTATGGTAGTGGCTATGGTTACTGGAGTGGTTGCTATGCTGGATGCTACCTTAGATGTTGGTTACTAGGTTGTAACTGTGGAAGTGGTTGCAAGGCTGTTGCTAGGGTATTTGAGATGGTAGCTGTGCTGTTGTTAGGGCAATCATGTTGGTTGCTATATTAGTTGCTAGGTTGTCATAACTGAAGTGGTTGCTATGCTGTTGCTTGGGTACGTCAGGTGATTGTTAGGCTGTTGCTAGGGTAGTTGGCATGGCATAAGAAGTTGTATTGTGTTTTAGCGCCAACCTGTGTCATCTTTTAGAATAGGAAAAAAGTTTAAGAAAAATGTTGGGTTTATTTTGACATAATTTAACTTTCTGTGAGGTCATAGTGCAAGCAAACTAGGAAGTAGCATGTTCAGATGGTTCAGACCGCATGGTCATGAAAAGGTGCTCATACTCCTAAAGATATTCATGCCCTTGAGAAGGCTTTGCTTGTTTTACTGTGTGTAATTTGTGTGCTAAGAAGTAATATGTTTTATGATTGAATAGATGGTATTGTAGCATGTTTTCTGTAAAGTCACATGTCTAAATGGTACAAGCAATTGCAACTGCAATGTTAATTGCCTTGTGTAGGGTCATGTGCTGTATGTGTGTAGAAGGATAGCATGTAAATATGCAAGGCACATTTTTTGTGTACATTTGTAGTTTTACAGAAGGAAGAAAGGAATTCTTTGAATTGAAGAGTGAAGTAAAAGCCTGAAATCTACTTCTGCCTCAGAGGTTCATTGAATAGCCTAGTGTTAGCTGTCTGTCTAGTTAGGCAAAGGGGCACTTGATGAGGACAGAATAGTGAAAAAGCAACCTGCAAGGCGGGCTCTTTCTGTCTTTCAATTCTGTCTCTATTGAGAGGGAGTTCTATATGGATGATGGGCTTCTGTCAAGACCCACAGCCAGCGAAGCTGTCAATCTTTTACAACACGGAAGATGCTTGCCATATCCAACGTTCATCTACACAAAGTAGCACCTAACAACAAGGAAGTCATGGAAACATTTCCTGTCAAAGACCATGCCAGTGGGCTCAAAGAACTCAACTGAGATTCTGATGCAACACCTATTCAGCGAAGCCTAGGCCTAAGGTGGGACTTAACAAAGGACACTTTAAACTTACAAGTGGCTGACGCAGAGAGGTGCCCTAGCCACCATCAACTGACTGTTTGATCCAGTGGAGTTTGCTGCACCAGTCACAATTCAGGGAAAATGTTCTCTTCCTGCAGACAGGGAATCTGAATGGAACACATGGAGAGATTCTCTCAGTGATCTTCAGCAGCTACAGATGGAAAGACCTTATGCTGCTACTACAGTTTCAACAGCTACAATGAAAGAGCTACATGTTTTCTCAGACGCTTCAGGGAATACTATTGCAGCTGTTTCAAAGTCAAAGTCAAAGTCACTGATGCAGAGGAGAAGCCTTATGTCGGATTTGTGCCGGGCAAAGCCAAATTAGCTCCACAGTCTGCCCATACCATCCCCAGATTGGAACTAGGTGCTGCTGTTTTAGCCAGCGAACTGGACATCATTCTAGATGCTGTTGAATTTTACATAGACAGTCGTGTAGACCTAGGATACATTAGCAACCAGACTAGGAGGTTCTACGTACATATTGGCAACAGGATGCAGTGTATCAGAAGAACATCAGAACCAAAGCAGTGGCATTATCTCTCCAAAAACCAACACTGGCACTTGCTCTGTGTCTGCAGCCATGTTATGTGACAGTGCCTAGCTCAAAGGGCCTGCATTCCTGTCATAAGCCAACAGACACCTGGACATGCTGAAGTTGGCCTCAGCTTCGATGTCAGAGGTTTGAGTGGTTTTCTTCACAGAGGAAGCTGATGGAGGAATCCATATTGTCCAGTCCATCAAAATCACGAAATCAGATCACGATCAGACATGTCGTTCATGACATTACTGCAAACAGCCACGCAGTGTCAAAGAAATAGCAAAAGTGGAAAACATCATTAAAAACATCATTAAAAGTGTGCAGAAAGAGACATTCAAGGAGGAACATGTTGTAGTGGTTGCTAGTTGTTGCTATGCTGGTTGCTGGTTAATCATGTTGTATGCTATGTTGGTTACTAGGGTTAAACTGTAAAAGTGGTTGCTAGGCTGTAGCTAGGGTACTTAAGGTGGATGCTAAGCTGTTGCTAGGGTAATTGTGGTGGTTGCTATGATAGTTGCTAGGTTAATCATGTTGGTTGCTATGTAGGTTACTAGGGTTTGACTGTGAAAGTGGTTGCTAGGCTGTTGCTAGGGTACTTGAGGTGGTTGCTAGGCAGCTAAGCTGACAGTTTGAATGACTCAGAACATTTAAATAGTTGAAAAGTTTAGATAGTTAAATTGTTTAATAGCGAATTATTGTAGTGAGGACTTTTATTTTGAAACAGTTGTGGACAGAGGAAACAGTTGAACAGCATCTGTGGTCTTAAGAGTGCCATACTGTATGCTTGAGAAAGCCTGAGAAACTGACAGTTGCTGCAGGTGGCCTGGACACCTGGCACAGGGTTCTGGTTGCTTAATGGCCCTATTGTGATGTCATTGTCCAATGTTAAGTCTATGGGGAAGTTTTTAATTAATGTCTCAAAAAGTATAAATGTTAAAAATACATTGCCAGATTGGGGCAAAGAAGATCTATGTAACAGCATTTGAATGAAATTGACAGTTTAACCGTTTAAGCCACATTAATTGTTAAAAATGTCAAACTGGTTAGAAGAATAACAAGATAAAGAAGAAGACTTTGAGAATGCACAGTAGAGTGTATTTTCATGCACTCCAATTAAGGGACTGTGGGTGCTCTACCTGACTGGCTCAAAGTTTATTGGGCCCCATACACTACTTCTGTGCTATTTTCATGTACTGTATGCCACACACTGCTTTCTACAGAGACCTAACTGGCATGGATTGACATGACTGACTGATTCATTCATTTCAAGTCTTTGAGGGTTCAGGGATCAAGGTTGCAGGGACATTAAAATGTACCCCATATCTTCTGATGCTTCAAGCTAACATTTAGGTTATGTGTGCCAATGGAGCTTCTTTATTATTATAACTACGATTATGGTTATGATTAGGATTTTGATGTAGTTACAACACTTTTGCCAATTAGCCTAACCTCTTGCAACGCAGCTCAGGATAACTGAGGAACGTTTCCAGTGCCTTGTTTGAATATGCTATAAAAAATCAAGGCAGTTCTGTAGACAAAAGGGAATCAATCCTGGTAATAGTTATGGTCATGGTATTTAGCTTTTTTGTCCAAAAAGACATACAAATAGGATTTAAAAAGTGCCCCTAATAAAGTGTCTGGTGTGTTTGTGTGTGTGAACTCAATCCCACCTGTATGCCATGTTGGTGCGGTCCGCTATGGTGTCACTGATGGACAGGTTAACCTCTCTCAGGTACAGTTCCAACCTCTTGCGTTCCATCAGCCTCTTGGCTGCATTTAGGATCTGCCCGGCCAGGACCCCAGCCTCTGAGCCTCTCCCCCCGCCACCTGAGGATCCCCCACGGTTCTTCCTGGAGAGGGCGTATAAGTCGCCCACAGAGAAGCGCTTCTTTCCTGCTGTCGCACCCATAGGGGAAGCCGCAGAACCTGCACGTCCTGCAAACATGGCCACCAGGACGTGCTCTCCTCAGACACAAATACAGACACGCAGGTTCTCAGCCTCAGAAAATTTGCCAGCAGTTGTATATGTTGTAATGCTGGGAAACAGTTCCTGTGACAGAACACAGTTGGAATTCTTCTGGAACCTGGAACAGCTGAATGTAAACATAGAACTTGAATCCAAATGGAAGAAGAAGTTAATTACGAAAGAAGTGTAGAGAATTTTCAACTGCACAATTCATGCAGTCACTTCTCTATCATTGCTGTACTTTTGCAGATCAGATAAGGTCCTTACTGGTTCCTCCAAGGAGCAAAATTGGTTGTCAAAAAGCAAAAATGCTTTACAGTTGTCCACTGAGATTATTCATTCCACATTCATTAACCTCTTTACTATAATTTGCAATCCCCAAATTACTGATAGGCCGATGAAACAGCTGGTCTCTTCTGCTCTATGAGCTTCTCTATTTCCATCAAAGTCACACTATTTTAAACTCCACCTTTTTCATTTGACTGGCATTTAGGATTGGGTACAATCACTCACTGAGATTAACAGGAAACACAAACAGGGCGGGGATTTATGGCAGCATGCCACACCTACATATGCCATCCACAATGTGGTGTTGGGGATTAAAGGCACAGATTAGGCACAGTGTGTGATGATCAGATAATCAGAACATAGATTTATATAGATCAGAGAAGAAAAGAGTTAGTGGAATGTGAAAGGTTAACTGTTTTTATTGAGAAGGGTTTTTTATTTTATTTTTTCTTAACTTTATTATTTTTGGCATATCTTTTTTTTTTTTTGCTTTTCTCTCCTCTTTGTTTCTGTGTTTGATTTTGGTCAGTTTTTTGTTTTGTTT
This sequence comes from Tenualosa ilisha, assembly GCA_015244755.2. Classification (NCBI taxonomy): domain Eukaryota; kingdom Metazoa; phylum Chordata; class Actinopteri; order Clupeiformes; family Clupeidae; genus Tenualosa; species Tenualosa ilisha. The sequence continues at coordinate 1,846,779 of PYXC01000091.1, read as the reverse complement.
TACGCTTAAGTTACATTTTACAGTAACTTTAGCTTCATTTGCAAAATGCTTTATAAATACACTGACATTGACAAAAGTTGGAAGGACAAAATCATATACAGAACAACTATTAACTATTGCCCTGTTCTCTGGGTGCAGTGTGTTGTCCTGTTCTCTAGGTGTAGTAATACCTGTATCAAAAAGCTACAGCTAATACAAAATGGCGTGGCCCAAACACTCACTAGGACTAAAAAATATGCATCTCTCCTATCCTCGCTTCCTTAGACTGGCTCCCTATCAAAAATCAAATCAATTTTAAAAAACTCCTCCTAACCTATAAAGCCCTCCATGGCCATGCTCCGGCATAAATTAAAGACTTACTTTTCCCTTACCACCCTCCTAGAACCCTAAGATCCCAGAATGCTGATGTCCTTGTAATCTCTTCTGGAATAATCTCCCTCCCACAACCGACAAGCGGACACTCTCAATACCTTTAAGTCTAGACTTAAAACCTTCCTCCTTTCTCTCCCCCGTAGTTAGGAATGGTGCATGGTAAATCATCACACTTGATGGGTCTTATTGGGAGTGACTGCCTCTGTTGTTGCCCCCAGCTGCAAGGCATGCTGGCCACTGACCATCCCTGCAGTAGTGTTGGGTTGCCATGCACCACACCTTAGTTATGCTGCTATAGCTTAGTGCCGCCTCATTTGCTTCCTCTGTCCATCTACAGAGTCAGTGCCATCCTCTGTCATCCCTGCCTCCCTCTGGTGGACTGCTGTCACCTTCTCCTCCTGAGTGGACGACAACCAACATTATGGGAGGCCCATGCCAGGACTGACTCTCCTACCCTGAGGACTTGTGACTGATCCCTCCTCACAATGGCACTGTCAAAATGAACTCATGACCCATCTCACTCCTTGACTTTAACACTATGTCTGGCTGCTACTACACTGTCCAGTCATACTTCTTGATAACCAGCAGTGGATTGACTACCATGTAATCTTTTGGAACTATTATGATGCTTAGCTAAAACCACTGACAACTTGTAGTCTATCATGGTTACTACTGATTGTACTTTTCCTCCATGATCCCTGGAAGTTGGGTTACCTCCTTGAGTTGTGGATCTGCCTAAGGTTTCTTCCTAGACTAACAAACATAAGGGAGTTTTTCCTTGCCCCTGTTTCTCTTTGGTGCTCCTTGCTCTAAAGTGCCACGAGACAATACTACTGTAAAAGGCGCTGTATGAATACAGATTAATTTAAATGAAATTGAAATTGAATTGAAAGCAATTTTATGAAAATAATTTTACATTGTATGCATGAGTATATTCATATATGTACCATTTCATTTAGCCAGTTAGGTTCCATGTTACTAATGGAGGCAAGGGTGTCACAAAGCTATGTCATAGGTGGGCACTGGGCACTGGACATTCTCGCAGGGGTAAAAAAAAAAAACTTGCACACACTACGGAGCTCGTGCACAGCACTAAACTCGTCCATGAGCTGCAAGGGGGGAGCCCACCAATCAGCACAGGGAAAATTATGCAAAATTATGGAATTTTTGAAAAATTGCAACAAAGAAATGCCTTGCTAATCGGCTGAAGCGAGCCAAACAAATCCTGATGGCCTGCTACAGTTTGTGAGCGAGCGCACAAGTGAAGAGAATGAGAGCGATCTCTGGAGCAAGCAGGGGAGCAGTTTACATGACATTTACATTTACATTTACATTTAGGCATTTAGCAGACGCTTTTATCCAAAGCGACTTACAAAAGAGGATAACATTCAAGCTACAGCTACATGAGCGCATAGAGTGAAACTGAAGGGGGGCTGTTATTGCACATACACATTGATTCATATTTGCTCAACTGCATGTTTTTGTGCTCGCGTTTAATTTTTCCTCAAAATATAATTTCTGTGCTTGCTCAAAACATTTCTTCTGCGCTCAATATTGTTCTACTGCTCGCTGATAAAAGAGGCACAAATAAAACTCTATGCAAACATTCATCATGGAACAGCTAAAGAAAAAGAAACAGAGAAAACTGATGTCGGAGGAACAGAGAAAGAGAAAAAGGCAATGTTATAAAAATACATAGTCCGAAGTAGGGGGAGCTCTGTAGAGAAAAATGCAAGCACAAACCTGGCAGAAAAAAAACGAGAAAACAGCGAAGGAATGGCCAATCCTGCAAAGGCAACCTTTAAAATAATAAAATGACTGCACATTTTCTTAGCGTAGAAAAAAAATCTGGCAATGATACGCCCTATGTTTCATACGAATTGTATGCAGTTAGTATTGCAGCATTGTGCCATTTTGGAAACAGTGGCATGCAATGAGAATGTTGGAAATGCTTCAGTTAAGTCCCTATTAAATGTACCATCGCACAGTAGAATCTGCTAGTTTCCACAATAACAGCACAATGCTTCAGATCTTGGGAAGAAATTAAATATAGGACAAAAAAACCTTGCTATGGCATTGTATGTGCTAGTGGTGGGAGTTGGGATGAGCTCATCAGTATATTTTTTTCTGGATTAAAGGCCAGAGATTATATTACCACTTTTCATCTGGGATTATCTCAAATGAGTTCAGAACGCTAGGCACAGACAAACCACTCCAAAAATATACCATCATACATAAGCCTATTAGTTCCAGTTGACTAAGTACAAACACAGTATACAGAATTTACATACAAACCACCAACATTTTCATAAGTATTTATTAGAGAAAAACAGAGACTAATTCAGCCTCAATCTGCTCTTCATGTCTTCAAATTTGTGAGGGTTACAGTAGCTCAGTCCAAACTGCCTTTCCTCCTTGTTTGTCACATGCACCCATGCAAACATAATTGATGATGGCCACTGTCAAAGTAGGAAGTCAGAGCAGCAACTCTGAAACACTAGAGGGTGTGAGTGTGTGTGTGTGTGTAAAAACATGAGAGTATTAGCAAAGTGCTGATTTATTCAAATCCATTTTTAATGCTCACTGAAACTGGATCTACAGAAATACACCATGGGTTTGATTAAATCATGTTTTGACTATTTAGTCCATGTGGCATAGACTAAACTTGTTACATAAAACAAAATTGTGTTTGGGAAACATTTCGTTGGAAAGGTCAATGCAAGTCCAGTTACGCAACTGCATGGAGATGACCACGCAGATGACCACACACACACACAGTCACAAATACCACATGCTTGGATATCTCTCTCCATCATTCACACACGCGCGCACACACACACACACACACACACACACATATTTGACATTTGTGTGACTTTTAATATTGAAACCAATCCACAGTCAGACAACAAGCCTCGTTCGTCTTGCTTTTGACAATAAACACAATCTTAAATAAAACTTAATTTTACAAAAAAAAAAAAAAAACATCCACTCATTGTTCTAATTCTAATTCTGATTGTATATGATCAAAAACTATATTCACCATTATTATCAAAAACATATTATCATGAAGCAATTGAAATGCAGAAAGCAAATTTCATTGGTACTCTTTCCAAAGAAAATAAGGACATTTCCTTTCCACTGACCTAACTGGTTTAAGCATGTCTTTGTAAAAGACAGCTGGTTTTAAATGGTGTTTGGGCCTTCTCAGTCTTCAATCATTTCTACTATGTTGCTGGTCTGTTGCAGTCACTCTGTAGTTTTCAGCCTGGTGTTAGCTTTACATTTCTGAAGGTTGGATCAGTGTATGAAGTGAGCAAGGTCTAGGCAGCACGGGCACTGAAGAAGGGAAGGGCACGGACAAAGGAGTCCAGTCGGCTGTTGAAGAGCTCGCTCTGTAGAGTGTCTCCTAATACGCACAATGGGTTTTTGACGATATACTCCACATAAAGCTGCTCACACAAACACAAAGATAGGAGCAGTCAGTCATCCAGTACAAGTTCAAACTATTTATTTGCCAAAATAATCATAACATGAAGATTCAACAAAGGTGATTCTTTCTCTCTCTCTCTCTCATTATCAGTATACATTATTTAATCTATGTAAAAATTAAAAATTATCAATGCAACAAGCTTTGACACTACAATACATTTCATCACTTTCTGTAAAATATGGGTGTACATGGGTGCTGGAAATATGTTTGTGTTGGGGGTGCTGAGAAAAATGTCTCCTGTGAAAATCTGAAATGAGTTATAAAGGCAGGCTATCATGAACTGAAATAAATTCCTTTTTTCCTTTTTTACACAATTTACAAGTTTTTACACAATTTAGGATGGATACCAGAAAACACAATCCCACTCTCTATGCGCATGTTCCAATCAGCTAGACAGTTGTAGGTCAGCCTATCAACATCTAAGAACAACGTCTGCAATAGAAATGCTTGTCTTCATAAATGGTGCCATCCCAAAACATTTTACAACCAAGCTACCAACTATAAAGCTCTTTGTGCTACTGTAAAAACAGTAGAAAATGAAAGTAGCTGCAGCCCTTAAAGTTAGGGTTGCTGTAGCTTACAGCCCTTTAAGTTGGGGGTGCTAAAGCACCCTCACTTCCCCCTACTGTCATTGTCCTTGCCATAACACTCACTATAAGAGGGCTGACCTAAAAAAAAAAAAAGGGAGCATAGGTTGCATTATGACAATAGGGCAAGGCACACTGTTGCATTCATCAAAGGGTCTGGATAGGGTATTATTTGTAAAGGTTAAGGAGGTGGGGCACGAGAGACACACACACACACACACACAAACCGTGCTGTAAATCTGGTGGAGGATGTCTCTACAGTTGGGCACACCCAGGTCTGTGTTCATGATGACCTTGATGCCAGTGGGCGTCTCGTAGTAGTGCAGTTTATATCGGCTCGTCTGGAAGGACACAAAGCCATCCTTCCTAAACATACCCATCAAGGACAAAAACACACTGCTGTCAGCCCCCCCCCCCAAACACACACACACACACACACACACACACACACACACACACACACACACACACACAGACACACACAGCAGAACAAATCACTCTCTGACACAATCAAGAGCTGACATCAAGAGCAATTACCAGGTCATCATGCATATGAACTGCCTAGCTATTCTCAGGATAAAGGCCTTATCAAGGTCATGCTATAGGAGCATTATGTCACTGGAGGTTTATGTTTTGAGAGGTTTATCCCTCCATATCCCCTATCCCCCCAACTTTCTCACCAACACACACACACACAGACAGACAGACAGACAGTGTTTCTGGAGGATACATGTCCAGTGGAGACATCTTACTGACAAATGATCGAATAGAAAACAGCATTCCATACATCAGCTTAAACTCCTGCGAGAGAGAGAGAGAGAGAGAGAGGAGAGAGAGAGAGAGAGAGATTAGGCAGGGTAATTTACAAAGGAATGGACATAGTGGACAACAGAAAGGAGAAAGACTAGGAGTGGGAATTGATAGGATTTTAAAAAATATTGATGCCACTGTCAATCCTGCTTATTGGTCCGGTTAAATTCATCAATACTCTAATCAATTCCTTAGCCTATATCATTATGGTGCCACAGCACCTTATTACAACTACAAACCATGTAGAACCATTTATTATATATTACCAAATATTTAATAAAATCCAGAAAAAGCCATCATCAACATACAGTGTAACTTTATCCATTAATGGGTAGGATTGTTTTTTGCCTTGCCTTGTTAAAGCCTTGTGTTTCTGATCGTTTATGATGAAATACGACATTTACATTTACATTTAGGCATTTAGCAGACGCTTTTATCCAAAGCGACTTACAAAAGAGGATAACATTCAAGCTAGAGAAATTAAATTATTAAGTGCATTCTCAAAATTTACGCCAGGAGATATTCTTGGAAGAGCTGAGTCTTCAAGAGTTTCTTGAAAGTGGAGAGGGTATCAGTTGATACGATGGTTACGATTGAAATTTTGACGAGTGCACTGCTTTGATTTACTACTGCAATCTTTCCTAAAATGCATTAAACTTTTGTTTAACCCAACCCAACTGCCAGGGATCATGCAGGAAAATTACAATCAGTAGTAACCATGACAGACTACAAGTTGCCTATGGTTTTAGCTAAGGTTCATAATAGTTCCAGAGTATTATCCCACTTTACATTACATGGTAGTCAGTCCATAGGTGGTTATCAGGAATTATGGCTGGACAATGTAGCAGCGGCCAGACATAGTGTCAAACTCAAAGGAGTGAGATGGGTCATGGGGGTAACAATAAGGACCCATTTGACAGTGCCATTGGGAGGTGGGGGTCAGTCACAAAGCCTCAAGGAAGGGGGGTCGGGCCTGGCATGGGCATCCAGGAAGGGCCTCTATGATGGAGAGCCAGTCCTGACATGGGCCTCCCGTAGTGTTAGTTGCTCTCCACTCTGGAGGAGAGGGTGAGAGGAGTCCGCCAGAATGAAGCAGGGATGACACTCAGCAGAGATAATTGTGGACAGAGGAAGCAAATGAATTAGGCCAGGCTCACACATCAGAGAGCAAATGTGTAATATGGGCATACATATATGTATATATATATATATATATACACATATATATATATATATATATATAAATATTGAGAGAGAGCTAAAAGAGAGAGAGAAAGAGTGTTGTACGGCATGACACATGAAGGTTTGGTGGCGGCACTAGGCTATAGCAGCATAACTAAGGTATGATGCATGGCAACCCAGCAGCACTGCAGGGATGGTCAGTGGCCGCCATGCCTTGAAACTGGGGACAACAGCAGAGGCAGTGATTTTCCATGCACCATCCCTAACTATGGGAAACAGTAAAGAGGAAGGTTTTAAGTCTAGACTTAAAGGTACTGAGAGTGCCTGCTTGTCAGATGTGGGAGGGGGGGAGATTATTCCACAGGAGGGGTGCACGGTAACAAAAGGCTCTTCCTTCTATCGTAGATTTTGATATTCTTGGGAGACCAGCATTTTGGGATCTTAGGGTTCTAGGAGGGTGGTAAGGGACAAGTAAGTCTTTAATATATGTTATATATATATATATATATATATATATATATATATATATGCCCTTGAGGACTTTGGAGGTTAGGAGGATTATTTTAAAATCAGTTTGACTTTTAATAGGGAGCCAATGTAAGGAAGCAAGGATAGGAGAGATATGTTCATATTTTTTAGTCCAAGTGAGTGTTCGGGCCGCAGCATTTTGTTTTAGCTGTAGGTTTTTGATACAGGTATTACTACACCCAGAGAACAGAGCATTGTAATAATCGAGCCTGGAAGTAATAAATGCATGTATTAATTTTTCAGCATCCTCAAAGCATGAACTATTCCGTAGGTGGAAAAAAGATGTTTTTGAAATGTGGTGTACCCCGAGGTCTTTAACTTTTGCGTTACATGACAGTGACAGGCCACTGAGTAAGTGTTGGTCAGCTGTTTAGGGCCAATAATCATAACTTCAGTTTTATCAGAGTTTAAACATAAGAAATTATTAGTCATCCAGGTTTTTATGTCTAGGAGACAAGCATCAAGTTTAGTCATTGGCATATAGTCATTAGGCTTCATAGAAAGGTAAAGCTGGGTATCATCAGCATAGGAGTGAAAAGTAATGCCATGTTTCCTTATAACAGATCCTAAAGGTAACATGTACAGGGAGAATAACAGGGGACCCCGCACTGAGCCTTGGGGTACACCAAACCTTACTTTGGTGTGGGATGATGTCTCATTATGAGCATGTACATACTGGTAGCGATGGGGAGAGAGGTACGATTTGAACCAGGCTAATGCAGAGTCTTTGATGCCTATCATGTGTTCAAGCCTGTGTAGTAGGATATCATGGTCAATAGTGTCGAAGGCAGCACTAAGATCCAATAGGATTAATATTGATATACAGCCATTATCAGATGCGATAAGGAGGTCATCGAAGACTTTAACTAGGGCTGATTCTGTATTATGATTAACTCTAGCCTGACTGGAAGGTTTCCTGGATATTACTTTCATGTGGTATATCATGGGGCAATTTAGTTAGGTGCTACATTGTCTAATGTGATTTTTAAAGTTAATAAGTAGAGGTCAATTAGTGTTGAGGTAGGGTTGTAAGTGGTTCTATTTGTACTCCATGTGTTAGAACAAGGTCAAGGGTGTGGTTACCTTGTTGTGTAGGTGTATTTACATTTTGGCAGAAGCTCATGTGATCGAGCAGAGATTGGAACGCAATTGCCAGGCTATGGTTTGCAACATCATGTGGATACTAAAATCACCTAATATAATTATCTTTTCTGTTTTAATAACTAGAGAGGACAGGAAGTCAAAAAATTCTGATAAGAATTCAGTGTAGGGGCCTGGAGGTCTATATAATGTTACAATTGTTGAGGGTTTAGCACTATTCCTATCAGGATGAATCAAGTTAAGGACAAGAACTTCAAAAGATTTAAAAATATAACCAAGCTTAGGGGCCATGATGAGATTTGAATTGTGAATTGTGGCTACTCCGCCACCACGGCCATAATGACGTGGTATGACGTCAATTGAGCCTTAGGTAGCCTAGTCTCAAGTTCTTGTTAAGATTTCAAGAACTCGGCCGGGGATGAAAGCATTTCTCTATGACATCATTCGTAGAATACAAGCAGCACAATGATGCTTGTTGATGCTTCATAATATGTCTATCTGTTGAGGTTACTAGTGCAGTGCCTGTTAGTAAACTGGTTGCCCAACTTACCTTTTGTAAGAAGTAGACATCGACTAATATATTGGTTGGCTGATACATCGGGCCAATATTTGGCATTTTTAAACTTATCGACATTGGCTGATGTTCGCTTATGTAAGACAATTATATTTGAGAATGCCATTCAGCTGTAGCCAACAGGTTGCCTACTAGAACCACTAGCCATGGGTAGGCAGATCTCTCCCTGCAGCATGTTTGAGAACTGCCCCTCCCCACACAAACAAACACACACACACAAGAGAGCGCCATACAGACCAGCTCAGAACCATAGTGGATAACATGTTTAATAGCATAAACTCAAGCAGGCTAAAATTAATAAATGCTTTTAAATTTATACAATAAATGCAAGTAGTCAACTGCAGTTACCAGAGGTGTCCTTATGTAACAATAAATATGCAAATTTTCTACCTTTTACTCGCCAGAATTGAAGTTCTGAGAGCCGATTTATTTTCAGTCTGTTAATTAGCCTACATTTTAACTATGGTTTGAACATTTAGTGATTACTGCCGCCCAAACACTGTGACTAATTACTGACGCTGTAGTTATGTTTTGTCAATGCACATATTAAATAAAATATTCATTACATTTACATTTACATTTATGCATTTAGCAGACGCTTTTATTCAAAGCGACTTACAAAAGAGGATAACATTCAGGCTACAACACAATGAAAAACTAACAAAGAGTGCATATTGCTAACATAAAATTTGCAACATTTTAAGATGAAAGTGCAATAGTGTAGTGCAGTATGGAGAGAGATTAAGAGTAAGATACTAAGTGCATTCTTGGTATTCAGTAATTCAGGCCAGGAGATATTCTTGGAAGAGCTGGGTCTTCAAGAATTTCTTGAAGGTGGAGAGGGTATCTGTTGATCAGGCAGCACTTGGAAGGTCATTCCACCAGCGTGGAACAACACATGAGAAGAGTCTGGATTGACCTGCGCGAGGTGTTGGCCGTGCGAGATAACATTCCTTGGAGGAGCAAAGTGGCCGGTGGGTGACATAGGGCTTTAAGAGAGTATTCAGGTAGATCGGAGCAGAACCATCAATCAACCTGGCCAATGGATTTCAATGACCAGAAGTGTGACATGCGCTCTTTTTGGCTGGTTGAAAACCAGATGTGCAACTTCATTCTCGATCATCTGTAGCAGTCTCACAGCACAGGCTGGAAGACTTGATAGGAGGGCTTTGCAATAGTCAAGGTGAAAGAAAACCAGGGTCTGTACCAGAACTGGGTATCATCAGTACTAGAACTGGGTATCATCTGCATAGCAGTGGAGTGGAGAGGATGATCGAGATGGTGTACGAGGCAAAGAAAGGGGGCCCTAGCAGTGGTGTAGCAAGTGGTGTAGCGCAGATCTTTGCCCTTGCCATGACACATTAAACGACCGTTCCGGTAAGATAGGCTTCAAATCAGGAGTGCACTTTGTTGTTGATGCCCATGGTAGTCAGTTTGTCCAGTAGGATGCAGTGGCTGACTGTGTCAAATGCTGCTGATAGGTCAAACAGGATGAGTACTGAGGATTGACCTGCCGCTCTGGCCTCTTTTAATGCTTCCGTCACAGACAAAAGCACCATTTCAGTGGAGAGGCATCAAGGAGGTTGTGCTGAGAGAGAAATCCTGTGACCTGTCTGAAGACTGCTCGTTGAATAGTTTTAGAAATAAAAGGAGGAATCATTTTGTTTGTTTGGATTTATTAGCGATAATGCCTCAAGGATCGTCTCAAATTCAGTTGGATCATCATTAGGATCATGGAGCAGATCGAACAGTGGTGGTAGGTCTCAAATTGCAGATTGAGCAGGCAAGCGCAAACTTTTCGCTTAATGACTAATTCGGCGCTAATTTCCTTTGATATTACTTATCAAACTTTGCAACTATGCATAGTCAAAGTTTGTCTATTTCTATTGTAAATACCAGGGGATACATAAGGGATTGTTTTTTGTCTTAAAGGGGCAGGGACACTTTTTAAGAACTTCTGTTGATCCAATATGTAGGATCTAGATTTACGTCTGCCTTTAGATTTTAGATAAATTAGATAAATGAGTGCAACTACAATGGAAATTTAATTGTCTGTCTTTTAGGCTGTTAAAAACCAGTGACCATCAGCTGACCCTGACTCCTAAATATTGAACATCAATATATCGACATCGACCATAAAAAACATATCTGTCGATCTCTAGTCAGAAGTGTTCTAGCCATGCACCTTGGCAGGTTCTTTGAAAGGTCTGACATAGACATTTACCAATGATGGCATGTTTCGATGTTTTTGCCTATGTGAAAGTCAGGATGGTTGACCATTTCCAGTAATTAGCTTTTACGTTGGTAAAAAATTTTAATGAGACTATAGCTACAAGCTAACTATGAAATGAACCCTGAACTGCCGAGGAACATGGAGAGCTTAGTAGTTAGGCTTACTCTGGATATTAAATGACTATAACTACACTACACATCTAATACTAATGCCTTACATCAATCTAGTCTACTGTACTTCACAAAAATAGATGTTCACCAGAAAAAAATTACCATCCTGAAACGAACTTTCTACTTGGATGTTTCGTCCTCCGTGCACAGAGCCCACTGACATATAATGTAATGGAGAAGACACATAGTCCTTCAAATCCTAGTCATGCATTAGCCATCCCACAATCCTGCTGCCAGGCCTTGTACCACTGTAAGTGTTTAAAGTGAATAGAATAAAATCCCCTTAGAAAAATTATTTGAAGCATGTTCTCTATTTGGCCATAAAAAAACATAGACACGTTACACATTCAATATTGTCCCAACCTGTCGCTGGTCCCATTTACTGGATGGGTCTGATTATGGATTTGGACTTATAAAGGCCAACCTCAATTAGAAGCCTAGTCTGATTTTTAGTTTTTGGCTGTAAAAACTCTCCGAACAAGAATGTCTCACTTTCTTTGTTTAGTTGGTTTGGGTTTGGTGTTTGTTTGGTGTTTGTTTGTTGATGACTTAATAAATACATTTTGCTTAAGAACCCAACCTCCCTCATTTGTTATAGCCTCCACCCCTAGGTTGTAACACTCTGTGAGATCCACTGCTTCTGGTCAGCTGATCTGTTTGAACTGAGAGCTGCTCACTGTAACAAACTCTGAACTGAGCCAAAGCAGAGAGTAGTCTCGGCTACATTGATGCATTTCGACCCTCACATTTTCACTGGGTGACTGCAACCATGGTTTCTACATAGCCAGAAATGTTTCCGACATTTACCATGGCTTTGTCAGATTCAGTTAAGCGGCTGCAGGATGGTCCTGCCTCCCCATCCCTGAAGAGTGATGAACATGCAAGTGTGCAATATGTTTATGTTTAGCCTACCTCAACCATGGACTGACTGTGTAGACAAATGTGGTATATAAATTACCTACTGAAGCACTCCCAACCTCCTGTCGAAGGTGGTTCTACTCTGCTGCTCCCTGCCATGATATTCATGATGCCTTCAGGTCAACGCAGGCCATCGTCTCTATTTTGCCTCACAAAAATTAGACCTGCTCGTGTTCTCGTTTATAGAAAAGAGAGTTCAGCACAAACTATTTTGTTAAAAACACTCTTTCCCTCTCTGTTTGAAAATAAGTTGTCATATTATGGAAATTTTCTACTGCTTTTCAGCCTAATCTCTTATGAGGTTTGCCTGTAACATGGGAGAACAGAGATGAATGAAACACTTTTTAATCAAACATAATTTACAAAAATGTTGTAAAAGACTAAAAGCTAATACTTTGCCAATAGCAACCTACTCCTGTCCTGTTAAGTGCATTTGCGTTTTCTATCCTGGACAAACCCATTCGGGAGTAATTTGCGCAAAAGCAGGATATGTGTTTCAAAACAGCTGTTTCAATTGCCCAGCTATAGACTTTCTTATAGGCTGGACTGCATTAAATGCAAAAAAGCATGCTACACAAAATTTTCGGATTAGGAATTACACTAACTGGGCTACTGATAAATTACTGCATAAATTAAAACAAAATTTTTGACTCTTTTTAATCTCTTTTTTAAAAACTCTTTTTAAGATTTTAAAAAATCAACCACTAAATGAAATTCACTTCAAACCTTTGTAAAACCTGTAATTCACCTGTAATTCTGTGATAAAAAGACATAACCAAAAGATATTTGGCAGACGAGTATAGGCTATAATGCTCTATGTTTTGATTATATGGTGCCTATTTATTTTTTATTGTACTCTGAGAAAACCAGAATGTTTCATTTGTTCCTGTTATAATCTCCTGGTGCTCCCCAAGGGATTTAATATGAATGATTTTATAAGAGAGAATATTTACTTAATTTAATCAATTTTAAATGATCAATTTTCTCATTTTCAGAGCACATAAGTTTTCATCGAAATGAATTCATCACATCGGCTTCTGCCAAAATGAAAATACACGTACACATCAAGGTAACCACACCACTGACCTTGTACTACCATCTGGAGTACAAACAAAACAACTTAACCTACCTCAACATCCTACACTAACTGACCACTACTCTAAAAATCACATTAGACTATGTAGCACCTAACTCGATTTACAACTACACCCAAACTCCCAAAACTACAAATGCGTTCATAACAAAAACTCCCTCTCTTATCTACCCTTTACTGACCCCAAAAAGCCTACATTAGAAGGCTCTACTCCAAGCCCCTTGCCAACCAAGCCACTCCAACTCCAAGTTGACCAATTAACTGATAATGTTTTCAATGCACTACATTCCATATTCAACTCCACTGCACCACTTAAAAAGAAAACTAGAAAACAAGAAAAAATTGCCCCATGGTATACCACACAGACTCACTCACTAAAACAAGCTGTGTGCAGATTTGAGAGGAAATAGTATGCCACTAAACTTGAAGTGTTTTGCCTTGCTTGGAAAGATAGTCAAAATATCCAGCCTAACATAAAGTAGGAATAAGGTGACTCACTCCATTCCAATGACTATAAGAAGCAATGACTTTATGAGCTTTTTAATGACAAAATTGAATCTATAAGACTTAAAATAAACAACTTGTAACCGCATATCCAGTTTGACCACACATGATGGTTACAACATCTAGTCGACCTGTAGCATACCTTGATTTATTCACATCCGCCATTATATCAAAACTTACTTCTTTTTATCTCCTCAACTAAGGCCTCAACATGCTTACTGCATCCTATCGCAAAAGATCTTCCTCAGGCGGCTTTCCCTCTACCCCAAGATGATGCTTAAAATTTATTCACTCATAGCAGGGCATTGTGGTCAAAAATTTGAGGCAGACAACTTGGTGGCTCAATGCAGTCTTTCATCACAACGCCGGAGACAAGTTACCCACACAAAACCTAGACAGGGAGTGCCCAGTAACTAGCCCATCTTCTTGGAGACTAGGATTCCCTTTTATACCCCCCAGAATACACATCACATGTTGTAAAACAAATGGCAAATCCCCATGCCCTTCCTTTGACCTCTTGCCCTTCGTTAGGAATTTGACTCTTTGCCCTTCTGTTGTTCTAACTTGTCCAGGTTCCATGTCCACTTCTTCTAAATTCCTGGTGGAGCCAGATATCTATTTGGTTTTCACCAGCACACACTGTTACCCACATTCCTAACCATATTTTCCTTTAGAATAAGGTCTAACACATGGCATAAATTTGTATCACATTACTATACTCTTTTGCTGATATTCATTTCTAGGACATTACAATTTTCCTACAGCATGTCCCAAAATCTTTCAAGGCATCTGCAACATTTATCCTGATGTCCTGGCTACCTACTGACCTATATCTTACCCATTTGTCCAAAAATAGTATCTAAGCAAATCTGTAGCTTTTTAAATGAAAATAATATCCAGGAAACTTTCCAGTCAGGCTTCAGAGCTAATCATCAGAGCCAGCAGAATCAGCTCTAGTTAAAATCTTCAATGACCTCCTTATCTCATCTGATAATGGATATATATCAACATTAATTCTACTGGATCTTAGTGCTGCCTTTGACACTATTAACCATGGCATCCTACTACACATGCTTGAACACATACTAGGCATCAAAGATTTTGCATTAGTCTGGTTAAAATTGTACCTCTCTGGTTGATACAAGTTTCTACTCAGTGGCCTTTCACTTAACAATAGTTAAAGACCTCGGGGTAATCACTGACAAGGACCTCTCTCTAAATAGTCATATTTCACCTACGAAATATCACTAAGGTTAGAAGGTTCCTATCTTTTGAGGATGCTGAAAAATGAATGCATGCATTTGTTACTTCCAGACTTTTGATTATTGTAATGTTATAGTAATGTGCTGTTCTCTGGCTGTAGTAATCCCTGTATTAAAAACCTACAGCTAAAACAAATGCTGCGGCCCAAACACTCACTAGTACTAAAAAATATGAACATATCTGTTTTATCCTCACTTCCTTACACTGGCTCCCTACTAAAAGTCAAATTGATTTTAAAATACTCCTCCTCACCTACAAAGCCCTTAATGGCCTTGCTTCAACTTATATTAAAGACTTACTTGTCCCTCACCACCATCCTAGAACTCCAAGATCCCGGAATGCTGGTCTCCTTGTAATCCAGAGAAGGAAGAGCTTTTTGCTACTGTGCGTCTCTCTTGTGAAATAATCTCCACCCCGTACACACACACATCCGACAAATGTTCACTCTCAATACCTTTAAGTCTAGACTTAAAAACTTTATCTTTATTGCTCCCCATAATTAGGGATGATACACGGTAAATCATCACTCCTCATGGGTCTTATTGGGAGGAACTGCCTCCACTGTTGTCCCCAGTCCCTGCTGTGAGGCATGGTGGCCACTAAACATCCCTGCAGTAGTGTTGGGTTGCCATGCACCATACCTTAGTTATGTTATGTTATGCTGCTATATTCTAGCACGGCCTAATTATCTGTGAAGTATGAAACTGGCCTAATTAATTTGCTTCCTCTGTCCATCTCCATCACAATCATCTCTGCTGAGTGTCATCCCCGCCTCCTTCTGGCTGACTCTTGTCACTTTCCCCTCCTTAGTGGACTAGGACCAACATTACGGAAGGCCCATGCCAGGACCAGCTCTCCTTCCTTGATGCCCATGCCAGGACTGAGGCCCTGTGTTTGATCCCCGTCACAATGGTACAGTCAAAAATGATCCCTTAATGTTACCCCATTTCACTCCTAGATTTTAACACTATGTCTGGCTGCTACTACACTGTCCAGCCATAATTCTTGAAAACCACCTATGGATTCACTACAATATAATGTTATGGGACAGTATTTTGGAACTATTATGATGCTCAGCTAAAACCGTGGACAACTTCTAGTCTATCATAGTTACTACTGTTTGTACTTTTCCTTCATGACCCCTGGTAGTTGGATTAGCCCCTTGAGTCATGGATCTGCCCACTATTTCTTCATAGACTAACTAACATAAGGGAGTTTTTCCTTGACCCTGTTGCTCTTGGGTGCTCCTGGGTGCTGTAAAGCTCCATGAGACAATACTATTGTAAAAGGCGCTGTATAAATATAATATAACTGAACTGAACTGAATTGAATTGACTTGAATAGAATTGAACTAACTGATTAAGGGCCTGTCCCAAATATAAGCAGGGGCAATTTTGCAATTTAGGGAAATAAAAGCCTGGGCTATAATTTGAAGTTTTACGGTATGTCACGCACTGATAGAAAATGTGGGCTATATGCTCCAACTGTGAAGGGGAGATGATCTCAGTATGGTTCACTAAAATTGCTGTCAGGTTCACTTAACTGGTGCATTGTGAACACACAATGCTTCTGGTGCCACTCGCCTTTTTTGCATTGAATCGTCCTTTTAGGCTTGCCATTGTGGCATCGCTTGCACCTGTACAATGAAGCCGACAATATGTGACCCTCCACAGCAAAAACAGTCGCATTGCCCATTTTTTTCAAAATTAAGTTATGTTTCCATGAGAACACAAAACCAGTTTTCAAATGATACCTAAATTATATTGGCCAACAAACTATTGAGATAATGGTGTTCAAAGTATCAGGATTTATAAAATTGGGCAAAGGAAAAAACAGAGAAATATGGTTGTGAAATTTACTAGCACTCATTTTGTTTGGGCGTTGCTATGTTAAACATTACTTCTCTGAACTCGTTTTGAACTGTGGGTACTTTATGTCAAACTTTAGGGCATCCTAGCACTCTACCTAACAAATCTGCTGGTTTGTAGCCTATGCTTACATGACTGTAATACTGGTAATTGTAGACTTAACATGAAACATGGATTACAGATATAGTTGGACCATGTCAGGTAAGCACAATTTTTTTGTGTGTAAGCATAGTGGCGATATGCTGTGCTGTTAGCAAAACGATGCTGACGTTATGCACAAGCTGTAAGCATTTGAGTTATGGCTGTCATATCAATCTGCTGTAAGTTAACAACATTAGACAACTAGTTTGTGTTTGCCAATATCACTCGACATGAAGCTCATTGTGTTTTCTACACATGGTACAACAAACTTCTACCTGCATTACATGCAAGCGGATACCCCTCAACAGCACTAAAAAACTATGAAACCAGAGCTACATTAGACTGACAAGAACACACCTTCTCAACGAATTTTTAAATGGTATAAGGTATGAATTTCGACACAGTCCATTCATATTGTGAAAGTGAAGGTGTTATACTGTCAAACAATGTTGAAATAAGAAATTCAACCATTTTAGCGCACACATTTTAGCTCTCGAAAAATAGCTCGGGATGGCCCACTGCAACAAGCAACTGCTTTTGCCATGGAGAGTCACATATAAGAACATGACGGCAAAGCAGGCACAAAGGCTAGTGGCCTATGTTATCATAGTTCCAGGCAATATGTTAACAGCAAGCGGAAAAGGTTGACAAAGGTGCATAGGCAAAAACATCTTGGACTCTGTAGGTCTCTGTGATCTACAGAGTTTGAAAGAATTATTTATTCAAAAAACACATGTTAAATTTTTCAGCGTGGAACCGGGGGCAGAGTTACGGTTATGTTTTGCTGATGTCACTCCAGAAGTCTACTAGACATACAACAGACTTTAAACATAAAGACAAACAAATGTCTTTCTCACAACATGTTTAGAATGTAGCCTAACTAATGCCTGCCACATAACATGACATAATTGCTCACTATTTTTCAATATGCATCTGTCAAACTATATTCATTTGGCAAGAAGCACCATGCCGCATTTTCATAAAGAGAACTGCAGTGCCGTTGTCATTGTCATTTAAAACAAAAGTAGCTACAAACTACTTTAGCTTATAGTAGGCTAAAGCATAAACAGTTAGGTCGGACCTAACATCTGGTGTTGGTGAGGTTGGTTGGTAGGCCTCTGTTGAGCTGACAGATGTTCAGATCCGATCCAATCAAAATCTTGTTTATTAATGTTAGTGCAAACTGGACTTTTAGTCACATCCACAATAGTAGTGAAACAAGATAAATGATTATGCAATTTGATGAAGCAGTAGGCATAGTTTACCAAAAATCATAACGCATTTAAAAATACCAGTCACCATTGATAAGGTTAAGCCAAAGGTAAAGTTACTCTACTGCTGGGGTCTGTCCTCACAGCCCACAATCCTCCAGATCAGAGCTCACAGTTATCAGAAAATGAGTGGCAGTCTCACCTCTTCTTTGGAGATGCCCGCTTGCTTTTTCCTATTCCATTCGCTGTAATGGAGGCATGTGCCATTACGGTCGAAGATGTACAAGTTGTGCACAGTCATCTGTGAAGATGTAACACATAACTTTGGCTGTTATCGGCTATCATAAACCAGCTGCAAGGCTGACGATTTAAAAGCAACGTGAATTAGTGACAATACAACTTCTGCGATAACGTGCATCGTAATATGCCAGTGCCGAAATAGAAAATGAGTATTGCATGTATATGTGAACAATTTAAGTTGGTTTTATTGGTGATAATTTGTAAGCTAGCCTAAACTAAGCTAATCATGATGTTCTTGCGCTCGATGACAAGTCTCAGTGTCTCTGACACAACTAAAATAGGATAATATGTTTATATACCATGTCCCAGCAGTCTTTCACTTTTAAGATATCGACTGAAATAACATTAGTACTTTAACAAATAATGTAAAAACAAGAGCGATGGTATTTCACCTTCTGTTTTCCTTCCTGAATGCTTTCGTAGGACCTTTTCAGAATCACCAAGTTGATGCCTGTTTAGATTGTGACAACAATCGAGGAATTTATTAGTCTATTTTACCAGTCTACGTTATCATATTATCCGACATCGAATGATTTAATTTGGAGAGGGGTCTTTTAATAGTGCATCTATTGGCACTGCAATTCTAAAATAATTTTTGGTTTGGCAAAGTCGAGGAGTGATTTTGCCTACGTAAGTTTACGTAGCGTAGAAGAGCGTGTTGTCGTCAATTGTGTAAGCTGCGTAGTACAGTGTAAATCAAGATGGCGGCGGTCTCTGCAATGAGTTTCCCTCAGCATCTTTCTTCTTCTAATGCTTTAGTCCCAGATTGGACCTCACGCGAAGTCAGCACTGGGGTAAGAACATTAATGTAATAGTAGGAATGTGCTTTGTTTTTGAGAGTCATCGAGAGAATGATAAGCAGTTACTCTCAGCCCTGTGCGGAATGAGACAGCAAAATTGGACTCGTTAGCTAACGCTAGCTTTAGCTGTTTAGAATTTAACGTGTGGTAACTTATCAATTGTTAGCTTGATCGATAACACAACTTAACGCTAACCACCTGCTTATGGAAAATAGTGTGTGGATGTTATTGTTAGACTTGCAAGCCTCATGATTAGTGCAGTAATCAAAACCGCATGGGCATCCATTCACTGCCACCGCAACCGATTGTATTTGGCTTGGATGTAGGTAACTTTATGCTGAACATTGTGGGGGTCAAGTTCAATATTAATAAATATTGGTTTAATTTAAACGCCAGCAGACCACCAGCATTTTTGCTTGTCAGTTCTCCGCTGCTGTTTTGCCATATGGTATCTCCTAGGTAGCAAAAATACTATATGGTGGAATAGAGGCGGACCGCCAGAGAGCCGACCAGCAAAATGCCAGCGGACCGCCAGCATCTTGCTATCTGGGTACACTATCGCTGTAAAGATTAAGTGTTCCATGGAAACACTCATGCCATTAATTGCCACACTCACAACAAATGAAAAGATGCAAGAACAGTGCTTAATGACATCTGTCAAACATGGCAGAGGTGGTGTGATGGAGTGCTTTGGAAGTGATCTTCTATCTCTAAAAAACTGCATGTCATATTGATTTGCTTTGTTTCCTATTCACAAATTTCAATTTTTGAGTGGTAGGCTAGTGTGTGCGCGCGTGTGTGTCTCCTGTGCCCTCTCTCCCTCAGACCATAAACCATGAGGCACTCTCTTTCTGTTCTGGCTCTTTCATTCCAGACCCATGAATAACCAAAAATATTTTTTTATGTGTTCCATTTTGTTGTCAATCAATGAAGTTATGATTCACAGGTTAATTTAATTTGAATTGCACTAATGTTTATTACTTAGCCTAATCATTGCACCACAATTGCTTTAGAGGGAAAACCTGATTTTTTGCTAATCAACAAGTCCTATGAGCACAATTAGATGTTGGATTTGTTCGATCCTCACCTTGCTTTAACTCATAAGTTACTATTAGCATGCTAGTAAACAGCTGCTTTCAGTTAAGACATTACATTTAGCAGACTCTTTTATCCAAAGCGACTTTCAAAAACATTATAAACATTGAAGCAACAGCACAATTAAAAACTAAGAGTTAACAAGTAGGCTAAACGAAGTAGCTAGCACACAACTGAACTGCTTTTGAGAACGTTGCACCATCAGAGAGGGTTGAAGCGGAGTAAGAGGCTGAGGCGCAAACGTTTGTTTACTTCCTGAGCTTTGTTGCACTGGAATGAAAGGGAGACATGAAATTTTACCAATAAATTGGTCATTTTGTCCATCTGAGGATTATAGAGAATTTTGTGGATTCATCTTTCATGATCTGCTAGTGTAAGTTGTTACTGTTCAGTTTTGGAGAAAATTAACTTTATTTCAGGTCAGGCAGATGTTAGCGTAGATGTTAGCGAGCTAATGCTAGCAAACTGGCTTATGTGATGCGTTAAATTGAGAAGTGGTGGTATTTCACTGAATGACAACTAGCTGGATAACATTACTGACATTAGTTTAAGTAGACAGATCAAAGTAAAGTCAAGTTACAACAATATATTAAGTTTAAGTGACTTCCAAAATCTGTTAGGTGCTAGTTAGCACATGGGTATGCTGACATAAAGTTATTGCCATTCACTTGAATTTGACTCTGCACACCCCACCCACTTAAATCATGCCGAAGTGGTACATTTTTGTAATGGAAACGCAAAAGGCTTGACTTGAGTAGAGTAGAGTAATGCAGGTACTCGTGATATGCCAACCGGTTCACTCTATATGGTTAAGGGTCACTAAAACACTCTCTACCATCCTGAGTTGCAGAATCCTAGCATCAGCACCACTCCACAGTGCACTCTCCACTTGGCAATACATCCAATGTACACTTCCTATCTAAATTCAAAAATCCTCCAAAACTGGAAATTTAAGAACTCTTTGCCACATCACTCACTAGACCAACCAAATTGCAGATTACATTTCAATGGAAAAAATAATGCTCTCCAACAGAAACATACGTCAGCCTTTGAAAATACCTTGAACCCATTCATAACATCTCTGTATTCATGCGAAAAACATAGTCTAAAACCGTGTGTATCGCTATAACCGCATATATCACCAAGGTGCATCACTTTCTGCCCTCCACTCTTACACATAGTAAGCATAAATTCCCTCGCACACAAACTCACACCAAACAGCCTCAGCCTACCTATAGTACCATAGTACCTACTCATCTGACCTCACCTAGTTGTGTCTGCCTTGTCCCGTCTGTCACTTTGTCTTGTCCTGACAGTCTGGTGTTGTCCCACTGTCTTGTCACTGTCTGTTTGTCTTTCTGTCACTTTGTCCTTAGGGGGAGATGGTGGTGGGGTTTTCTTTTTTTTTTAAAAAAAACAAGTTGTGCTAAGACTTGGAAAATTAAATGTGACAATTTTCTAAATCGATGAGACATGGAACTGTATCCTCATTCTGGCACAAAAATCAAGTACTGCAAGTAGTTTAAGCTGCTGATCAAGTAGTGCATCTATCAACAAAGGAGTGAACAACCTGGATACCTCAAGTACCTCACAGCACGTTTAAATGTGGGCGCTGTAAACTATGTGACTCAGTAGTTAAATATAAAGTGTTCACACACCCAGTGACACCGCAAAAATTCACAACTAGACATTTTCTAAATTGTGAAACTGCTTATGTTATCTAAATATTTTAGAAGGTTTCCACTATCTTAAAACATAAACTGCATGTAGTCACACAGGCTTTAGAAACAATCACTGAGGACAACTGTAAGTAAGTGTAATGGAGGTAAATCAAATAAGTAATGGAAAAAGTAGTGTCCAAACATGGTGGTTCAACAGTGAAAAAGTGAATTGTGCAGGGGAATCCAGTGCAAAATGTTTTGTCTGACACAGACTGTTATTATTATATGTACATTGTGTGTATCACAGATATGGAAATGTGTAGTCCAAGATGTTTCTAAACATACTATAACAAAAACCACACCTGGTTTTATACAAAAGAGTAAACCACTTAGTAAAAATGTATGTGTGCAAGTCAATCAAATGGTAAATCATATAGAGTATGGATGGAACATCTGAAATGTTAAAAATTGTTCTTTGGATGTTGCAGTGTACTGACACTGCCGATTACTGACTACTAGCCGATTGTGGTCAGCGTCACTCATCAAGTAGTGCAAGGCAATAGTTTCTTGATTATTATACTGGAATTAGAGTAGTTCCATGTCATATACCTATATCGGTTGAGAAAATCACCACTCTTCATTTTCCATCGGTCATAGTACACCAGATCTTTAAGTTGGCTCCTTGTCAAGGTTTATTCCTATAGCCCAGTCTACAAGTTAATTGAGTTAGGATCTTTTTGTGTGTGTAAGGTCTAATGTTGGGCCGTATCCCTCTCTTGACTTTCAGACCACTATAATGGCAGTTGAATTTGACGGTGGGGTTGTAATCGGGGCTGACTCCAGGACCACCACTGGGTAAGGCTCTGTTCACACAACCTCGCTATTTGGCAACTTGTTTTTTTGACTACACAACAGACATGTGACACGTGAGATGTAAAGGACACATTACATGATCCTTTCTCTCTGAAAAGATCCCCAACAAGTCCCCGTTCCCGAGTCAAATATTCTCCTGTGCCAAAATAGCATTTAACCCCATTCCTGTCTTTCAGTAGTTACTGACAATGGATTTCTTGGGTCTTGAGAATATTCACTTTCATTCTAGAATAAAAGAGAATGAATGACAATCTCTAATGTTAAGTTGAAATTCTGGAAACCATTTCATGCAATTGTCCTCATAGTAATGTCTGTGATTGTGTTAAATCATTATGCTTTTGGACCTCCTAGTTACAGATTTTCATGGTCCTTCCATGGTTTTCATTTGCTCATATGAGAAGCTATTGTTGAATCAATAGTAAAGAAGAATTTAATCTTACAAATTTTAGCAAACTGGCTTGGTATACCCTCCTTATAATATTGGCAGGTAAAATAATCCAAATAGAGTCCAAATAATCATGTTATAAGTGATTATAATAAAATATTTGAAAACCTATGAAACCTAACCAATGTTTTTAAATTACCAAGATTGTCTCTTAACAGAGAACATCTCCAGAAAATTAGTTCGTTTCTTTTTGATGAGCGCCACCAAGGCTGGTTTGAATTGCACATACAATGGTAACGCTGTGTTTCTCTCATAGGCTACTAGGTTATGCTCAGATTTGTTGCTGTATGCTTTGGCACATTGCTGCTCTCATGCAAACAAGTGCCAGTTTAAAGATAAACATGTTTTGACATAATATTCCTCTAAATATGTCTGTTTTGTGAGTCCCACAAGTCATGTCTACCCTCTCCCACACATCAGTGTCCTCCTGCACATATCTCTGCAAATTTGTCCTTTACCGTTGGCTGGGACATTTGTAGGAGCACAGACCTGTAGGCTAATTGACACAACTACTGACATGTTTAGGCTTTTCAACTCTTCTATGCAAAAGGCTCTTCCTTTCAATGTCTAGTGTTCTTTATAAACATCTTTATAACATCTTTATATTATTTACGTTATGAAACAGTAAATCATAAGCTGATGATTATTTGGTTTTGCAAATTGGGTATGGGATTTTGCTTTTTCAGTAAGTGGTTTTATAATCTCTCTTTTCATAGGGCATACATTGCGAATAGGGTAACAGATAAGCTCACTCCCATCCATGACCAAATCTTTTGCTGCCGATCTGGTTCTGCTGCTGATACACAGGCCATTGCTGATGCAGTCACCTATCAGTTGGGATTCCACAGGTAAGGACACTTAATGATGCT
Organism: Tenualosa ilisha; assembly: GCA_015244755.2. Lineage (NCBI taxonomy): Eukaryota > Metazoa > Chordata > Actinopteri > Clupeiformes > Clupeidae > Tenualosa > Tenualosa ilisha. The sequence goes on along the minus strand of PYXC01000091.1, from coordinate 1,822,688 downwards.
GTGGTATTTTTTAAGGTTAGAACAGATGATCTGGAAATAGCAAGTTTGGTGGAGCAGCAGTAACATCACAGGCTGGCTTGTGTCACCTGTGGTTACTGTTTAAATACAGTGCAAATGAATGCAAGTAGCTTGTCGTAGTGTTGCAGCTGGAAACCTGTTGAAGTACGTACATCTCCTGTACTGTAAGTATAGGTGATGGTATATTTGGACACTCTCAAAGCAGAAAGAGACTGTCAGTGATCCATATCTTGTATTTTGTTTTCAGTATTGAGCTGGATGAGCCCCCATTGGTCCAGACAGCTGCCAATCTCTTCAAAGACATGTGCTATAGATACAGAGAAGAGTTAATGGCTGGAATCATTGTGGCTGGTTGGGACAAGAGAAGGGGTGGACAGGTTAGTTGACTTTAACAAGATAGCAGATGTTTAACTTTGTATGTATACAAAATAAAGAGTTGTTTATATTTAGGGCCTGGATCTCGACTCAAGATGTGTTTGTTTATATTTATTGTTATGTATGTTATTATTTACAATGTCTGTATACTAGCTATAGACAGTCTTATTTAAGGAATGTTTGCTTTTTGCCAAACTGAGAGTGCATTACAGGCCATGGGTATGGCTGAGGCACCGTATGGATTACTATAGTAAATTATTTTCATATTTAGGCCTGTTTATTGATATTTAAGTATTATGTTCATGTTTCAATTATTATTACATTACATTACAATTATTTTGTAGTGGATTATATTAACACAGGGGTCTCCAACCTTTTTTCTTCTGGGAGCTACTTTGACAAAATCAATGTGGCAACGTGAACTACTCTATAACAGGCCTATCTGTATTACTGATAGGCCTGTTGATAAATGTCAAGATTACCATCTTACACATGTAGCAAAGTGCTCACCTCAGAAGTATCACCGAAATTCGTGGCGCCTTTTTTTCCATAGAGATTTTAACAGGTTGAATACCTTTTGTGGCTATGTTAGAGATTTATTTACATTTCCTTTGACCCTTTGGCAAGCTACTCTTGAGTCGCTGGCGAGCTACTGGTAGTTTTTGAGTTACTTGTTGGAGACCCCTGTATTAATGGTTCTATCTATACTAGCTTTTGTAGATTGTGCAGTTTAAAACTAAAATGAAGAAATGCCAAATTTGAGTATCTTCTTTTATACATAAATGAGTACACTTGTATGTACAATGGACCCCCACTCTCTCTCTACTGCACTTTTATCACACTCCTGCACTTTCATCTCCTGCCATTTTCCTGTTGCATTCTTAGTAAGGGTTTTAATTGTGTTCTAGTTTGAATGTTAATCCTCGTCCTCGCTTTGGATAAAAGTGCCAGCTTAAGTGTATAAATGTAAATGTACAGTTTTAATATATTGTTTTTGTGTTGTATGTTGCTTTGGATAAAATCAAAAGCCAAAAACACATGAACATGAACGTTTTTCCAGGTGTACACTGTCCCTGTCGGAGGGATGCTGACCAGGCAGCCAGTGTCAGTAGGAGGATCTGGCAGCACTTACATCTATGGATATGTGGACTCTAACTACAGAACTGGCATGAGCAAGGAGGAGTGTTTACGTTTCACAGCAGGAGGTGAGGGAGAGTGAGATGAATTGGAGGGATAAAGATTGACTTTGGTGAAAAGTAGAGGTGAAGAGATTCTTCCCATTGTAAGTAGGAATGCAAGATATTTAATTCATATTGGCAGATTGCTGATGCCAAAAACGATACAAAACTTTGGTTATTTGTCAGTACCAATATACCAATAATAATGCATTCCAGTAATAAGAATGAATGAATGAAAATGGAAGTTTTATGCCTGTATTTTATGCCTAGCAACAACTAGAGACCATTAGAGAATAATGTGTTTGGAAGAAAACCTTACCGGAAATTCAAAAGATGTTTATACAGAAAAAATAGCAGTGCTTTATAAAATAAAGTAAGTGGAAGTTAATGCTGTTGCACATTTCTAATAGAGTTGCCGCTATTAGTCGACGTAGTCGGCATAATCGACAATGAAAATTTGTTGACAGCAATTCGTCAACAGCGTCATCTCTTTTGTTTGCATTAGGCGACTTTAAATTACTTCAGCACCATTAAATCAGGCTGGTCGTGGTGTATAAAAATTACGCATCTCCGTCTGTCTTTCATCTTGCACATGCATTTATTCTTTGTTCTCAAATGCTTTGTTACAGGAAATACCACCCTCTTTCCTTTTTGAAAGATAAAACTGAGGACAGATGGCCTTTATTTGTGAAGTTTTGAGGTTAGAGCTTAGATACAACAATTAGAGTGTTGGAGTTATAGTAAAAACCTATTTGATCGAGAATTATAGCCAATTGCTTAGTCATTTTAACAAGCCTTTCATGTTGCATTACACACTATTGATATTGCTGTTTAAAATCGCAGAAGTATGCTTTATCCGATTTTATCAATTAATTTATGAAAAAAAAAAAATCGACAGAGCACTCGAGTCCAAAAATATTTGATTATTTTTTTATTTTAATTTTAATTATTATTATTATTATTTTTTTTTTATTAGATTAGTCAAGTAATTGAAAAATTTGTTGAAAGATTAGTCGTTAGAAAATTAATCTGCGGGCTAACCCCACCCCCCACCCACCACCACCAACAGAATGGCTGCATTCTGTATCTTGTAAAATGCATTAAACTTTCATTTGTAAAGATGTGAAACTCACCGAGTGGTCAGTTATGTTCACTGATATGCTGAATTAATCTCAAAGTGTGACTTCCATGTACAGGTGTAATGGGCTTGAAAAAATAGGTCCACAATTGAGCATGATTGGTCAAAAACTAGTTGGGAACCATACTTTTTGTGGCAGTTTATCAGTAAACATGACTGAACAGTAATGATTGAAGCACCTATGTAGGTGGGGGGATCCTACTGCAACAACCGAAAATTCTCAGAACAGAGGCATTTGTCAAAATAGCAATCAGAAAACAAGGCTTTAAGTGTAAAAGACTGAACCTACCCTTTAATTATGAACATCTTTACTATAAACTGCTGAGACTTTGTACTTAGGTAGGGCAGAAAGGGGAGCTGTGAGGTGCAAACAGACATCAACACTGCCATGATATGTACTTGCATAGCAAAGTGTCTGCATCAAATCTTCTGACTTGACGCAACAACGTGTGTGAGAACATAGGAGTCGAGGGTAATGTACCAAATGAGACGAGTTCAGGCTGCACTTTAAGTACGTGCGCCAGCTTGTGTCCATACCGACGTTTGTTTACTTGCATTGACTAGAAGTACTGATGGTCCAACCCCTTTTTAGAGGTTCTTGTTGCAGTAGATGATACATGTGTTCTTCTCAGTAGGTGCCCAGTTTATTTATTTATTCTTTGGTAAATACAGTGATGAATACTATTTAGCACAGAGCCCACTGAACTACTATTTAGTACCGAACCTAGATTTTTGACGAAGATTCCAATCTTCTTTGTTCCACTGCAGCACTGTCATTGGCCATGGAGAGGGATGGTTCCAGCGGGGGAGTGGTGCGATTGGCTGTCATCTCTGAGCAGGGAGTGGAGAGGCAGGTCATTCTTGGCAACCAGCTGCCCAAATTTTCCACTGTGTAATGCCACATGCCCATTCTTTTACACACATATGTTCAGTTACATGGTTACATTTGTCAGTGCTTCATTTGTTTGAAAAAAGACTCAATAAAGTTGAGGAAAATTTTGTAACCTCCAGAAGTGTTACGTAATTGTTTGTTCAGTATTGACACTAACTAGAGCTGGCCGAAAAATTGATACACATGACTGTTTATACTTTCATACTTTTTCTTTAGATTGTCTGCATTCCACTGTGTGTGTTTATGTACTGCTCCTTGAAAGTACACTACAGCATGTGTTCGCAATGCAATTCTGCCCCAGTCAATTACATTTGATTTTATTTGGGGTTTTGTCACCCAACCCCTAATAGTGATAAAAATGGATATTGGTCAATATGAAAAATATTCTGATAAAATTGTTTGCCATATCGCCCAGCCCTAACTCATGCTACAAAAGCACTTTTTTAGTGCAACTAAAAGTAACAGCATAAGTCCATTACACAATACATAATCTTATTATGTGTATTTGTATGTTTATTTATGTTTTAATAGGCAAACTAAAGGTCAAAATATGTTTGTGGGTGAAGAAGTATGTTTTTAAAAAAACAACAAAAAAAAAAACAAGCACTTTTGTCCATACGGCGATAAGTAATAAGATGTTTATAGTTTTAAAATTTTTCAAACTATTCACAACCGATAAACATTTTTTTTGTCATAGACAACCAATCAACAAGTCCATATGTAATAGTGACTCTTGAACAACAGTGCATGGGATTCTTTACCATTAAACCAGCCAAAGATGGGGTCATCCATAAGTACGCAAGTTTTTAATATGTTTAATACACTAACCTCCAGATCTCAAATTTATGGCCACATCTTTATGCTTACCTTTCTATTGTATTTGTGTATGCCCTAGAACCAACTACTGTACAACTTCACTTTAGTTAGCAATGAGTATCTTTAATTAGCAATTAGTCTAGTCTACAATGCAAGGAATTCTGCTCACACTATCTGTAACAGATAGAACACATGTCCTCTTTAGGTGATGGAGGCATTTTCTCCCCCATTCCACTAATAACGGATGCCCATTATCCTTCATTCATCTCTTCCTCTATTCCCCCTCCCCCCCCCATCTCCCACTCTCCCACCAGCCACTCTAGCCCTCTCTCTTGTGCCCCACATGCACCTTCCATCTTTTCTCTCAAGATCAGGCTGTAGCGTGTTTTTCTCTCCACACCTGCTCCCATCATGCTTATTCTTTTCCTACTGCCCTTTGGCTCCTCTTCCTCCTTCATCCCACATTCCCTCTCCCAGTGCTCTTCCACCTCCCTCCATCCCTTTATCTCTTCCTCCTGGCTGAACACTCGGTACAAAGTTTTCCGGAATATTTCCTTGCTCTCCACCCCGCCTCTCATTTCTCCCTCTCTCTGGTTTCTTCGTTTCACGACTGCCACTCCTGTTCCCACATCTGTAATCCCTAGTTCTGTCCCGGCAAATGTCAACACTCCAGCGTTTTCTCCCTCTCTGTGTTCTTTCTCCTTTTCATCCTCACCCCCTTGCTCATTCTCGTCTTTCTTCTTCCCCTTCTCCTTTTCTTCCACTTCCTCTACCTCACTCCCCTTTGCGATGAAGAGAACAGAGCGAAATGTTGCCTGTACCCCACCAGACAAGTCCATGGGTGCCAGCCCCATTCCATACCCACCCAACCCATCCGAATTGCGTTTGGCATGGTAATCTAAAAGGTTGTTATAGGCGTCGGCAGGATTGGCAACCCTCTTGGCTAGTGGCTGATAGAGGGTGAAGTAGATCCACAGTAGACCTAAGACAAGCAGGCAGCTGCTTAGTGCAGAGAGAAGGCACAGTAGGAGCAGCCCGGCAAATAGCCATGTGCACCAGATTTTGGCCCCTGCACGCCCATGAGACCGATCAAAGATGGATGGCTGATCATTTTTTGTGGAGGTTGAATCTACAGTAAAGGGTAGAGTGGTGGTGATTGGGGAAGTGGTGGTGGTGGTGGTGAGGTCCTCAGGTGATGTGCTAGTTTCTGTAAGTAGGGTTGTTGTCCAAGTTTCTGTCCATGCATGTCGGAATGTCCAGCTCTCGGCCCAGCTCACCATCCACCTCCTGGTCCACAGCATGATTGTTCCTTGAAGAGTTGAAGCCAAGATGGTGACTGGTGTTGTAAAGACATGTTGAAATTTGGCTGAAGTCATGGTTGGAAGAGATACTGTAGTTCTTCGGTCAACTGTTGAGGTTGTTTGAACGGTGCTCGTAGTTGTAGGAGAACTTCTAGGCCCTAGGTCAGTAGTTGTTGGAGCAGGGTTGGTTGTAATTCTGGTAGTAGTTCTTGTAGTCCATGGATTAACTGTTGTGGTGGTTTTAACATGGCTGGGTATGCCCTTGGATGTGTATGTGTCCCCATACCTGACGTGTGGTGCAGAGGCCTCTGAGGGCAGAGTGGGATCACAGTACTCATCCTCTGTCAGGTCAATAATTGCCCGTTTTGACAGTGAGGGTGGACTGGCACACACAACACTTTCCGGATTGTTCTCAAGATCTTGGAAAGGATCAGCACTGTCAGGGTTTGTGTGGATGTAAACATTGTGAGCCTGTTCCTCAAGGTACACCTGCAGGTAGCCCACATTGCAAAAGCAGGCCCAAAGGTTTTTGGACAAGAAGACATACGGCAGCTCTGGCTTGGAGCTGAACCAGTCCTCAGGCATCAGTGTGATACGATTGTCCTCCAGGTCTAATGTTTTGAGAGCAGTGGACGAGATCTGGCTCAGAAGGTCTGGGGGCAGCACACTGATCTGGTTGCGAGAGAGGTCCAGCACCTCCAGTATGGGTAGACCACTGAAAGAACTGCCGTGGACTGAGCGCAGCAGATTCCTTCGCAGGTAGAGCTTTTGCAGCTGGGGGGCACTCACAAATGCCTTCTCTCCCACCCCCACTAGTAGATTATTAGACAGATGCAACACTGAGAGGTTAGCATAGATGGTGCCTAAGGTGGAAACAGAGAAACACATGGGATAAGAGTAGAATGGAGGCCACAGACTAGCTTTAAGATCAATATGCTTGAGATAGATTGTATTGTCCTAGCTTGTGCAAAAGTACATCTAAATGTGAAAGGCACTGGGGGAAAGGAAGAGACAAAAAACAGACCTGACTTTTTTAGAACACTGATGCGGTTCTGGCTGAGATCCAACTCGTGCAGGCCTTGGATACCCGCATAGGCGTCCCAATTGAGAGATGTGAACAGGTTCTGGGATAAAACCAGAACCTCTGTGCTTGGCTCTATACTTGCAGGAACAGAGGAGAGGCTCATACCCACACAGCTCACACGAGGGCGGTGGTCTTTGTTCCGGTCACTGTTGCAACTATCTGCCCTCACAGATGGGAGGAAGAGGAGGATGACGAGGAGGAATAGCGTCATTCTGGCTGAGGGAGCAACAGGCAGATGGAAAAAATTGTCTTTTGTTCATTTGTTATGTAATTCAGTTTGTAATTTTCTCCTAGTGTCTCACCTGCTTAAGTAGTCATGTGTGGAACTCCCAGTTTTACTTGGAGATGTTCCAATGTATTTTTTTTAAAGAGAACACAAATCGAGCCAAATCCAGCCTGTTTTTTTATTCCCATGGCTGCTACTACACTGTCCAGCCAAAACTTTAGACAACCACCTATGGCTTGTCTAAAATATAATATATTATAACATAAAATCTGATGTATCACTGATTCTTGAAACTTTGGCAAAAACATGTCCCACTCAGAAAAGTGCTCATTCTGTTGAAAATCAATAACATTTTATGAATAAAAAGAATCCAGGTTATAATCAAGGGCTCTTTTGCACATATGTAAGTTTGTTTTAAAGGTTTATTTCTAATTTGAATACATTTCATCACTGTATGCTTGTCCACTGCCCATAAAACCAGCTGTCCTCAGCGAGGAGATAATCATTTTAACTTGATTAAAAACAAAAAAATAATAATGGAATTAAATAATATCTTCACCACATGAAAGAATACATTGAAGTATATATAAAAAACTACAAACAGTGAGTTTTAAACAACTTTTGCTATTATTTTCTGGTCACTTAAAATGTGTCCCACATATTCATCACCACCGTCAGATATTTTTAAAAATCACAAGGTACAAGGTCAACTAAATTCTTAAGGAAACTTTTGGAACCTTCAGCTCTACTGCATGCTGCACCATCACCCAAGCTCCTGTAAGTTTACTATTGTCTCTTAAATTTGTCACTATTTTTGAACACTGCTACTGTCGCAAACATAACGTGTCAACACCATCTCTTTTGTTTGAAAAATATTAGTTTAGATAATAACATAAATATATACCTTTTAAGAAGAGGTGTGAAGTACCTAACAACAGAAGGAAAACAAGATGGCTAATGTGAACCACTCATGCATATTATGGAAAAGAGTAGGTTTTTGTCACCACCATCAGATGTCACCACCGTCAGGTTTTGTGTCTGATGGTGGTGACAAAAACCTCCTAATGGTCCTAAGTTGAGGCTAGACTACAACTGTTGATCGCAATTAATACTATTATGTCCTATAATGTTTCATTAACCTCTCATATTTGTATATATGTTATGTCCTCTATTGTTTGCCTTTCCTCTCTCGCAATTCACTGTTGTTACCAATATCGCTTGTAGGCTATGCATTTGCAATGACTAAACTAAAAATTAAGATGCAAAACAACATTTAAGCAAATCTAACATTCACTGTAATTCCCTCCAATTTCATATTCAGTACACTCAACTTTGCCTTTTTTGTATTTTAGGAAGTTATGGTTAGACATTTACCAAGATGACATAGGCTGTCCATGTCTTTGTCATGACAACTTGACATTAACCAAGATCACATAGTTGGGAAGTATCTTTGTCATGACAACTTGACAGTCTGTCAACTTGACAGACTGTCATCTTGGTAAATGTCAAGTTTTCATAGCAAAGACACCCAAAACAATGTCAGGTTGATAGTAAAAAATGACATAATTTACCGCATGACAATTAATGACAGCAGTCATTGATATTTGTTAATGTTCATGACAAGTGCCATGTCATAGTTATGACAATGTCATGTCTTATGCATCCCCTTCAAATAAAGTGTTACCGAGTTATTTCTAGAAATACAGAAAAAGTGCAACACTGCTGCTTTACGAAGTCACCATTTCAGTTGCTGATGGATGCTTTTTACATCAAAATAATTCAATTATTAGTTTTAACTGGGGTTTCCTTATTCTAACCCCCTATAAATGAAGTTCTCCATATTTTTGGAATGATTACTCAATACATCAGTACACCAGCCAATAAAGTGGTGACTCCGTAAATCAGCAGTGTTGCACTTTTTTCTTTAAAAAGTTTGATGTCACAAATGAGTTATCATTTTTCTAGCAGATTTGTGTTATAGTTTTTCTTTCATTTCAATTTATGGAAAATGGTAAGCATGATCACAATTGTCCTGCATCTGTTCTTCAATTTATTAAGTGTTATTTTATGAGTAGAGAGCATTACTCTGTTTAAGTTGATGTTTGTGTGATGACCAAAGAGTTAAACAAAGTTCTTATGCAAGACACCATTGACTTAATTGGCATATATTTTGGAAATATATGTTGTAATGATGCTACTGTCACCACCGTCAGATTAGTGTCACCACCGTCAGAGGGTGAATATGCTTACAGTATCTTCAGTGCTTTTGAGTTATTAAAGTAATAGTATCTTTTAATACAAACAGCATATTTGTTAAAGAAAAAACTATATTTGTTCTGTGTAGGCTTAAAGTAAACATTGTATTATTGTAGATCTTTTAAAGGAGTACACAGGAAACAATATAAAAAAATATCCAACATTTAACAGCATATATGTGTACTAAGGATGCAGATAATGATTAAAAATCATTAATACATATTAAACCTAATAAATACAGTTTTATTTGCTTTTAATTGTGTCTGACAGTGTTGACAAAAACAAAGTAAGAACTGGAAAAACACCTATTTTATGAAAAAAATACAAAATGGGGAGGTTGCACCAGAACATTGCTGAATAGCTGAGACCCTGGTCTATGATGATATACTTTCATATTTTGTATTTCAACTAGCTTTTTTCTTTCAAAATTAAAACTTGTTTTAGTCAAATTCTCAAGAATCAGTGATGTATCACATTATAAATAATTTTGAATTATTACGATGCTCAGGCAAAACCATGGACAAATTTTAGTCTATCACTTATGGTAACTACTGACTGTACTTTTCCTGCATGACCCCTGGCAGTTGGGATGACCCCGTGAGCCGTGGATTTGCCCAAGGTTACTTTCTTGAATAACTTCAAGGGACTTTTTTTCCCTTGCCCCTGTTGCTCTTGGATGCTCCTTGTTAATGTCTAAAATGCCACAAATTCTATAGTAAATAATTTTGTATAAGCATGTATTTCTCGGGCCATCAGTCCATTCCCCTGTTCTTGACACATTCCAGGAGATACTGCAAAGTAAAGGTACTTCTAGCTATTTGAACAAGTAAATATTTATACTTTCCAGGTGTTAGTGATTAAAAAACAAGTATCGCCTTTTTTTTAAACATGAGATCCAAATTGCATCCTCAAGCCATCAAAAAATACAGTGTAGACAAAATAGATATTACTTAATGTCTAAGCGTTAAAATGCTTTCAATAAACATACCTTTGAGACATTCACAGAGGATCAGGGCTGTCCGTGGCTCAAAAAGACACTAGCCAAGAAGGAAATATGAGCATGTGTCTTCACAGGATGTGTGTGTGTATTACTGCTTGTTTGTGTGAAAGAGATACAAAATTATCTGACGTCTAGGTTTCCTCTTCAACTTGCCTGTCATGTTTTTATTTTTTCCTACTTTCCATTTTCTCAACTTAGAAACAGTGCAAGGACTTCTTGTTCTTCTTTGAAATTATGACTATTAGCATATTAAGACACTACTAACAAAGAGCAGTCTTCATCTAAAGATGAAGACTGATTATGAAGATGAAGCTGATTTCATAGTTTGGCAAAATATATTTTCTAATTTAATACCACAAGCAAGATTCTAAGTGAAACATACTTCAGTTCAGTGCTTCCATACATCACTTCTATCACACATTACATTTAGTTCCTCTGTAACACTTTACCCGTCACCTAATTTTTTATCATTTAAATTAGGGCCCACAGAAATGCATCAGATTGCATCAAAGTAGTAAACATCTATATGATTTAATCCACATGATACCGACTGCATGCTGACTATTGACTAGATATATGAAGGACTGGATAAATACAGACTAAAGTCCTTCTTAAGACATGCATACTTTATTTTCTTACCTTTAATGGGAGATAAGAGTATGTGTGTGTGCACATTTGTAACTGTCTGTAGGCATAGTGCAAAATGATTTTTATCCCTAATTTCTGAATGTAATTTCTTTTCTCCTCCCCTCACGTCACACAGAAATAAGTCTCTCTTGTCCATTTTCTTTTTCATTTTTTGATCTTTATTGACTTGTTTTTGCATATTCAACCACAGACTATCACAAACCTTTACTTTTGTTTCTTCTGTCCTTTAACATCCAGGAATCAAAGGAAGAAATGCAAAGAACTAAATAAATGAAAAGACAAAAACCACCAGGCCAGGAGTAGCCCAGCACAAATCCAAACATCACCCCAAGCCCATATTTCGAGAAAGTTCTGAATGTAGCCAAACTGTTCCTGGTTCTGCTTCAACAGTTCCTCTGAACCAGGCTGGGGTGAAAAAAAGCAAACTCCCAACAGCACATTGGAACATGAAGTTCCACCAGTCTTAACACAAGTCACTACAGTTGCAAAAAGAGAATGCCAGTCATTCCCACTCTCTTTTTTCCCTCTCTTTCACACTTTCACACATACACACACACTTGCAAAGAGCAGTGGTAAGGAGCAGCATTTCTTCAATAATAACATAGACAGACAAGAAATGAAAGGCAACATAGTTCATTTTATCTTTAGTAGGGGATTAAACACACAACACAGATTAAGAAGCAATTCAAAGGCACAAGATGGTGCAATAAGGACCAAAACAGAGCCGACAAATGCATACACACACAAACATACACACACACACAGATTGTCCTACAGCTAGTTGTGTCAAGTCAAGTGTCAAGTCTGTTTAAAAACAAAACAAAACAAAAAAATACACACACAATCACACACATAAACACAAGCTGTCATGACTATAAGCAATCTGCCACAGGGGTACCATCTTTGTGCTTAGAGGGGACAAGGAGATAAAGGCTGACGTTAGACAGACCTTCTGGAGCCCACCCCACCCCAACCTTGAAGTCTTTCTCAGCTCTAGTGTTCTTTCTCTGCAATCTGTGTGTGGTCATAGACATATCCCTATGGCTCTGGGACTGCACAACTGCATGCCATCAGTGGTGATGTCATCAGCCATGGGCAGCAGCGCAGTTGGCTGATTAACAACTTCACCTCTGCGTCTTTCCCTCCCAGAGGACAGCGGCAGTAAAACATGCTGAGCCATGGAAAATACAGGAGGCAAATCTGACATTTTTCAGTGAGTCTGGGACACGACCTCAGTGTGCATGGTGACATGCCATCTGTGCAACAGGGACAGTAAGAGGTCTTTAAAAGAGCTCCCTTTCAGTGTCCACTTCAAAACTAGGAATAATTTTCAATCATTTCTGAAGACAAAATCTTCTCAGAAGCATTCAGTTCAGCTTTCAAATGATCACTTTCTGTCATTTTCTCTCTCTCTCTCTCTCTCTCTCTCGGCCTACTCTCTCTATTCCCTCCTAAATACTTTCCCACATTCTCACCCACAGGATCCTGTATCCATGGCAGTTGTGAGCCATTCACTTAACCTACCAAGGAGACGCCGGAAAAAACCTTCAGAATAAAATTGTCTTCCATTGACAGTTGCAATGCACACCCAAACAGGAATTATTGCATACTTCTCATTTTGAAACACCATGATTCAAAAGATCACAATTCACAAATGTTCAAATTCTCAATAGATAAAAAGTCTTAGTCTCTGCACAGCACACCCACACATACTTCAAAACAAAAAAGTAAAACAAGAGAATAAGTCTTACACTACTGTTCCTTTTGTGATGTAGTAGTATACTGTCGGTAGGTGAGGTGCAGAAAAGATTTCAAAATAAGTCTGAAAATTCATTCATCATAAAATAAGATGCTCAATACAGCAAAAGAGAAACGCCATTAAAATTGACCAAATTCACGAACAGTGGACGGCAGACATGACATGACTCTTCAGAGTGTTCCTCTAACATGATGAAATAACCTAAGGTGCTTTCAACTGAAAACATATCTATGGTCTTTTTTGGGGGTTTCTCCATACAGTTTAACTCTCTGCAACAGTCTTTACCTCTGCACGTTCTTTTCTTGCATTTCTGCATTCCTCACACTAAATCAAACTCCTTAACATAAAGAAGGTACTTCGTCCGATCAGTGCAGTCAGACACACACATACAGTTCACACACACTCATAACCAATGTTTGCAACTCTATGAACTAGGATCTATTTCTTTGGGATTATCAGTCGCTTAACTCAACAACAAACATGCACGCATACACACACACATTTCTACAATAAAGTAAAACAGAATAACAAGACTATTGCAGGAACATTGAGAGGTATGTAAAATATATCCGCACACACACACACACATATTCTGGAACACAGCGAATGGAGTTATTTGGTAAGGCATGCCAGAGTAGCACATGGAGTGCCTCAGGTTTGTGCGTTAGAACAGAGCCCGTTCCCAACAGAACATACACAACACCACCCACAGCCACCAGCTCCCAATCTCATTTCCTGTGAGAGCCAGCAGAAGCAGATATGGGGAAAGACACAAATACGTACACACTCACACATACACAGCCACTCACACATCCAAACTATTGGCCAGTCAAATGAGTGAACGTTATGAGTTGTGATATAATAGCAGGATGAGATGACAGTGTTATCTGCCTAACACCCCACCCACCCCACACACACACACACACACACACACACACGCTTCCACATATCCACTCAGACAGGGGTCTCTCTGCTCTGCTTCAGGTCAGGAGCACTGTTCTGTCGTCTCATTCGGGGCGGTGTGCTGTAGCCCTGTGCCTTGGGCCCCCAGTCACCCAGGCCTCCTCCTCTCCCCTGGTTGAATGGTGGAGCAAAAGGGTACTGCTGGTAGGGCTGACTGCACTGTGGCCTGCGCTGGTTACCATAGTAACCATCTCCTCCAGCACTGCCCCTGTCTCGCTCCCCGGGGCCAGGAGATGCCCGTCGGTACCGCGCTCCTCCACCACCTCGCCCACCACCCTGCTGGTGACCACTGTGGTTGCTGTTGTTGCCATAGTGCCCATGGTTGCCCTGGGTGACTGAGCTGTCCAAAGAGTTGCGCCGATACCGCCTGGGCTGGTGCTGCAGGAACTGCTGATGCTGGTGCTGATGGTTTCCTGGGTGACCATTGCTATAGTTCCCATTGCTGTAGTTGCCATTGTTGTAGTTCCGCTGCTGCTGCTGCGGTTGCCAGGGCCCACGACTTGGCGATGGATTGCGAATACGATTGGGACTCATGATGATTGGCACGTGGGGGGGCATCTGGAAGGGCAAGGGCAACAGGGGTGGGCCACTTCCTGGGATGAACGGGGCAGCATGTGCAGCCGACGCGGGCAATAGTGATGCAGAGCTAGTTCCGCTTTTCCTGCCTCCACCTCCTCCCTCCTCCCCTTCACCTCCTCCATCTCCTCCTTCTCCTTCACCAATTTCCCCCTCTCCAGCATTCTTCTCGTTCTCGGTGAGGGCGTGGGGCCAGGAGAGCCGGTGTTGGGGGTTGCTCTTGAAAGGGAACTTGAGCTTGCACTCCTGGGGTGGAATGAAACGCCCTGTTCCCGGCAGGTGTACCACAGCACCGCCCTCCTGCCCACTGGCAGTAACCGCTCCAGTCCCCCCACAGCGTCGGAGCTTCTTAGTGATCTGCTGCTGCTGCAGGTTGTGCAGCCGCTGCTGTTCCTGACGTAGCCAGCGCAAGCGTCCGCGACGGAACGCTGGGTCCTCCTCCATCAGCTTGGTCACGCGCTCCGTCCCCTCAGGGGTTTCCACACTTTCTGACATGTCCTCAGCACCATTGCCCAGCTCCTTGTTGTCCACGTCCTCTAAAGAGCCATCATCCTGGGTCACATACAACATAAGTTAAACACATACAGCATACATGGCACACACACAAGGTAAACACATTACAGCATACATGGCATACACACAAGGTAAACACCTATTAATGCGTTCATTCTGAGTGTGTGTGTGTGTATACAACCATGCAGTGCCTTCCAGGCATCCACAAGCAGACAAACAACTGCTCTGTTAATAACTACTTATTAGAATTTGACATGTATATGTGCTGACTGGTCAAAACATGCTAAAACCATGTTTAACTTAAAAAGCTAGAGTGTGAATGTGTGTGTACCTGCACTGGTATAATGCTCTCCATCTTGATCATGCGGTCCCTGAGGGCTTTGATCTCCTCATCTTTCATGTTGTTCTGCAGCTTCACCTCCTGCAGGATGTCTGTCAGCTTGTCGATATGTGCCTTCAGGTCGAACAAATTCCCTCCTCCATCACCACCTCCACCACCACCTCCACCCCCTCCCTCTCCATCCATCTCAGCTGCCACAGTGTTGTTGTTGGTGGGGATGTTTGCGTTGTTGGCATTCTCGCCCATTCCCACAGTGTTCCACACATCCTCGGCCACTGCCTGCCAGCTGTCAGGTTCGGCTGCCTCGCGCCGGTTGTACAGTCGGCCCAGCTCACGCATTTTCACCAGGGCCAGGGCCTCCACCTCGCGGCGTGAGTGCCGGAAGTCACCCAGAGCCACTTCATAGCAGATCTCCTTGACTGCCTGCAGACGCAGGTCATCGGCAGTGACGCGTTGTGGGTCCTTGCAGATGCGCCGTCGCTGGGGGATCTGGTAAACGCGGAGGGGCTGGCGCCGCTTGCCACTACTTGGCAAGCCCACACGCTTCACAATGGACTGTACCTGCCAGAGTAAGGGGGAAGGGGTGGGTTTACAGAGTAAGTAATTTGTGTGTGTGTGAGCATGTGTGTGCGTGTGTGTGTGTGTGTGTGTGTGTGTATGTGTGTCACCTTGTTGGCCGGTAGTTTCTCTCTGAGGGATGAAATTAGCCTCCAGCTTTCCTCACAGGAGCGCTTATCAGAGTCATCACCACTGTCTGAATCAGCATACTATACAAGCACAAACACACACACACATAGACAGATAGAGAGCAAGAGAAAGAGAGCAGAAACACACAGACACAAACAAACAAAAATAAAAGACAGGTCATGAGAAGGCGAAAGAAACCAACAAAATATCATATAAACCCAATTCCAGAAACTTTAGGGTATGGTAAATAAAAATTTAAACAACAAATGCTATAATTGTCAAAACATACAGTATTTGCTTGAGAATAATCCTAAATGTCATTTATTTGGGATATTTACATTCAATTAAAATTTGCATGCCTGCAACATGTCTCAGAAAAGTTGGGATGGGGTTGCAAAAGGTCGCATGACAACAGTTAAGTTTTATATATTATCTGCTCAAAATAACAAAACATGCATAGATGTAATGATATTAATGGACTTATCAAAAATGTGTATTTGAGGCATTCAATGATTGTTGAGTGCACAAACAAACTCTAAAATGTTATCGTTTGCCTCCCAGTGGTTATGATTAGCCTCCTTGTGGTGTTTTTAGCATTACTCAGCTCTTATCTAATACATATGTTATATGTTAAACACTGTTAAGCGCTATACAAATCCATTTTACTTATATTTACTCTGCTTTTATCACCCTGCAACTTCTTTGAGACATGTTGTTGCAGCATCAAATTAAAAATTAACATTCAGTATATTCCCCCCAAAACAATAAAATTCATCTGTTTCAACAACTGATTTGTTGTCTTTGTACTATCAATCTCAATCAAACGTGTTCTTTACAAACTAAAAATTACATTACTATTTACTTCTAAATAGCTATTATTTGATTATAGTCCTGGGAATAAATCCTTTTATGCATGCTGTATAAGAGTTACATCCAGCTTACAGTGTTACATAAAATATAAGATATGTATATGAATAACGTGTTAGTGTTTCAACACACTCTGTCTCTCTCTCTCACACATACACACACACTAACAAGTCTCTGTTGCTCTAGTAGTAGATCAGCCTCCTCCTTCTCTTTGCGGTACAGATTCTCCATATCCTGTAGCCTGATGAACAGAAAGGGGAAGAGGACTCATTTAAAAAAACACTGAAAACCACTTCAGAGTTTTCATTTCATTAAATCTATTTCTATCTGATATTAAATGTTTCTATATAAGGAATCTCCCTATAATGTGTGATCCAAATGTGTTATGCCAATACTACTATTTCCATGACCAGCCTCATTTATTTTATTGTGATATAGTCTTGCCAATCATTTTCAGACTTAATACAGTGTATACAATACAGTGTTCACTATTTCAACAGTTCAGCAGATTGCTGTTGTGTATTGTAGAACCTGATAACATAATAAATTCCTGATAATGTAATAACTCCCAAAAATCTACTGAAATCCCCTCGTTAGTCTCTAAAACATGTAATAAAACCTGATAATGTAATAACTTCCTGATAATGCAATAAAGTGCATATCCCAATAATGTAATAATCTCTGTACTAATAATATAATAAAGTGTTACAATATTGGGAGATTATTACATTATCAGGTTAGTCTCAAATTTGCAGAGCCTGATAATGTAATACTGTGAAAACATTAAGTTCCCTCTATCACTACCCTGCTGCTTTGCTGTAAAGGCATCTGAAGGGAGGTTTTAAAAACATTCCACAACCACAGCTAGGCTAGCTGGCATCTATTACACATAGGCATCCATTGTGATTTTATGTTTTATTATTATGACTGCCACAGCAAAGCAGCGGGCATATAGGTGTTGCTTGAGTTTTTTTTTTTCTTCCATGTCCATGTCTTTTTTCCCTCTATTTTTTCCAATAATTTTGGTTTTCTGGGACACCAAAACACTTGAGTTTTAACATGTAGTGGCTTCTAGTTCTGGTAGTAGTAACATGTAGTTCTCTCCCTCTCGCTGGGCCCCTTGAAACATGGGTATGTCGGTTAAAGTTTTCACAGAGTAACCCGAGAACTGCTAATGATATTTTAGTAGTGCATAGGTGTCAAGGAGTCACACCAAATCAGCCCTGAACGACCCATATGTGGTGTAGCATCACTCAATGGCAAATGTCTGATTTTCTGTAAGTTTTGGTCGACCTTTACCAAACATCAAAACACCAGGCCACATGAAACTTGTGGGCATATAGCCCCCACTAGGCTAGGTGTGCAAGCTATTTTGGTTCCAAGGGACCACTACCCTACACCCCCGCCCCTCCACACTGGCTCTCCCAAAATACTGGTTGGTCAGACAGTTATCAAGTAAACTTGAAAACCATAAAGGCCACTTTGATGAAGTTTCATGTCAAGGAATTGTATCAAACAGCCCTCAGCCAGGCGCCACCTAATGAGACATAAAATGCCCAAATTAGGCAGTTTGGGATTTTTCTTGTGAACAAATTTCTGTCATAGGACAATTTTTGTGGAATAAAAAACTGTGGCGCTGGAACAGCAGTGCCACAGCTGACACAATTTGGCAATTAGGTCTCAAGAAGCTGCATCCATCGAGCCTTTAGCCAACCATGTTTGGTGTAGCATCACCTATTTTGAGATAAAAATGGTGAAATCATCTGTTTGTCTTGTGAGCAAATTTCCATCAATGATTTGGACACCGAAACATCACACACTATGACACTTGGTGGCCATGTTGTGAAATCAAGATGATCCAAAGTAGTAATATACTTGGAAGCAGCAATGAGGCAGTTAAGCAGGCCAAAGTTGCCATGGTAATAGAATGTAGAACATACACAATTAGATTTGCAATTTCACTGGAATTTCACAGTGCATGCAAATGTCTAAAAAGTTATTCTTTCGATGTGAAATTTTTGTGCACAAATATCTGACAACAGAAGAAAAAAAACCTAAGTTTGCTACAGGCCTGTGGCTGCGTCATCCTGCTCATGCAGTGACATAATGTTGATGGTTGCTTAACAAATTGTTCATTGTTTTAGTCAAGTTGTCTATTGTTTATGGTAAAAAAATGTTTCAGTAGTTGAATTGCCTCTATAATCCATTGCCTCCACTACTATTATTACATTATTAGGAAATGCACTTTATTTCATTATTGGGAAAGGATTACATTATCAGGTTTTACATGTATTTAAAAAGGAAAACTGCTCACTTGAGTAACTATTGCAATACTATACAAAACTTTCTTCAATATTTCACTACGTCTATAAATATTAAATACCTCTGTCTGATCATTTTTCTTTATCTTTTTATTATCTATTTTCCTTCCTCTTCACTCAAGTCAGTTGCTTTCTCTTTTTCAATTGCTTCCTCTTTTTCTTTCCTCCTCACCTCTTTTCCATCTCTAGTTTAATGTCAATCCCTTGTTTCTCCAGGAGCTCTTTCTGGGCATAGTTCCAGTCCGCTGGCTCCCCCTGCTGCTCCTGAGAGGCACTGCGCTCTCGCTCTAGACGAGCCTGCTCTGGGTGATTGAATCTGAACACATGATTCTTCCCCATCACAATGCGGTTCCCTGAGAGAGAGAGAAAGAGAGAGAGAGAGAGAGAATGGGATGGTATGGAGAAGATGGCAACACAATTTTGCACCTCATAGCTGGACCACAAACAGAGTGCAAGCTAATATTAGTGAATCACTTAAACAGACACTTGGAACCCTTCCTTAAAACAAAATTGAACACACAATCTTTTTATTCACTCTTACAGCAGGTAAATGATTGTACACAAGCCATGACAAAGTCGTTTTTATTCTATGTCTGGAAATTGTATTTGATATAGTAGGAACAAAACTTAACCTTTCCTATAACCTTTAGGAAAGCCTTCTGAGATATCACACTGTCTGAATGACTGTATTATATTCTGTAAATAATTTGTAGATAAATAAATACATTACTTTGATGCAATAGGCAATTGTTTTGTATTTTATGATTTATTTACAATAGTTGGCCGTGGCACTCTCCCTTATTATATGTCTCCAAAACCTGACAATGTCCTTTCAAATGAGCAAATTTCCCAAAATTGTGGTGTGTTCCTTGAAATGAGGAGTCATACTGTCAAGTGATTACAGTAAAACAGAATCATAACTGATAACTGTTTTCTTTCATGTTTCCAGGTGTGTGTGTGTGTGTGTATGTGTGTGTGTGTGTACACTCTGCAAACTAAGCACATTCCATTCCTGCCTAAACCAGAGCAATTTAACAGTTGTGCTGACAACAGGGCGAGGAGAGAATTATTACAGATGTTTCAGAGGCGAGACGTACCATATGTCACACAATCACACACACACACACACACACACACACACAAGATGCAGAAAGAACAGATGACAAACCTACACAGGCGAACAACAACATGAACACGTCCAAGTAGATAAATCATGCACATGTTTGGCTATGAAGACAGACAGACTAATACACACCATACCCACAACCACACAGACACAAAAATAAACTTACACACACATATACCCACAAGCACACTTACCTTGTTTGAGCACCACCGTTTCAGTGATCTGTTTGCCATTGACATACGTCTCTGCCCCCTCCAGAGGCTCCAGGATGACGTCCACTACACAGACACACAGCAAGAGAGAGAACAAGAGACAAAGAGAACGTGAGAAAGGCTGCCCCAGCATAAGAACAGCAACCCCATGGATGGACTACAGTAACCTCTCTCTCCCTCTCATTCCCTCTCACTCTCTCCACTTCGCTCTGTCTATCCATCTCTCACCCTCATTCTCTCACACACACATACACACAAACCCACACACATCAAGACAGGATGGCATGGAGACCCCTCGGTGTGTGTTTTTAGACAGGATGAGTGTGCGTTTGACAACAGATGGAAAGCATTGTGGGGTCGGAAAAAATGAAATGGTGTCAGTGGAAATAATCGCAGATTAAACAGTACCTGGCTTGCTTCACTGGCAACTTTTCCCAGGACAAAGAGAAACAGAAAAACATGAGCGAGTGTGTGTCTGTGTGCATAAGGAAGTCTGTGTGCATGTGTGTCTGAATTAGTCCATTTTAACATTGGACTATTTATGTTGTATAGTGGTATAAAGGTTATATCAGATATATCCATAATTCGAAATGAAAACAGTTGTATTATCCTTCAGGAATTTCATCACAATGTATAGATTTACTCAGTTATTGTTCCATAATACTGTGTGTGAGTGTATGTGTATGTGTCTGTGTTTGTGTGTGTAAGTATTTCTGGGTAAGTGCAGTATTCCTTTTTTTTTTGGTTCGATTTTTGGTGTAATTTGGTTCCGACTACATTTTACCAGAGGAGAGGATACTGTACCTCTGACGCTCAGGTCCTATTAGCATTGACACTAATAGAATCACATCGTCCAGTCACACATACAAATACACTCTAACACACAGACACACACTATAGTGTGTCTGTATACATTATATATTATATATTATATATATATAAAGAGAGAGAGAAACACACTTCCATACATACCTTCTCCATTCTCATTGAGCTGGCTGTAGAATACACAGTGCTGTTCTTTAATGAACTGCCCACTGAGTCGAATATCCACTTCTTTTTGACCAACCCTACAATAAAAAACATTGAGTGACTTACACTCTCTCTCTCTCACTCTCGCTCTCTCTCTCTCTTACACACACACACACACACAAATGCACACACAAATGCACACACACACAAATACACACCTGGTGATTCCCTCTTTGATGTAGTAGAGCAGACACTCTGACATCAGTGGATCTTCATTCAGGTTCACCAGATGAGGTGTCTTAAGGAGACAATGAAGACGTCATTTGGGTGTGTCAGTGAGTGTGTGTGTGTGTGTGTGTGTAAAATATGTGTGCGGTTGCATGCTTTTTCTCACTCCTTTTGGAGAGAAGACGCCAACTGTTCCTCCATCCTCTTTGATTGAAACCCCCATCTCTGCCAGGAGAGACTCTCTAATGCCAGGCAATGGGGGTAAAAAGAAAGTCGATGACAATCAGAATGACAGAGAACAAGAGGAATAGGAGGAGAGGAAAGAAGAAATGTTGCACAGGAATATTCCAAGCAATATAAGGTAACGTGGTGTCCTAAACTCACTCATACACAAGTAAAGAAACAGCTTTTGAAAACATGCTAAATTCACTGATTGGCTATTACACAAACTAATATAACTAAAGATGAAACGTGTGTGTGTCTTTTCATACCTTTCTAAACGTATGTTCTCTGTCTTCCTTAACTTATCCTCCCAAGTTTCATTCAGCTCAGCAATAATCTTCTCGGTTTCCTGTCAAACACACACAGTTGTACAAGCACTAGTATAAGCATCACATTATTCAGTATTTGGTAACAATTTATTTGAAGGTGTCTACATAAGAGTGACATGAGCCTGTCATGAGCATGCCATGCCGTGTGCCATGAACATTAATGACACTTTTAATGTTTATGACTGTTGTCATTAAGGGTCATTCAGTTTTTGTAATAAAGTGGTTTGGGATGCAGACATTCCAAAAACCGAATGACAGTCATAAACATTCATGAAGGGTCATTAATTAAAAGACAACGTTCTGCGAGGCTGTCATTATCATGGAATAACACCCAGAGTAATGGGATCCCAAAACCTGCGGAGACCACCGCCTCGCAGAATGTGATCCCGTTTATTACACAGATAACAATTGAATAGATCAATAACATGACAACGAAGTATGTTTATCATTGCTATCACAGTTTTTTTTAAGATTAAGACGGATAACAGCTTCCGTGAAAAAAACAGTAGTGCATTAACTTACAGATCAGCTGACTGGTTATGGTTATAACAATGTTCTGTTCT
The DNA here is from genome assembly GCA_015244755.2 of Tenualosa ilisha. Taxonomy (NCBI): domain Eukaryota; kingdom Metazoa; phylum Chordata; class Actinopteri; order Clupeiformes; family Clupeidae; genus Tenualosa; species Tenualosa ilisha. The sequence goes on along the minus strand of PYXC01000091.1, from coordinate 1,800,081 downwards.
GCAATGTTCGGTTTAATGGCAGTCTGCTTCAAATCGTGCCAAACAACACCCCTTAGCAGCACAAACTCATGACCTCTCATGGCTAGTTGCTTAAATAATGATAGCCTCGCAGAACGTTGTCCCTTACTGATACATGTCATGTCATGTTAATGACAGGCTCATGTCACTCTTATGTAGACACCTTCAAGTAAAGTGTTACCAAAACACATACACACAAACACACACACATTTCTTCACTGCACACTAATAAAACAATTAATAACAATAAGTAATACAATTATTGCTACACATAGGAACCACATAATTTGAATAAATGCAACAGGCATAAACACACACATAAACACACACATTCTCGCATACACACACACATACACACACACCTTCAATCTTTCCACTGCCTCTTCTTTGGTGATTGGCTCCTCCTGAAACTCGGTTTGGTCAAGGGTGCTGTTATCTGACCCTGGTTCACCTTCTTGAGCAGCCTCAGGATTAGCTGCTTGAGGGGTGGGGCCTCCATTAAAGGTGGGAGCAGCAGGCTGGGAGACCACGCCCAATCCAGCCACACCATTGTTATTATTCACCTCTGGAGCCAAAACAGAGGATTGAGCACACTGACTCAATGGCAATGACATCTCTGTGTGTGTGTGTGTGTGTGTGTGTTTGTGTGTGAGAGAGAGTTTTGCTGTTTAATTTTTTCTGTTGTCTTTTATGAATTTAAACTGTCTACCATCGTTACTAGTGCTGTACTGGTTCTCTCTTGACTGAACATGTGTCAATTCTGCACCATCTAAGCTGTACTTGGCATCCTTGCTTGGTACCAATATGGACTCAAATACAGTATTCAAATGTATGTGCCTGTGTCTATTTGTTGGAAGGTGTGTGTGTGTGTGTGTGTGTTTGTGTGTGTATACCTTGAGTGGTCATGAGGTCACTGAGTCCTTGTGAGAGCAGTAGTTCTCTAAGGCGCTTCACTTCCTCCTTTAGCTCTCTGATCAGACGGGCATTTGGATCCTCATTGATAATTGCATTGCAGCGGATCTGCTTTGCCCTATCCGCATACCTTCACACACACACACACACACACACACACACACACACACATTCATTTGCATCCACCCAAACAGTCAAGAAATATATGGACACCAGTGCCTGTTATTCTCATGCTATACCAAAATAAACACAAGTTAATGTAACAATTACTCAAATAAATGAATTTCTGGAGTGCTGAATAAATCAATTAATGCATTCAATTCAATTCAATTTTATTTATACAGCGCCTTTGACAATAGTATTGTCTCATGGCGCATTACAGCAAGGAGCACCCAAGAGCGACGAGGGGAAGGAAAAGCTCCCTTGTGGAAGATAGTCTAATGAATGAATGAATGAATGAATGAATGAATGAATGACCACCTGAGGGTACTGAGGGTCTCCTCATAGTTGATATCAGCTGGACTAAGTGCAGCAATCATGGCTGTACGGGAGTTACCACCTGGCACAAACAAACAAACAAACACACACACACATACACACACAAACAGAGTATTAAAGCCTAAAGCCTAAAACTAACTGCTGTCACACTGACTATAACACCCAACACAACTATTTTCCATTCCTCCTTTTCCTTGTCCCTTGTGTGACTCACCCAGGTTCTCCTTGAGCAGCCAGGTGAGGACAGAGTCTCGGTAGGGGATGTAGTCGGCCTTGCGCTTTTTACTGCCTTGCTGTAACGAGGGAAAGGGATCAGACACTTCTGTCACTTTCATGTGAGCTACAGGAAAACAGATCTAAGGGGTATTCTCATTTACTGAAACACCCTTGGAAGCATTAATCGAAAAACCTTGACTACAGAGTTTTATGTGGTTTGTCTGTGTAGATATTAGCATTGTTGAAGTGTTACAGAATAACAGTAGCATTGCTTGCAAGCTGTAATAATTGGTAGATGATCACTTAAGATAAAGGATCATAAACTAGCTAAAAAATTGTTATATTATGTGTCTCGCAACTAATGCAAGTAGTTTTGCTTGAATAGTGCTGGAATACACAGAGGTGTGTAATCTGTGTAATCACTGAAGTATCACTGCTTAAAGTCAGAATGTTAGGATATTTCATGTAAAGAGTTTCAGTATGACAGTAAATTAGTTGGCTTGTGGAATTACTGTCTAACTACATTACATGTCCAACATCCGCACATTGAAATGTGAGTCAGGCATGGATTGCTGATCTGCTCATGTGGTGCCTGTGTGTAAGTCACTCACCATTTCAGCGAGAGCTGAGATGACTTTTCCTAGTGTTGTCAAGGACTTGTTAATGTTGGCTCCTTCCTACAGAGAGAGAGGACAACTGAGTTTGAGAATGTGTGTGTATGTTTGTTCCTATGAAATTGTGTGTGTGTGTATGTGTGTATGTGTGTGTGTGTGTGTGTGTGTGTGTGTGTGTGAACTTAGCTTAACAGAGTATGCTTGTATCTGTGTTCATGTTTATGCTTGTGTGTTTGTGAGTGTGTATGTCTGTGAATTTAGCTTAATAGAGCATATATTCATATGCTTGAGTGTGCATGTGTATATAATGAGTTTTTTACTGAATATATGTGTGTATGTGTGTGTGTGTGTGTGTTTTTAGTAGGTCAATCCCAGTATATCCAATACACCTCTGCTCTTGAGCTGGATATTTATATATATATATACACATCTCACACTGGGAACATATGATGGCCCTGACCCAACTGAGGCACTGTGGTGTTGAGACACCTAACCAAACAAGCAAAAGTACACAGGCCCTCAAAAAACTAAACTGGTGGTGGTGGAAGGGTGTGAGTGAGGGTCTGTTTCTGTTATGTCTCTGATTGTGTGTTGTCCTTGAGGCAATAACTGACCTTCAGTCTCATGCCTTTGGCTCCAGAGGAGTCAGCCCTCTCACTGCCAGCAAGATCAACCAGGCTCACTTTACTGACCTGAGAGACACACACACACACAGAGGAAGGCAGGGAGAGAATGGAGTGGAGTTATACACAGTGATAAAGGGGACAGAGAGACCAAGTAGTAAACGTGGAGCTCAACTGTATGACATGTGTGCTACACCCATGTCATATTACTGTAACATGCATAAAGACAAACACACACACACACACACACACACACACAAATAGAAAGATGGCCTAACATGACACAGGTGGCCTAACATCATGACAACAGTTTGACCGCATAACACCCAAAACCCAACACAGACTCTCTCACTCAAGGCAAGCTCACCCATAAATGCAAATGCATTTCAAGCATGTTGAGCATGCATCTTAAATTACAACACAGCCCCCACTCCAAACAGAGAGAGAGAGAGATGAACACACACCTAAGTGAGGAAGCTCTATTTAATTCCTTAATTTATGTTGACAGCATTAGTGAAATTTAGCGCTAGTGTTCAGAGGCAATAACATGCTAATAGGTCACATGTAGACATATTGTTACAATAAACAAGCCTACAAGTATACACAGCAGTAAGTATCACAGCACTCAGCAGTCAGGCACAAATATCCCTCTTACAAGCATTCTATGTGACACTCTGATACTCACAAACAAACACACACACACACACACACACACACCTTCTCAGTGTCCAGACTGGTAAGTTGGTCTCGTCTGCGCTGTGTGAATACGATGGTGAAGACGGCATGGGAGCGACTGCTAGTTTCATTCATGTTGGTGGCAGCCACCGTTCTGAGCCATACACAGAACAGCACATCAACACAACCAGAAATCACAGCACACAAACACACACACACACACACAAACACACACACAACCAGAATTATTACACATAAAAGAAACATTCAGAATGATAAGAGCAGTCATGGTCTTGCATGTGCCATGCAAGGCAAAGTTTAGCACATACAACACCCAAATTAACATTTATAAATACTTCTTTTATTCCAATTAGATTCCATTGTTTTTCTGTAGCATGCTATGTCAAAATAAAAGTACAGACAATATATGAACACACACTCACACACCCTTACCGTGCCTTGTTCCCGCAGTCCATGAGGTCGTGGATGTCGGAGTAGGAGGTGACAGCTAGTTTAGACAGGTCCTCCACATAGGGGCCCATGATGGGGTGCTCACGCACCCGCAGAGCACCCTTACTCTTAGGGTTCAATAAGTCACGCACCCTCTCACAGTAGATCTCCATATAGGAGACCTGACACACACACACACACACACACATTCAAATACATATTATTTACATTAATCAGTACTCATATAGTACATGCAATAAATTATACAGACATTCACAAATAATATGCATACACACAGATATTAGACTAATGACTACTAGATTAAACGTATGTACAATATAACAAATGAGTGCATGACAATAAATCCTGAAAGACACAGGTATATGACCCAGTGGCAATGATACAGTCAAACATTACCATTTATGAGCAACCACTCATGGATAGACACACCATTCTCTCTCTCTATTTCTCACACACACACACCCACCTCTACAGAGTATGAAAGATCTGGGTCTTTATTTTCCAGTGTGCGCTTAAACAAGTCCTCACACAGCTGAAAAGCAGGGAAAAGCAATGAACAACAAAAAACACTTCACTGACAAAATACTAAAGCTATGACTTATTATATATTATATATATTACCATGATAGATGGATTAGTAATACCAATGACAGCAAAACATAGCAGTAATTTAGATTAGGGCAAAACCTGCATAGGATAATTATAATCATAATACACATATTACATATTACATATTACACAAAACATCCAAGTTTTTCACACAAATGAGGATGATGTGAAAAGTTAAACCTCTTCCCTATACCTACCAAACTACCAAACAGCTGGAGCTCAATTCCAGTGATCCTGCCTAAAAACACACACACACACACACACACACACACACACACACACACACACCTGTGGAATGATCCCCTGTTGGCCAGGCTCCTGTTTGCCCATCATAGTATAGGACTTGCCAGCCCCAGTCTGTCCATAGGCAAATATGCAGACATTATAACCTTCAAAGGCATGCAGCAACATCTCCTCCCCAATGTCCCTGTACACCTGCTGCTGGGACACAAAGGTTGGGTCCTCCGCCTAAGACACACAAAGACACAGTGACAATTGAGTCTCATCTAAAGTGTTCTGCTGTACTTTGCAGGGATATATGTTGGGGATAATCAGCCGCCGAGTTGAGCATTTGACAGTTGACATTATATTCAAAACATAAACAGAACATTCAGCACAGTTTTAAAAAAGTTAACCTGACAACAATGAGCTTGTAAACAGATGATTCCATTGTTGCTTGCTAGTTCAACCGTCATTTACTATTGTTATATATCGGAAAACAGTATTTCATAAAGCATAAATTATTCATATTACATACAATGTCCTGGGACAAGAGCTTGCACTTTTACTTGCACATAAAAATGCACAGAGAGCATTTTGCATGAACAGTGGAGATGGGACATTGCCCTATACTACTAACTATTCTGGATGTAGTTCAATCAGTGAGGCATCAATCTTACCAATTCTGCAGAATCACAAAGAAATATAATCTTCCGACATGAAATATGTAGAAAAAATATGACTAGATGAAAACCCTCAAATCAGTTCCCTTCATTTGTCCAGTGGGACAGGGCCTTTAGCATATGGCCTTGTAGGAGCACATGACCAATGCCCTGCAGTGCTTGCTCAAGCTTGTGAGCAAAACCAGCAAGCATGGCTCTGCCAAGTGTGTTAGGGGACACGGGGCTTACTGTGGCATATGACTAGTGGCAATAGAATTTAGTACTTAGTTCAGAACTTACAGAGGTGTGTGACCAGTAGGAGTAATCAAATGTGAAGTTCTTGGCTCCATCTTTAGGCTGTTTGGGGTTTGTTATACCTGGGAAAAGCACATATGCCAACACAAACACACAAAGCAAAGGACATCAGATGTTTGTAATATGAAATAGTGATGCTTTGTTTACTCTAATGCATACATAGATACATAAGTCCCATGTGAATAACTTATTTTTTATAGTTCTTTTAAAGAGTGACAGAGAGAGTCTGTGCATCTGTGTGTGTGTGTGTGTGTGTGTGTGTGTGTGTGTGTGTGTGTGTGTGTGTGTGTGTGCATCCGTCCAGATTGCGTATACAAGTAAAAATATCTCTACAGAGTTACAGGGTCAAAGTCACATGAGCGAGGCCAGAGGCATGCTGGTAGTGATGCGCCGCTCTTCTCCAGAAAGTTCCGATACATTGTGTTGTCATGACAACACCTCAGTAGCTCTTGGGCATGCATGCTTGCTTAATTTTCACTCAACCTCTCTCTCTCTTTTTTTTCTCTCCCACACATGCACACACACACACTCCTGGGCCTATCCTAAATATAGACTGTGTGTGTGTGTGTATGTGTGAGTGTGTGTGTGTGTGTGTGTGTGTGTGTGAGAGTGTGTGTGTGTGTGTGGGAGGGGGGGGTGGGGTTGGAGGGTCTGTGCACAGGGGCTTGGGTTCCCTTTGCAGAGCTGTCTGGCAGTGATACAAACATGGACTGGGATTTCTCAACCACACATACACACACACACGCATACACACAGAGAGCACGGCTGAGAGAGAGAGAGCAATTTTAGAGACCAACTGTACACACACATGCCTTCTGTGTCTGTCTGTCCATCTGTCTGTCTGTGTGTCCCATGATAAACAAACATGCCTCCACTTGCTCTCCTTAACACATTTAAATCACACACATACACAAACACAAAGACTCCTCCATACAGGATATAACTATGCAAAGCATGTAGCCTCACCCAAGAGCAAACACACACACACACACAGACCACAGACCAAACACACCAAATTAGCATATAGCAAAGGGGTTTGGCCACCCACAAAAAACTCCACCTATGTAGACTATTTCATACCAGACATACACTGCACTCAAACACACTCTTCAATCTAGCAAACAAGCTACTCACAAGATGCTAGCCCCCATACAGGAGGTATTGCAACCACATCACAATAATGTGGGCCTCTCCTACAAGAGACACACCATTTCAAACATTCTCCTAATCCATCATGAATAAAGTCAATTTGAAGAATGAGGTTAACATGGGTTTGGTACACAGTGTCTTTTCTTTTCATCTGAATGTGTAGGACGTGGTCCATGTCGTTTCCCATGAGTTCAATAATGGTTTAACGATGTGGAAATGAGAAATCAAAGTTATAGCTTTCCTAAAGGAGTGCTGATGACACCTCTTTCTCTTCCTCTCTCTCTCTGTATAGCTTCTGCTCCTATATCCACATCCTCTCATCCTTCCCCTGTCCTCCTTTCCCCTCTCTCAGGGGGAATCTCCTGTTCTCATATCAGGTGTCTGGACTTTGTCTGAAGGGCAAAAGAATGACAACACAGAGTTGAAGATGATGGGAATAAGCGAAAGAGTGAGAGACAGAGAGAGAGATGAGAAGAAGGGAGGAGATAGGGACAATGAGAGGAAAACAAGAGGAGAAAGAAATGTTTTGGGTGAAACAAGGTGAAAACAAGTATTGTGGAGGCATGGAAAAAATCAGATCAAAATGCTGGCCTACACTATCAAAGACAGGTGCCGAGATTAAGGAGGAGACAGGAGAGACAGAAGGGGAGAGTGCCATGGGGAATAAGGAGGAGACAGGAGAGACAGAAGGGGAGAGTGCCATGGGGAATAAGGAGGAGACAGGAGAGACAGAAGGGGAGTGCCATGGGGAATAAGGAGGAGACAGGAGAGACAGAAGGGGAGAGTGCCATGGGGAATAAGGAGGAGACAGGAGAGACAGAAGGGGAGAGTGCCATGGGGAATAAGGAGGAGACAGGAGAGACAGAAGGGGAGAGTGCCATGGGGAATAAGGAGGAGACAGGAGAGACAGAAGGGGAGAGTGCCATGGGGAATCAAGGACAGAAGCAGGGAAGGAAAAACAGCTCATGAAAATGCCATGCAGTAGTTCAGTAGCGGTTAAGATCAAGTAACTAAGATGTTCTATGCGAAAATATGTGATTCAATCACTGCTGGTATACTGGTATGTAGGACAGGAGAAGAGAAAGATGCAACAAAGTGAGAGAATCCAAGCAAATGAGTGTAAGAGAAAATATGAGCATGTGCATGAGAGAGAGTGAATGTCAGTTCATTAACAGTGTCATACAATCACACGTGAGGAGCCTGGATGGCTGTGGGTCATACCATTATTTCATGGCAGGAGGGGGGAACCATGCTCATATGGCCATGCTTAAAATAACATCATGTGCATAGGTACACATCCATGTGTATGTGTATGGGTGACAGCGAAGGTTTGCGTAAGCATGTTTAATACTGCTCCTAGGTGTCTATATTTGTGTTTGTGGAGAGATTCAGAGATTGTGAGAGAGGCTACCTTGTTATGCAACAAGGTGTGTGTGTGTGTGTGTGTAAGAGTGAGAGAAAGAGAGAGAGAGAGAGAGAGCATGCATGTGTACATGTAGGCTTGTTAACATTCTTTGTCTGTGAATGCTAGTGCTGTGCTAGTGGCATGAGTTTCAAAGAGAAAGAAATGTGGAAAGATTCTCTGCCAAAAAATTCTCAGAGCCGCATAGCCTAGTCAAAACCACACTAAACCACTCTGACTGTACACTAATTTAGTCTCTTGCTCTCCAGAGTGCACATACATGCGCACACACACACACACACACACACTCACATACCCATATGCCCTCTCTCACAAATATTCACAGCCACTTCCTCCCATAGACACAGACTGTACACTCATATTCTCCATCACACACACACACACACACACATACACATACTTTCTTATTCATGCAGTTTTCCCTCACATGAATTCTACAGTGCATTGTTAAACAAACACACAGATATGGTCAGCAAGTTATGTAACATGTGAAGGCCTGTGTGTGTGTGTGTGTGTGTGTGTGTGTGTGTGTGTGTGTGTGCGTGCACGTATGTGATATAAACAGTGTGACAATGTATTCTAGGCATACATAAAAGGCTTTACTCTGTTTCTGTGCATGTGTGTGTCATACTCACATGTCGACTTCCCCTGCATCTGGATCACACACTTTGCATCCAGGTTGGTCTCGCGAGAGTTAAAAGGTCGGACCCGGACCGCTACCTTCACAGAGGCAGCCATTTTGCCACAAACCCTGACACCCTGACCCTGTAAAAAAACATGACACACAGTCTTAGTCTTCCCCAAAAGTAAGTATTGCTATTCACCAACATCCCACTAGTCAGCAAAGTGTGTGCATGCGTGTTTGTGTGTGTAATTGTCATAGTGTAGTAAGTTATACTGTACTAGTACACTGTACTACAGAACAGCATTAAGAAGACATTTTTGACTGTATATAGCAAACACTTTATAGTAAGCAAGTATAGCAAGACCCAGCCTGGGGAAGAGATGAGCTGCTCATTTGAGGACTATTCAAATAGGACAGAGCTCATCCAGTAATAGTTCTGTAAGCCAGATCCAGTACTGGAATTTAGGAAAATGAGTGACCAATATAGTGAAATGACCACATTAGTTAGTAAAACGAGTGCATGTTTACTGACACTATACAAAATAATCCCGTAATGACACTTTAGTTCAGTTAGTTTGTTTTGACATCATGGGTTGTATGGGTAGAACTGAGCCACAGCTCCATAAAGACAAATGAGACTAAATAGGGTGGCTTGCATTAATTAAAATCACAAAGACCGACACATTCATTTTTTGTCTGACTCAAAACACATTTGGCCCTGATCTGCCTCTCATCTAGCCTGGTTCTCACACATACTGATTTGCTATGTATGTCAATCTAGCCAACTTCATGTCATCTCCAGCTTCCATGAGGTGGGATTAACAGATATAGATCAAAATGCCTCTGCAGGCATTGGATATGCCTACAACCAATCAGACCAATGATTGAAGAGAATAAAGAGCGGGATACATCACAATTTGAAACAAAACACGTGTTAAGCCCGCCTCTATCATGTTGGGGTAAAAATCAGTTTTTGATTGGTTCCCCATCTCAGGCAAATGGGAATGAGTAGAGATAGGGCTCCTGACCAGGCTCCCTCTCATCTGTAATACTCCAGCAACTTTAAATTCCTGAGAACAGCCTTGGATTAGTTTGAAAACTCTGCATTCATGTGTAAGTGTGGAGGAATGGATCATAAAACTTTTAAAAACACTCATCCCTGCTTCATTATGTTTCTTTCACTACTCAGTCATGCAACCTTTGCAAGGAAGACAACAAAGACAAGCATACTGTCTAATTACTCATTACCATACTACTAATGCTGTTACAATGCTAAAACTGCCCAAATGTACAGAAGGAGGAAATATATTATTTGAGCATTTTGACCAGTGTGGATAGGTGTATACTATCAAGTGTAGCCTGCAGAGCATCCCCACAGGCACGGATTTCAATACACCTGTATTGACAACGATCGTTTTGATCTTAATACTCCAGAATAAAATGAAAGCAAAATAGCATAGATGTGGTGTGTTTGTGTGTGTGTGTGTGTGTGTGTCAACTGATGACAGTACAATGTCATGGAAACCGTCAATCAGTGTTCAAGGATTCAGACGGCACATTGGATGAGACATAGACTCCTCTCTCCTATTAGTCTGTTTGATTTCACACATTCTCTGTCTCTCATGTGTGCTCCTGTTTGCTTAAACACATTCCAGCTGTCTAAGTTCTCTGTGTATATGTGTGTCTACATGTGTGTGTTTCTGCATGCGTATGTCTCTGTGTGTATTCTGTGTGTTTCCAAGGAGACCTAATGCAACTTTGCTACAAAAAGCAAAGAATATTAGGAATGAAATAGGTAAAGCTAGTAGGGAGGACAAGTAAAAATAAGATATGAAGACAGAATGTGTTAGAAATTGTGTGCAGGTGAAATCTATGCCACAAACCATACACACACTAATCAATAAAGCCAGCACAGGTCTAAAACATGTACTGTAAGTGTTATTATAACATGACAGGGTGGGGTCTGTTTACATACATACAATCTCAGTTATCATACAAAACACAGATGAGGAAACACTGGCCCCACTGCCCCCCTGAGAGTGAGGTCCTGATCTGTCTGCATCTGTTCACGCATTATGTTTAGTGTGTGTGTGTGTGTGTGTGTGTGTGTGTGTGTGTGTGCGCGTGTGTGTACACAAAATTTTAACTGGCTAGAAAGTGGCTACAGTGTATAGAGATTCACAGAAAAGTAATGGGAGAAAAAGGCAAAAAGAAAGTGTTTGTGCATGTGTGTGTGTCTAAAGGTAAAGAGAGTGGTTTTGGCAGCAAAGTGTTCCCGAAACAGAGAAAGGGTTAGAGACTGTTACATCACTGGAAAGGTATTCCTGACTGCAGAAGAAAATTCAGTCTTACTCAAAAAGCACACACACTGGCAAAGTGACGAGTTTCCCTGAAGAAAAATTATGTTAGTTTGAAAGCAGGATTTTTGTAGCTTTGCTGTGTGCTGCTACTAACAACATTTTTTGTTGATTCTTGTGTCTGAGAGACTGGGTATCTGTGTAAGGCATCCAAGCACACTGAGTTAAACACCCCTTCATGTGCCTGGGCCCCGCCAATGGAATGTGATAATGAATGGTGTTCCATGCGCGTGGCCGACCCTCCAGCTGTCACAATGCTGGTGAGAGTGTGTGTGTGAGAGAGAGAGAGAGAGATAGTGAGTGTGTGTGAGTTTGTGGCATACCTATTCCCTCTCCTGCTCTCTTGGCTAAAGATAGTTACTGCGCCACCAAATCTGGAAGCACACACTTAAAACACATTGGGTTTTTCTCCCTTTCTCTCTCTCTCTCGCTCCCAACTCCAAAGTATAACATACTAAATAAACACAGAGAATTATGATGGGTCTTATGTTAGAGCCTGGATATTAAAAAATCTACTTTGATGCTATATCTCTGTGAAAGCAGCCTATTTATCCTATCAAATAGCCAACACCTATAACCATAATATTCTTCCATTTTAAGTATGTATAATGTCATTGTCCTATTGTTATTAAAGGTGAAAGGTTCAAGAACATATGTGGCTGTATGTGTAAACTCTGTGTGTGTATGTGTGTGTGTGTGCGATTAGTAGGTCAGTCCCAGTATATCCAATACACCTCTGCTCTTGAGCTGGATATTTGGCTCACACTGGGAACATATGATGGCCCTGACCCAACTGAGGCACTGTGGCCACTGGCACTGTGGTCTCGAGACAACTAAACAAACAAGTTAAAGTACACAGTCCCATAGGCACATCCTGTACACGCAGCCAAACTAAACTCGACAATTGTATCGTATTTGTCATGATAAAGTCGTAAACGACTCAATGATCCCAGGTTTCAAAATTACTTTGTAGGCTCCACATAAACCTGACGGGAATTTTTTCTCGAGCTATAACATCCCCTATTACATCCTTTTTAAAAGTTAAGCCAGTGGGCCTAACTAAAAACTAAAGTTTATGAATTGTTGCATTGTTGCTCATATCGTCATAGTCTCAATGATACATGTTGCCACCCTCTCCTCTTCAAAAAACTAAACTGGTGGTGGTGGAAGTTGGAAGGTGGAAGACCAGATCCAGTTTTCCACTGCGCTTGACACGTCTCACTCACCTTTCAACGAACGGGAAGAGCAAGGCTACCTCGCGCTCTACGTCCTGTCGGCCCCTGCCTTAGTCCTTGATATTAGTTAACTTCCATTGTCGGCGTAAAAACCGTAATCAGTGAAAACAGACTGAAATTAAAAGTTTACCGATTTTGCCAACCCTTTTGCTCGACCTGGTATTGACCCCTCTCATTCCAAAGCGTCGGACGGGACAGGCCACTCACGCCCGTAAAGGGGGTTTCTCACAAGGGAGGCGAAAAAAAAGTTGGGTGGGGGCGCTGTGTCCTTTAGACAAAATAAAACTCTTCTCGCGCATCAAGAGAAATTCTTCATTATTTAGGATGCGTCCACTTGATGGCCAAAATATCCCGGAATGTCCCGTCAAGTAGGTTCTCTGTGGGTTCCAACTTTTAAGACGTACGAAAAATTTAGTGGCGTCTGGCGTGGAGTAGCGGCCGAGGCGAGGCGAATAGCCGCAGCGGAAAAGCCAAAATCTCCTCTTTTCCGTTATGGATAGACAAATCTACGGCCGACTCAGCAGTGACGACCCGAGTTGGTAGGCGAAGACTGTAAGGACACGAGAAGTAATTTTGAAATGGAAAAGAGGAAAAAAAGGAAAAAAAGAAAATTAGGAGAAAAGTTGCCTGTGCTGGCCGCGATCTGCTTGCGGCCCCGTCAGTTACCCTCCCTCGCCTGGCTCAGTCCCCCTCCTTTACTCACGCAGCAGTTCCAGCCGGTCACCATCTCGCGCCTGACGTCAGCATGGGAACCGGAGACGGGAGGCTTCTTAAAGGGCTAGCTTGAGGGCAAGAACGGATGGAGATAGTGGATAACTTTACAGAATGTCTTCTCACAAACTTGGCCACAATTAAACATCAAACCATATTACCTATCCTAATATGAAAGCATCCTAATCTATAAACAAGGATACTTCAAATGATGTGATCCAGTATGAAGTTACTTCAAATGATGAGATCCAGTATTTCTCTGATAAACTATTTCAGAACTGCCACACAGAAACACACAACCTGTGTGCCAGTTTTGAGTTGTCAGTCATCATGTCAACAGGCCTGCTTCCCAAGAGTTCCTTTGCATTGCAATGCCTTAGGTGACAGATGATCATATTATAAAATGAATTAACTCGCACACTGACCACGTTTAGCTCTGTCACTGGTTATCTCTTTCAACGGGCTTCACACAATCATATCTTCTTTTTTAGGACAAAGTCCAGAGAATCACCCAAAGAGTCATTCTGGATATAGATTATCCATATTGTCAAGTGTTTGCGCCGAGATCTCATTACGCAAGGAGCCCACTGTAGACTTTTCTGCATGTCCACTCCGAGCGATATGTTAGAAAAGCAAACATGCGGCCGGCACATCCTTAATCTCAAAGTTACAGTTCCACGTGAAATCATGGCCACTCATCCCTCTCCACCTTTACTACTTCTCTTTTTTCTGGCACATTTTACTCTGTCAGCCGACGTCGACAACTCCAAACATAGTGCCACATAGACGACGAAGCAGATGAAAATTGCGATGCTGGGGATTTTGCCACTCAAATACATGAACAAGAAGTACAACCAGAAACTACTAATTTTGTCGGATAGGAGAGACTCGCAGTGGCCGTATTAGTCATTAAAATTAGGCCATATTGAAGTCTAATGCTATAGACTAATGCTGAAATTCAAAAAGACTGGGCGAAAGCACAGCCATAAAGAGCATCCTCTTTCCTTGTGCGCCACAGGAATGCACCAAGTCAGGCATCGGAGCGGAGATCATAATGGTTTGACCGAAAATAGAAATTCAGGCGTTGCCCAGCAACTATTTTCCAAAATTATGCGGAGTGGCATCTGTAAATTCTAACAGTTTCTGTGCTGTTTTCTCAACTCCCCCATACAGTTTGAAACGTAAACAGAATTGACATAGCTTTCCCATTCATTCCCACTATGACGCTCAACTGACCGGTAATCGCTGCGGTTTACTAAACGAATTCTGTGTTTAGCAGTCGTCACAGTGCACCTTAGTATCCATGTGAGCAGCTTTCCTTGTGATGAGAAAACGTATGTGGGCTATATCAAGTGAGGGCACAGGAGGAAAAAGTCCACATGTTCCCATATTGTCCTGTCTCAAATGTTTTCATAGACTGACACGCACTGTAGTCTACCAGTCCCTACCTGGAGGAACCGTGACCTGACGGGGTAGCGTGAGCTACCCTTTGGCCAGTCGACCAATCATTTGTGATCTGTTGTTTGGTTAGGTGGTTCGTTGAGGATAGAGAGGAAGAAAAGAAATCTGGTCTGTCTTATTTATTCAGCCAATTTCATTTCCTCCACCGACATACCAAGCTAACGCTCTTTTTATTTTGTGCCATATCAGGAACGTGTTCACGTCTGTTGCGTGCATGCTCAGTTCCTGCAGCAGTTTTCCATAGACAGCGAGGGTTACCGACACCGTGAAACGGGTTAGTGCCAGCATGAGCGGTGGCGTATATGGCGGAGGTGAGTGATACAATTAGTTTGTTTTTTTTGGCAGAGATGGTTCAGTCGAAATATTACCTGCTCGCTCTCTCTCACTCTCTCACGCACACACACGGGCGTGCATACCTCCTAATAGATGAATGGCAGTGCAACTTAAATGGTGCAGCGAGGGACAGACAGAATTACACGAGGCATGACATAACCTCACCAACTCCTGTGTTCAGCACATTGTTGTGGAAGATTTTGCACTGTTTTCACACACTGTCTCTTTGTTTTAAGATGAGGTGGGTGCACTGGTGTTTGATATTGGATCCTTCTCCACACGGGCAGGTTATGCAGGAGAGGACTGCCCAAAAGTAAGTCTCCTGTCCACCATGCCACACTCATTAACCCATATTCATCAACCTTCAGTTCCATAGTCTTATTTTGTTAAGATGGTGCACCTACAGCATATAACTGATTGGTCATTGGGGTTAATTGAGGCTTGATTCCGATAGGCTGACTTTCCTACCTCTCTGGGAGTACATATAGAGGAGGAGGGATCAGGCGAGGCAGAGGTGGGACAAGAGAATGCAGTTGGGCGGAGCTTTCACTTAGACACACCTGCTCTGCATGTGCCCAGAGCTGGAGTGGAGCTAATTTCACCACTGAAGAATGGCATGAGTATGTCACACACACACACACATACACACACACATACATACAAACACACGCACGCACACACACACACACACAATTATAAATATACCAGCACACATTTGTTGCACCACCACATGTTGCACCACCTGCAGACAACTGTAGAATCACTATTTTCCTTCGTCACTCTCTTGTGTGTCTGTGTGTGTTTGTGTCAGTTGAGGACTGGGAGGCATTCCAGGCCATAGTGGATCATGTCTATAGCAAGTACATTAAATCAGAACCCAGCCTTCACCCTGTGCTTATGTCTGAGGCCCCGGTAAGCAAACATGCTTTTCACACACATGCAGTTACAGCGATTCTAATTATGAACTTTTGATAAATAATGGTTGTGTGTCTTTCTGTCTATCTGTCTGTCTGTCTGTGTGATATGTGTGTGTGTCTGTGTGTGTGCATGCATGTATGTGTGTGTGTGTGTGTTTGTGTGTGTGTGTGTGTGTGTG
This sequence comes from Tenualosa ilisha, assembly GCA_015244755.2. Taxonomy (NCBI): domain Eukaryota; kingdom Metazoa; phylum Chordata; class Actinopteri; order Clupeiformes; family Clupeidae; genus Tenualosa; species Tenualosa ilisha. The sequence continues at coordinate 1,783,859 of PYXC01000091.1, read as the reverse complement.
TGTGTGTGTCTGTGTTTGCCTTTGCAGTGGAACTCTCGTGTGAAGAGAGAAAAGCTGACTGAGCTGATGTTTGAGCACTACAATATACCTGCCTTCTTCCTGTGCAAGACTGCTGTTCTCACAGCGTATCCAATCAAAGCTCCTCACTTGCCAATCATCAGGCACAACATCAGGCAGCATTAATCAATCACCAATTCAGCCGCAACTGCTGAAAAGCATTACTCGAAGATCAGTATCTAAACTGCCCAACGGACATTATCTAAGATGCAGACATAGGTACAACTGGTTTACTATCCAACTGGAAACTGGTAGGTGTGACCTGTGATTCTAATGCAGTAAATTTATTGTAAAATTCAGTGAATTACATCTCACAGCTTTCTAGTATTTTGGTCAGTGTGCATACTAAAAAAATAGTTCCTACATGGTCCTGGCTGTGTAAATGGGAAACAAGCATAGCGACTAGCACTAAGCCCAAAACAATGTCAGCCAATCAATATGATTCTTTAGGAACATGAAAGGGAGCACTGTGAGTTTATTGGCAGTTGAGCTTAGGTATCAACAATCTGTTGACAGATGTGTAATATCCACCTTTAAATGCTGCAGCTGTAACACCAACCATGCCTGTGCATCAAACTGGAAAGCATGCTTCAATCCAGCAACACCATCATTGCTGATGCCATCAGTTTTCCCAAGCAGTGTATTGTCTCAGATGTACAAGCACATATGTGTGCAGATCAAAACTGCTTATATTAGATGCTCTCCATGGCACCACATAGCCTTGACCTCACTGGCTATAGCTTTGCTAATGGCCGTGCCACAGGACTGGTGCTGGACAGTGGAGCTACACACACCACTGCCATCCCAGTGCATGATGGCTATGTGCTGCAGCAAGGTAAGGAATCACACAGACACACACACACCAAATTAATTTAATTTTGTTTCAAGGTATTTACCTTCAAGGTCTGCATAACTATTCAAGTGTGCTTGTTTGCTTGTATAACAGTATTGAAATTACTTATGGTAATGGTTGAGAATAAATTGCTTCTTGAACTCATGAACAACTTACTGACATACTGCATCTTCGAGTAGCACTCGATTGAGAAACAGTGTGCAAAAAGAACAGTGATATGGGTGGACATTGTTCATGTGCGACTGACTCATCATCACTGTAAATCCGAAGTGTTTCAGGTTCTGTCCTACAAAGGCCACAAGTAATGCATTAACCTTTTTTTTTACCTTAGTACCTACGCTCAATATTTTATTGTGCTACAGTATTATGTTTGGATACTTTTGGAAGACATCAGATTCAAACCGATAGAAGATCACTGAGAGTCCAAGGGTTGATTTTGAGACAGTTAAAGCCAGAGTATAGCATACATCACGACCAAACATTAGTGACTGATTGAAGGCAGGCCCATACTTTTAATGTTCACATTGCTCACCCAAGTAAACTCTATCCAGACTTTTTGCAAAGTGAAAGAGTCTGGTCCACCTGGCAAGTTATTTTTACTATGATTGGTATTTCTACTATTTTTGCCATAAGTTACACATTTCAATTTTAGCCTAGTATTTTTGTTAATAATGTTGTTTTCATTGTTTTCATAAACAATCATCTTACATAAACCATTAACTGCTTGCTGCACCTTAAAAAAATTCTAGGCTAGTTACAGTAAACTTTGTGTTCAGGTATCGTTAAATCTCCCTTGGCTGGAGATTTCATCACCATGCAATGCAGAGAACTTTTCCAGGAGATGAACATTGAAATCACACCACCTTACATGATCGCCTCCAAGGTTCAGTCTGGTTTACTTTCCATTTCTCTCTCTCTCTTACACACACACACACACACACTTTTTCTCACCACAAATTCTAAAACCATAACATACTTTCAGGACAGAGAAAACATGTGTGTTTTGATGTGTAGGAACCAGTAAGAGAAGGTGCACCTCCCAACTGGATTAAGAAAGATAAACTCCCTCCTGTCTCAAAATCCTGGCACACATACATGTGCAATGTAAGAACCTTGGCCTTGTGATTTATATCTCTACTGTTGCCTTACACAGTCTGGAACTATTGACATGAAAGCTGCACCTACTCTTTTTTTCTCTGTCCAATGCTGAATCTCACACTAACAGGAGGTGATACAGGATTTCCAAGCATCTGTTCTGCAGGTGTCTGACTCCCCCTATGATGAGCAGTAAGTGGTATAGTCCTCCATCACACACAGTTTTAGTTATTCTGTTTACGAGGTTGTGAGGTATCTGAAAAAATAGCCAGAATTTACAAAGTGTGGGTGTTTTGTGTGTGTGTTTTGTGTACTTGTGTGCATGTTTACATTTGTTTTGTTAGGGTGGCAGCTCAGATGCCAACTCTGCACTATGAGATGCCAAATGGCTTCACTACTGATTATGGAGCAGAGCGCCTACGCATTCCAGAAGGCCTCTTTGACCCCTCTAATGTCAAGGTAAATATGCAGCAGCACATAGCAACAAAACACGAAAACAGAAAGAGAAAGAGAAACACAAAAGACTAATTTCACACCTCCTTAGATGTATCCTCTGGCCAACTCGTTCTGATATAAGATTTCTTTCCCCAAATAAAAATAAATTTCAGGAGACCCTGTTTACTTATCACCTGCTACCATGTTACTGCATTACACAGTAGCAGACATTAGGTCTTTACCTAAAACTCAACAATTAATTTGATATATCCACCATAATACCTACCAGACTTGACAGGTCAAAGTTAGCTTGCTGCTAAAACATCAGTTGTCATTTTAGCAGATTGCTATACTTGCATACTGAGTGGGTGGTTAAAAACTGTCCTGCGCTCTTTTGCTGGTATATCATCTCCAAAGTGACTGTAAAGTGAGTTTAGGAGCAGGTTACTGGTAATTCACTTGAGAAACATTTTGCCTACGAACAAAGAGCAATTTTCTGATACAGAGCTGCTGGCAGAACGTCTTTGCGCACATAGTTCTGAGGCATCTGACAAGCCCGGTAGATGTTAGCAGAAAAAGGCAAAATCGATCGCATTACATTTACATTTACATTTAGGCATTTAGCAGACGCTTTTATCCAAAGCGACTTACAAAAGAGCATAACATTCAAACGCATTAGCGTTGTGTTTAAAATGAGTAGAAAACGCGACTTAACCCTTTGTTCATCGAGACATTTTTTTTATCTAAATTAGTAGTAGGGACAATCCAGCAATTGTTGGATATTGATGGGGACACATCACTTGTGTCCACCCTAAATCTATGCCCTTGCTTTGAACCACTTCCCCCGCCCACATTTTTTCTACTGGGCAGGAGAAGTTGAGCACTGCTCTACCTTGCCCACATCCATGGCTGAGGTGCCCTTCAGCAAGGCACCTAACCCTCACTGCTCTTTGGGCTCCACTGTAGCAGCCCACTGATTCGGGTTAGTGTGCGTCTCACCTCACTGTGTGTTCATTGTGTGTGTTTCACTAATTCATTATTGGGAGAAATGCAGAAGCAGATTTCCCTCATGGGAGCAAAAGAGAATATATATTATACTATGTCATATACTACCCTATACTTTAATGGGTTGACATGCACAGTATTCTGTCAGAATGAATACAGAGAACATAATGTTATTGCTCTTTGGTCTGTATTGTCCTTTGCTTTTTCTTAAAAAAGATTGAGGAAAGTAAAGACATTTTCCTACTTGACCTATTTTGCTAGCATACTACAATATTACTTTCTCCCATAACTTGTGGTATAAGGGATTACAGTTTTCTAAAGGTCAATATGAGTGTAATACATTAAACGGAGGTGAATTTTGCAATTTTGGGGCCAAGTCAATACAGGCACAGGACCTTCTACATTCACTCTTTAAACACACACACACACACACAAAAGGAATGTCTCTGTATGGCACCTTTGCAGTTTCTCAGTCAACAGGCCTGTCTGAGATGGAGGAGTTATAGTTGTTAAATTGTAATATATTTGGTGGCTATAGTCAGCTCTCATTGTCAAAGAAACACATAGTCCTTCAAAAAACCTACGACACCTTTTTTGCTTATATGCTTTTAGCACATTTCAAAGTCTACTGTGTTAATTTTACTTGATGTAGTTTAATTGGTAATTATACATTCAGTAGTTTTACACAATATCTGTACTACAGTATATGTGTACCTGAACATCTCTGTATAACCTTATTTCTCCTGTATCCAGGGTTTGTCAGGGAACACCATGCTGGGAGTTGGTCATGTGGTCACCACCAGCATCGGCATGTGTGACATCGACATCCGTCCAGTGAGAAGCCATTTAACAAATCTAATTATACTCTGTTTAAGAGTGAGATGGTATGTAGATGTCTGTGATCTTGTTCATGTATGTGTCTATAGGCCAGTTGTCAAGGATTCAGAGTCACATTCATAGAAACTCTATTGTGAAACAAAATAGCAAGTGGGTGTGCAAGGCAAGTTATTATTATTATTAGTAGTAGTATCAGTATTAGTACTATTATTATAGTAGGGTTGGATTAGTAGTAGTGGTAGTTATAATAGAGCTATTCCACTTTGAGTCAGTCCTGTTACATTATATGTGCTTTGTGTACGAGTGCAGTTATTTGAAAGAAAGGCATATTGGCCGGTGCTATTTAACTTGCTTATAATATCTTCTTTAGGGTCTGTATGGCAGTGTGGTTGTTACCGGGGGCAACACACTTCTGCAAGGATTCACAGAGAGGCTCAACAGAGAACTGTCTCAGAAAGCACCACCGGTAGTGTCTCCTAGAACATCCAACCCCCCCCCCACCCCACACACACACACACACACACTCACCAGCAGTGTTTACATACTGTGTAAAAACATGAAGATTGTTTAGTGTCTGTGAAACCTCTTTTTCTTCCACTAGAGTATGAGGCTGAAGCTCATTGCTAGCAACAGTTCAATGGAACGACGCTTCAGTTCTTGGATAGGAGGATCCATACTGGCCTCACTTGTGAGTCTCCAACTCTCTCTCTCCACACATACTAACGTACTACAGTATGCATACACATAGATGATATTAGACTATATGAAGAGTTCAGGTGCAAAACCCTCTAATAACTCTAATTTCCAAGTAATTAGTATAGTGAAATTAAAATGTTATTATCAAGTAAAAACAAATCAGGCCAAAACAATCAAATCCAATTGGAATTGGACGGATAATAGTTTATCAAAATTATCTAAATATATTTCTGTAAATTCACTGAAAATTGACTTTATGGAGGGTTTTGCATTTGAACTCTTCATATACACACATATACAAAGCCACACACACACACACTCAATAGGTATAGTACATACACACAGAATTACAAATGAATAAATACAAATAAATATGGACAGGCAAAAAGATGGATTCTTTCTCTGCTTTTGTTCCCACCCCCCACCTCCCAACCCTCTCCCTCCCTCTGCTCGTTTTATATTTCTCACTCAATCGTTCACTGGATCAGGGCACCTTCCAGCAGATGTGGATCTCCAAACAGGAGTATGATGAAGGGGGAAAACAGAGTGTGGAGAGAAAATGTCCATAAATGTGTGTGCGAGCACACATACACACACACACACACACACACACATTATGAAAAAGCACACTTAATCACACTTAAAACCACCATTTACACTCATGTAGCAAAGTATTAGGCACACACGTTTAATTGCTCACAATACAGCAATTAGGTTTGGTCAAACTATTTATTAATTTCTTATTGAGAGACAAGACACATTCCTCTAAGTCACTAGGAGTGAGGATATTCCATGATAACACAATCTGTTGAACTTCAAATTGAGCATCAGAATTTGGAGGAAACGTAATTTAAAGGGATTATATGGAGTGAATCAACCTGTAGCCCTGTTGTTTCACGTTGCCGAGTGCTGTTGGAAGGCATGAGAAAGAATTTCGTGCAAGGCAACGCTTACTGATGAAGGCATGAAGTTTAATTTTCTTATGCCTGCATTTGACAGAATTAGCTGGCAGTTTGCAAATTCAATCTACTTTGTACTGAATGCTGTCACTTATGCCTACCAACAGCTCTCAAAGAAAAACTGGACTGATCGACTCCGGATTTTTCCTTTAAGTAACCTTTGATATGTCGTGGTTCGTGCTGGGTGGGCTGGTCTGAATATTTCAGAAACTGCTAGGCTGCTGGGATTATCATGTGCTAGCAATTCTGGGTGAAGATACCTTTGTTGATGATCTGGTCCATGCTCATAGGAGGGCTAACTCAAATAACTACACATTACAGTTGCAGTGTTGAGCAGAGCATCTCTAAATACACAACACACCAAATCTTGCGGCAGATGGACTGCAGCAGCAGTCTTCAGAATCCTCTAGGTGCCACTCCACCCAGATAAAAACAAGACACTGAGAATACAATTTGCACAGGCTCACCAACATTGTACAATACAAGAACAGTCACTATTTAAATACCACAGCCTGGGTATTGTTGCTGACCATGTCCATCTCTAACCCAAGTGCCCAAGGTGTAGTACCAAATATTTTGCTAGTGAGTGTATAATGCAACAACTTTGCATGATATTCTGCCATGTTCATCCTGCTGCTGCTGAGGATCTGTTGTTTTATTGATTTTGTGTAAAGCTGCTTGTCCATGCCACACACAAAAATATGCCTTTTATCAAGAGCAAGCACACAATAAACACTAATGAAAAATGAAATGAAAATTATTTTAATTTTTCAAATTGTTTTTTCAAATAGTTTTTTTAAATAATAAGAATTATTATTATTTAGTTATTTATTTATGGGGCCTTATTGTTACCCCCATGACCCATCTCACTCCTTGAGTTTAACACTATGTCTGGCTACTACTGCACTGTCCAGCCATAATTCTTGATAACCACCTATGGACTGACTACCATGTTATGTTATGGAATTATACTCTGCAACCATTATGATCCTTATCTAAAACCAGGGACAACTTGTAGTCTATCATGGTTACTACTGACGTACTTTTCCTGCATGACCCCTGGCAGTTGGGTTAGCCTCTTGAGTTGTGGATCTGGCCAAGGTTTCCTCCTAGACTAACTAATCATAAGGGAGTTTTCCTTGACCCTGTTGCTCTTGGGTGCTCCTTCTGTAAAGTGCCATGAGACAATACTATTGTTAAAGGCACTGTATGAATAAAATTGAATTGGATTGAATTGAAAAATTGAATTGAATTTATATAGCACTTTTCAAAAACAAAGCTACACAAAGTGCTGTACAATATCAACGTAAATGAAAATTTAAGATGAAAGGTCATTAAGCAATAGACCAACAGGTTATGCAAAGTAATTAAGGAGAAATAACAATGTAATAATAATCAAAATTATACTCTTAATCAATTAGAACTTAAAAATGAAAAATTAACTTAACACACAAAATTAACACAGAAATAAAGCATTACTTGATCAAGCTAGGAAAAGCTTTCTTATAAAGATGAGTTTTAAGGAGGGACTTATAATAGGATACTGACTTGGCTGACCTGATTTCATCAGGCAGATCATTCCAAAGCCTTGGTGCCCTGACACTAAAAGCCTTATCTCCTTTAGTTGTGAGATTGACCTTGGAAATTGTTAGCAAACCCCTACTAGATGATCTTAAATTACATGTAGGTGTAGAAGGTACAAAGAGATCAGATATGTAGCTGGGAGAGAGGCCATGTAGGGCTTTATAAGTAATTAGAAAAATCTTGAAATCAATTCTAAAGCTTACTGGGAGCCAGTGCAGTGACGCTAAAACATGAGTGATGTGATCACAGTTCTTTGTCGTAGTAAGAAGCCTGGCTCTGAAATTACACACCAAATTCTGAACTTGGCGTCACCATTTCTGGCGCCCTTGGCATGGAGGCCTTAAGTGACGCCACGCCGTGATGGAGTGTCCCGTTCCCCTGTTTGAGGCCGCCAGACAGTGCACGTGGACCCTCTGGACTGTCAAACATGAGATAAGGCAAAGCCAACCAGGCATACTGACATAAACAAGGCATGCGTAAGCCTATAAAAACATGGGACATTTAATCATTCTTCAACTTGCATCACTCATGCTCTGTGAGGTAAGAAGTCATTTTACTCCATTAGTTACTATTTTGGCTTCAAAATGTTTAGATTGTTTCATAGACTAGTCTTTTTATGTATTTCAAGGGAATGGGAGAGGTAGTGGGATGAAGATAAAAGTAGACTGCATATTTGACTTGATGACAAGTGCATGACGAGGGGGCAGGGGGGTAAATCTGTGTGATATTTTCTGGAGCACAAGGTCAATATCTTATATCTTAATACCATATCAAACCTGTATGCGTGAGTTTGTCGCTCATTGTTATTGGATTACTTTCATTTACCCCAGGGTCAAGAGGAGTGGGAGTTTCATATCACCCAGTCTCCATTCTGCTGTTTGTTGTGTGTGTGGATGGGTCTCTCTCTGTGCCGCCAGCTGTGTGATAGCAGCATTTCCAGGGACAGTCCCTCTTCTTCCTTTCCCCCCTCTCTCTCTTTAGGTCATCTCTCTAACACTTTATCTGTGCGTCTCTCTGTACTCCTCCACTCACCGCCCGTTGCCTGTGGCAACCCATGCTCACTGTGGAGCGTGTCTGAGAAGTCCCCACATCTGCATGTGCGTGACGGTGGGGTGTGTGTATGGCGTCAGCCCATAGAGCAGAGCAGCGATGCTGTCCGATCCAGTGGTGGGATCAAGGAGGGGCTCCACTTGTGGGAGGTGATCTGGGAGGTGGACCAAAGAGGAAGCCACGCCCTCATTGGTGTCTGCACTTGGAAGAGCTCTTGGCACTCGTCTGGTTACACTGCACTAGTAGGTGGGGACTCCCAATCCTGGGGGTGGGAGCTTTCATCCAATCAGCTGTGGCATAAAGGCAAAGAGGTGAGGAGATATCCTGCTGAGGTGGAGCATCCAATGGAAATTCCAGAGCGTGTGGTGGTGGCAGTAGATGTAGAAGCAGGGACTCTGGGTTACGTGGTGGAGAACTGCTATCTGGGTGTGGCCTTTACTGACCTACCAAAAGGGGAGGAGCTTTTCCTAGCTGTTAGCTGTGTTTGGGGTGGAGCCAGTATACGTATGCACTACCTTGGCGGCATGTCTCGTAAGTATAGACATCATTCGTTTGTATAAGTCTTCTATAATTTGTGTAATGTAGGTGAGAACAATGGTTTCAACATCAATAAAGAAAACAAAAAGCGCAACACTGCTTACTTGACTGACAATGCTCTGACATTTTGGTCAGTCAGACCTTCATCAGAGTTACCTCATCACGAGATAACCTGTATTTGATTGAACTGATATTTGTAGTCTAACCATCATCAGGGCACTCAAAAGTCATAATGACATTAATGTCAATTGTATGGCAGATACAAACAGTGTGCTGTTACTGTCTTTGGAAACAATACTTGTTTACATACAATGTTTTATATAGCACTTAGTGTTTAATATACACAGGATTAAAAAATAACCTAAATGTCATATTTTGATTTCTCCCTGTTCTTTTGTCGTTTTTGTATACTAGGCCTACATGTCAGTACATTAAAGGGATTATCAGGAGTGAATCAAACCATTCCCATAGGAAATGGAAAATAGGAAAATAGCAAATAGGAAAATGGCAGCCAGTGCTGACTGATGAGAGCAAGGAAGTTCATTTTCTTATGCCCCCATCTATTAGTGTTAGCTGGCAGTTTCGTTCTGTGTTGTACCAAATACTGTCATTCTTATACCTAAGAGAAACACTTGGCAGCTTCAAAGAGCAGGAATATGGGTTGATTGACTCCAGATTTTTCCTTTAATAGAAAGGTTTGTCCATCAAGTAAGCAGTGTTGCACTTTTCGGTTTCTATTGAAGTCGTATCCAGGGTGTAATAGCTGCGACTGCAGTATAAGTTCGCAAGGTGTGTAGGCCCTCTCTGGAAAAAAATTGGAAGTTCAGGCCTGGAGGAAAGTCAGTGGGTGTAGCGTAATTTAATTTTTAAATTAAATTACGCTAAGTGTAAATTTAATTTTAATTAATTACTGCATTTATTTCAGGCCCACTTACATTATTTTAGAATCAGTTCTTTATGCATTCTTATCTCCAGTCATTCAGTCCCCTCTTTCTTCCTCAACTGAGAACCAAAGAGTTGTGTAATAACACAAACTGTTCCAATGTCAACCGCTTTCTCCATTTTTTTCTCTCTCCCCTTCCTAGGTGACCCTCCCTCACTGATGTCACTCTGCAGTTTGTCCATCAATCAAACGTTAGGGCAGAGCCGAACCTCATCGACTGACAGGTTGCCACTCCCAGCTGTCTTACAGCGATTCCTAGAGGCTCATCAGTGGCCTGTAAATAGCTCCAGTTAAACAGTGTTTCAGACACTTTATCTAAGACTTATTTGTTTCATTGAAGCATTAAATCAGCTTACTTGGAGTTCTTTTTGATGAGTGACATACTGTGTATGTAAAGGCAGTGTATACAATCCACAATATATTTTGCATTTTGCAGAGATACTTCAGTGTGTTGTTTTTTTGTTGTAAATGGCCCGTAAGGAAGGGTTAGGACTGTATCTCCAAAACTAATGTGTGACTATAAAGACCCCGGTGTGACAGTCAAAACACAATGACAAGGAGACCGGATATGATGACACCTCTGTTTACCTCCAAGTGCAATGTAGTCTGCAATATACAAAAAGTATGCAAAAATAATATTATAGCCATGCAAATATCACTTTCAATTACAAAGGGAAATAATATAAATGAAACATATTACAGGCACATGGCAACCCTTTTTATAAATTTACATGAAAAGCAGGCATTCGATTACTAAGAGCACCATCTACTGGTTGTACTAAAACAATATTAACACAGGGTAATGGCAGCCTCATTACAGGTAAAGGAACATTAAGGCCATGTGAGTTGATTTATTACTAGAAGTACTGAATAGAAACGGTTACATTGGCCTGTGCAAACTTATGAAATTCACTATTACTATTCCATTACTATAACAAGGTTCAAGCACTTCACTACCCTGCTGAAAAACAGCCTGAAGTTATATTTCTGTGAGAGTTTTGCTGGTTTAGCTGGTTGACCCAGCTTATGATGGTAGAATTATGATGGTTTTGTTGGTCAAACCAGTTTAGGCTGGTCAATTTAGCTGGAGAATGATTTGTCAATCCAGCCATGTCCAGCTTTAAGGCTGGTTAAACCAGCATGACCAACTTAAACCATCAATGTAAGTTTGATCGGCTGATCACCCAATGGCCAACATAAACCAGCTTAGACTAGCTTGTCAGACCAACATGACCAGCTTCCTGTGACACTGTCACATTAATTTCTGAAGCTGCCCCCCAAGTAATTTAAATTACCACATACCATGTCACTATGGCCGTGGTGGTGGAGTAGCCACAATTCACAATTCAAGTTTCATTATTAAATCTTTTGAGGTTCTAGTCCCTAACTTGATTCATCCAGACCGTAATTGTGCTAAACCCTTAACAATTGTAATATTATATAGACCTCTAGGCCCCTACACTGAATTCTTATCAGAATTCTCTGACTTCCTGTCCTCTCTCAGTTATTAAAACAGAAAAGATAACTTTATTAGATGATTTTAATATCCACATGGATGTTACAAATGATGATTACTTGATCACATCAGCTTCTGCCAAAATGTAAATACTTTTACACATCAAGGTAACCACAACATTGATCTTGTACTAACATATGGAGTACAAATAGAACAACTTGCAACCTTACCTCAACACCCAACACTAACTGACAACTACTTAACTTTAAAAATCACATTAGACTATGTAGCACCTAACTTGATTTACTACTACACTCGAAACATAACTCCCAAAACTACATGTGACTTCATAGCAAAAATTCCCTCTCTCCTCGACCCTTTACTGACCTAATATAGGCCTACATTAGAAGGCTCTTCTCCAAGCCCAACCCAAGTTGATCAGTTCACTGATAATGTTGTAAATGTACTACACTCCACAATTAGCACCATTGCACTACTTAAAAAAGAAAACTAGAAAACAAAAAAAAATTGCCCCATGGTGTACCACACAGACTCGCTCACTGAAACAAGCTGAGCATAGACCTGACAGGACATGGTATGCTGCTAAACCTGAAGTGTTCCGCCTTGCTTGGAAAGATCGCTTAAAAGAGTACAAGACAGCACTTAACGATGCCAAATGTATATCTATCTATATCCCATCTAACAAAAAGCAGGGATGAGGTGACCCACTCCATTAATGACAAAATTTAATCTATAAGACTTAAAATAAACAACTCGTAACCTCAAATCCAGTTGGACCACATGTAATGGTTACAGCTGGCTCTAGTCAACCTGTAGCATACCATGATTCATTCCCACCCACCAATATAGCAAAAATTATGTCTTTGATCTCCTCAGATAAAGCGTCAACATGCTTACTGGATCCTATCCCAACAGATCTTCTTAAGGCTGCTCTCCCTCTGCTGGCTGTGACGATTCTTAAAATTATAAATGACTCAGTCATAGCTTGGCATGTCACAAACTTTTTCAAGACATCTCTTATTAAACCATGTATTAAAAAACTTAACCTTGATCCTGATGTCCTGGCTAACTACCGATCCATATCTAACCTCCCATTTGTATCAAAAATGCTAGTGTCTAAAAATAGTGTCTAAGCAAATCTGTAGCTTCTTAAATGAAAATAATACTCAGGAAACCTTCCAGTCAGAATCATAGCACAGCCCTAGTTAAAGTCTTTAATGACCTCCTTATCTCATCTGATAATGGATATATATCAATATTAATCCTATTGAAGTCTTAGTGCTGCCTTCGACAATATTGGCCATGGCATCCTACTACACAGATTTGAACACATGATAGGCATCAAAGACTCTGCATTAGCCTCTCTGGTCGCTACCAGTTTGTACATGCTCATAATGAGTCATCATCCCACAAGTTTGGTGTACCCTAAGGCTCATTGCTAGGGCCCTTGTTATTCTCCCTGCGCATGTTACCTGTTCTAAAGAAACTTGGTATTGCTTTCCACTCCTATGCTGACGATACCCAGCTTTACCTTTCCATGGAGCCTCATGACTATATGCCAATAACTAAACTTGATGCCTACTTCCAAGACATTAAAATCTGGATGACTAATAATTTCCTATGTTAAAACTGAAGTTATGATGATTGGCCCTAAACAGCTGAACAACATTCTACCTCTTCATCAAAACTTTCACTGTCATGTAACACAAAAGTTAAAGACCTCAGGGTAATTATTGACCAGGACTTCTCTCTAAATAGTCATGTAAAACACATTTCAAAAACATCTTTTTCCCACTTACGAAATATCGCCTTTAAGGATGCTGAAAAAATAATACATGCATTTATTACCTCCACGCTTGATTACTGCAGTGCTCTGCTCTCTGGGTGTAGTAATACCTGTATCAAAAAGCTACTGCTAATACAAAATGCTGCGGCCTGAACACTCACTAGGACTAAAAAATATGAACATATCTCTCCTATCCTTGCTTCCTTACATTGGCTTAAAAGTCAAATCGATTTTAAAATACTCCACCTAACATACAAAGCCCTCAATGGCCATGCTCCAACATATATTAAAGACTTACTTGTCCCTTACCACCCTGCTAGAACCCTAAGATCCCAAAATGCTGGTTTTCTTGTAATCTTGAGAATATCAAAATCTACAATAGGAGGAAGAGCTACCGCTACTTGCTACCACCCCCCAGAATGACACTCTCAATACTTTTAAGTCTAGACCTAAAACCTTCCTCTTCACTGTTTCCCATAGTTAGGGATGGTGCATGGTAAATCATCACTCCTCATGGGTCTTTTGGGAGGGACTGCCTCTGCTGTTTCCCTCAGTTGTGGGGCATGGCGGTCCCTGACCATCCCTGCAGTGCTGTCACAAACCTTTCATGTGTCATGCCATAGAACTCTCTCTCTCTCTTTCCTTATATATATATATATATATATATATATATATATACATATATGTATGCACAAATTACACATTTGATAACTGATGTGTGAGTCTGGCCTAACTCATTTGCTCTGTCCACAATCATCTCTGCTGAGTGTCATCCTTGCCTCCTTCTGCCGGACTCCTGTCACCCTCCCCATCATAACTTCAGTTTTATCAACATAGTTTAAACATAGGAAATTATTAGTCATCCTGGTTTTTATGTCTTTGAGGCAGGCATCACGTTTAGTTATTGGGATATAGTCATTAGGCTTCATAGAAAGGTTGAGATGGGTATTATCAGCATAGGAGTGGAAAGTAATGCCATGTTTCCTTATAACAGGTGTGGGTGTTTGGAGCTCTACTTCCAGACTCATTTCCACATAACCTGTGAATGTACATGCATGACAGGCAGGCAGACTTAAACTGTGTCCCCTAACTTCATTTTGCAATAAAGAGATACATTTGAATTTTGAGTGAAGTACCATGGCAAAATTGAATGCAAGTCAATCCATGTTTATTCTATTTTTTAACCAAACGTATTCAAATTGATTTGAAGAGTGCATTGTCACTTTGCATTAAAATACTATTTGTAAGAAATTATTGCACATTGCAATACTAAATTGCATAATGAATTGGCAATTGCCTAATGTCTTTTTGAATTGCCTATTGCAGATTGCATGCTCATTTAAATTTCACTACATGCATGCTTTCATATGGAGTTGCCCATCTCCCTGTGTGTGTGTGTGTATGTTTGTGTGTGTGTGTGTTAAATTAATTCATGGACAATCCAACAGAAAGTCTACCAGCCAACCTTTATTTCCACATAAACAAACAGCAACAACCCTTGATAGGCCTAACCTGACATGGAAAGCACAGAACATGTTTGGTCTGTCATCAGACTACCATGAAAAAACCCAGTAAACTGTAAATACTCGTTGGTCTGTAAAATGATAACCAGTGTATGAAAACAGACATCTGTGTATCTATCAGTTTCCAAGAAAACATCATTTATAAGAACGGAGCATCATAATTATAATTCCCAAGATGAGTACATATATGTAGTAGTAAAACAGATATATATATATATGTGAATTACATATAAGACATGTGTAAAATGAATCATTTCAAGCTTAAATTTAATAAATTATATGATAAATATTACTTTCAATAAAGTACATATACACTTTTTACAGACAGTCCACACATGCATGCATCATGGTAACAAATGACAACGGCATTTCCCAGAATGCATCTGCCACCAGTTCCCATTGACACCTGAGTGCAGCACAGCTGAGTGGCATTCTGAGATTGGCAGAAAGAAGGAATCGTGGCAGATCTTGATTTTTTTTTTCTCACTCACGCATGCATTGACTTGTGTATACATACATACATACACATACACACACACACACACACAAACACACACACATACAGCCATGCATCACATGCCCATAGACAAGAAATCAGAGGTATAGTAGCTGCAGCAGTGACTTGGGTTTCTATAACTCTGTGCATGTGAATCAGACTGGCAGTCCATCACAACCACAGAGACAAAGCAGCATGTGTGTTTACATATGAAAAACAGATGAGAGGTGTTTTGATTGAGCTTGGCATTTTTGTGGAGAGCACAGTGCTGCATGCATGAGAGTGTACAAAGCAGAAATAACATCTCCCTCTTCTTGATTTTTCTCTCCTTTCCTGAGATGGGCAGTCAGTGCAGAAGAGTCTAAATAAGAAAATACAGATCACAACCAGTTACTTTACATGTATATGTAGATCTTGTTAGTGAGCTTCAGGCCTATTTTGTATAAACCCAGACCACACTGCACCACAACTCAGAGTGAACCATTTAACCAATTTCCAGGGGTGTAACTAGCATGAAGGTAAACTGAAATATTAAGCTCTTAGCAAAACTTTTCAGAAATGCAGAAAAAGCATCTTTCAAGCCAACAGCAATGGTTTTAATTCCAGCTCTTAATCAATTCAAAAGAAAATACATGACCACAGTTGAGCCACAGACAGCGATGCAGATTCTTTCATTGCTTATAGCCTGCCCCATGCTGCATAAGATGTTAGCATTAGTTCCTGGATTGTTGGTGATTCAGAAATGGACTCTTATGGGCTCATCTTCGACCTGCAGAGTAAATTGCTAGCGGTGCCTCTGGTCTTACCTACCAGACTACTTTGAATCTGCATTTATCCACCATCGTTTAGTGTGTTTTCAGTCTGACTGTATTAGGATAACTGTGTCAGGCAGCCTTAATGGGATAAAAAACGTGTGCTGTATGAGTGTACTGTATTTTACTTTTATACTTTTATTCATCAATTTGAATTCAAAATGGATTCTGAATCATCATGAGAACTAGTTTGTGAAATAAAATAACAAGCAGAAAAACAGTGAATGATGTGAAACCAGCACTGGAAGGTGACAATAGAGACAATGGAAACAGAGATGGAGGGATGAGGAGAGAAGGGAACCACCTTTCGTTTCAATTTTTCTTTTGCTGTCTGTCGAGGAACTTCTGTCTACGGTCTACTGGGAGATCCTCCAAGCTGATGCCGTGATTACTGGCCCTGAAAGAGGAAGAGTTAGCTGCCAACCCCTCAGCAGAGACTACAACTAGTGCTGCAGATGCTACACAAGTCCTTGTACACAAATTCAAAACTACCACAGAAAAAACCCCCAAAGAGGTAAATTATGACATCACAGTCTCTATACAGTCTCTTTCACGTGTATCAGTGTATCTTACCCTCCAGTGAGGTCCGGAGGCACAGGAAGGGGTTTCTCATAGCCATCTCTCCCAATCAGCCAGTATGTTTCCTCATGACCTTTCCCCTACAGAGCACACCCCCTCACTTCAGTATTTCACAGAGTTTAATTTATCACATAAAATGTTTTGGAATGGAGATGCAAAAATTAATACATGCATTTTGTACCTCCAGTCTTGATTATTGTAATGCTCTGTTCTCTGAGTGTAGTAATACCTGTATTTTAAACCTACAGCTAATACAAAATGCCATGGCCTGAACACTCACTGGGAATAAAAAATATGATAATATCTCTCCTATCCTTGCTCCCTTACACTGTCTCCCTATTAAAAGTGAAATCGATTTTTTTAAAGCTTTTTAAGATATAAAGCCCTCAATGGCCTTGCTCCAACATATATTAAAGACTTACTTGTCCCTTACTACCCTGCTAGACCCCTAAGATCCCAAAACGCTGGTCTCCTTTAATCCTGAGAATATCAAAATCGATGATAGGAGGAAGAGCTTTATGCTACCATGTGCCTCTTTTGTGGAATAACCCCCCCCCCCAGCATTACGGACGTGACATTTGCACTCTTGATGAGCTTTTATGGGAGATTACAGTTTTCCTATAAAGTTACAGAGAAACATCAAAATGATTAGCTTTATACCAGGTAGGAAACTTGAGAGAACACTGAAAAAAATAGTTTGTAAAATAAGTTGTTTTTGATTGGGTTTATTTTGGGAAAACTGGCGTTATATCATATGGATGTTACGGATTTAACACATCTGAACAAGGTTTTCAAAAACACCAGTGTGAATAGCTTTAACTTGAACAATTGAAATAGTAGGTTTGGTAATTTGATGCCTTGGTGGTGGAGTTTTAAGTCTTTTCTAGAGGAGCTCACAAATTGTCATTCTAAAAGCTTTTATAAAAGCAAGCATAATTTTGATAACATTGCATTAGTATAAGTTGTTACCAGTGGTAACAACAAGTGCAGATCTCAAGCAAGTCTCTCCAATTAGCCTTTGTCATAAAAATGTTACTTCAGGTTGACAGCAATCATGGATCAATCATCTGTGCTTCACTTTACCCGAAACAAGTTACTGTCTACTTGCCTGCAGCTTAATTTCACAATGGTCCTCAAATGTGGCAATTTCTTGAATTTATTTTTTCAGCAAGAATGCATGCAGTGCTCGAAATGATAGGCCTACATTAACAACAAAAATTATAGGCCTAGGTGTGCCTCATGCGGTTGGCGTGATGATTTTATTAGTTGTAAATGACAGGCTAGATGTCACAGTGGGCTAAACCAATTATTGCTTGGTCGTATGCATGGACCAGTGATTCTGCGCACAAAACAATGTTGGGAACAACTTGCAACTGGCTATCACAGCTAGGAACTGTATACAAAAGACGTGCACACTCAATAAAACAAAAACTCTGAAAGGAATACGTGGAGTATTTCACCTGAAATACTTAAAAAGAACATTATCCTTTCTTGCTTTTGACAAAAAAGCTCTACACAGCCATAGCCTGTTAACTGTGTGCATTGAGACAAACTTACCATTTGCGTTTGCATTTTGCATTTTTGTGCACCCATGTTTTGGATAGCAGGTGTGACATTCTTTGCTATAAGGTCTACCCACCATCAAAATGGCGCACCTGCACTTAAAAATCCCCACGACACCACTGCATAGATAATGGCTATTTTCTTGTCATTCAAGACAATGATTGATCAATGAAATTGATTGAATCGATAATTGATGAATGAAAATTGCATTCCCATGTGAAAATGGGAAAACATTTAGCCATGATTGTGATTTCTGACCTGGACTTAATTTCACTGAAACTCGACTGGGAAACTGATGTGCATCACTTGCAACAAGTTGAATTTCGGTTTGTACACGTTTTGCGATGCAATAGGAAAGTGAATTGTGAAACCTTACGGATGTGACAATTCTAACACATAATTTAAGTATTTAAAAGTAACAAACAGGAAAAATTTGTTAATTATATATTACATTGATATGAACATGCTTTGCACAGTAAGTTAGAACATTCTTGCCTGAACACTTTTTGGCTAATGTAAACCTAACCTCAAATTCATTATGGAATTTCCATGGAATTCACAGATTTAAAAAACAAACAGCTTTTAAATGATATAAACGTACTGTTAAAGCAAACCAAGCACACTATAACTTCATCATGTTGTTGTCAACCTGGAAATTTAGATATTATTATATTATAATAATTATTATAATTTTGTTACAAATTTCCTGATGTTGATGTACTGTAAAATAGGAGTTTTAAAAACAATGTTTCTGTATTGCGCACCACTCATAGATGATGTAAGAAATTTAATTGTCTATACAAATCTGCCAGAAGGTGTATCATACAGCAAAATATAGACCTCAGTGAACATTTTAACACAAAGTTTGGTTGTGTGTGTGTAACTTTTTTTTCCAAGGTAAAGTTGACTTTACATTTCCCCAGGGAGACAATAACACTCTGCGCCAGTTGTGTTACGTTCTACTTTTGGAGAATCACCAACACATATGAGTCAGGGGGTACTCATGTTATGACAAAAAGGCTCAGGGGGTACCACAAGAAAGAAAAGGTTGGGAAACACTGCTCTACACCACAGTCATCTCTGATGAGTCTCATCCCTGCCTCCCACTGGATGACTTCCTTGTCACCAACCCCTCCTGAGTGGAATGCGACCAACTTCATGAGAGGCCCATGCCAGGACCTAATCTCCCTCATAGAAGCCCTGTGACCTACCCCTTCGCACAATGGCACTGTCAAAATGGACCCACCCAGTGTTACCCCGATGACTGATCTCACGTTATGTCTGATTGCTACTACACAGTCCAGCCAGAACCTCAGACAACCACATATGACTTGACTATCATATAATGTTGTTTGTTTTAATATTTTGAAATTATTATGACGCTCAGTCAAAACCATAGACAAATTGTAGTTTATCATGGTTACTACTGACTGTATTTTTCCAGCATGACCCCTGGCAGTTGGGTTGCCCCTTGAGCTGTGGATCTGCCCAAAGTTTATTTCAAGAAAAAGAATAAGAATTCTTGCCCCTGTAGCTCTAGGGTGCTCCTTGTTAATGTCTGTAAAACGGCAAGATAATTCTAATGTAAACGGCGCATTATAAATATAATTGAACTGAACTGAATTTTTACAATTGTAAAAGAAGTAGTGAAATTGCATAAGCTACTCAGCATACGTACATTAATAAATAGTACGTATGACAGGAGGTACAAGTGATTTAAAATGTGTTTGTGTGTGTGTGGGGCAGAGATAAAAGTGAACGTTATAACGCAAGCGTTACCATGACAGAAAGATAATGGTCATAAGAAGAGAGTAAATGTGAAACATTCAAGTGGAAAGGAAGGTAACATGTTTTGCTATAACTTAGTTCAAAGCATCTTCCCTTACTTATGCAAGGTTAATATTATTTGTGAACTGTCCCTGTAAAATAAAATACATTCATTCATTCATTCATTCAAATGTGTTTTTTTTTTTTTTGCGTGTGAAACACTCAATTGTGTGTTTTGTGTGTGCATACCTTTAGTTCTGTGCTCCCTCTGACAGCAAATTTATAACCCAGTTTCAAGCTTGTTAGAATATCCACTGTGCTCTGATTCACATGGATCCTATAGGCTGTAGAAACAAACACAGCAGTCATGCTACATGAGAGAGTGACACTACTACACTGCTCCAGCCACAGGTGGGATAGATGGACACTCACGCAGGCCAGTTGACTCCATTCGAGAAGCAGTGTTGACAGTGTCTCCAAAGAGACAGTAGCGTGGCATGGTCAAGCCCACCACACCAGCTACCACAGGCCCTGACAAAGACAAAGAGAGAGGGCTAAAAAAAACACTTATATAGGTGGGTCATGTCTTTGGGAGATTAGATCTAGGTTTAATAGAACTTAATTGTGCAACAACTGAATAATATGACTGCAAGCTGTGTGCACCTTATATTACACTTATCAGCTCCAAGAGCAGCTCAGTAGTAATAAACTCCATACACCAGGGGGCACTGGCTAGCTTTGTGTCACATCACAGGTTCTGCTGGAGTGCTAGTCAGTGACTTGGCCTTTGTGTGGTACTTCAACCCCACTTTTACAGTTTGTTTAGGATTTTGTTAAGACTTGGGTCAATACTTAGATTGAGGCTGTGAAAAACAGTATGTGCCCATCTGTGCTCTGATTAAACCAAGCATTTAATGTGAAATTCAGTCAGCTGTTCTCTGGCAAAGTGCTAGTGTTTTATTACTAGTTAAAAATGTCCATTGGGATATGTTTGGCCTCTGGCTTCTATCACATTCACAGTTAGCCACATGGCTGCGAGAGTACTAAAATCAGGATGTCTGCCTTATTTTTATAGGCATATGCAGTTGATGTCTTTATGTTTTAGCTAGGCCTGATTTAACTGTCCTTCCACATATGACATCACCATTTTATTTCTTTCTGTTCCACACTGTTCCTGTGTATATCCTATGACTACATTATTAGAGATAAGGTGGAATATTATGTTCTTGAGGTTTTTTCTGCTTGCACAGTCTGGGTTTGTCCCCTGCATCAGTGGCTATCTGCTGTAGCATATCACGCTGGTACTAATCATGGTCTAATTCAGGGCGGTCCACATCAACTGGAATGACCACCGCCATCTTTTGTCATCCTGGAACTGTACTTAACATCAGGCTATTTCCTTGTCTAGACAAAGTGGCTGGTGGATCTTTATGTGAAGCATGCTGTCTCTCCCTTGATGAGTATCATTGTAAAAAAAAATCCTGATTTTTTTCAACCATCATCTGACTTGGTCTTGTGTTCTACTGTAGTAACCCAAAACTTACCATCAGCTGTGATCGCAAAACACAGTCAAACTTGAAATGCCTTGAAGGGAGTGTTTGACTCACTGTCAAAGTGAAAAACCCTGGGTTCAAATTACTCAGCCATTATACTTTAAGCTACCTTCTGTGCACCGATTGACAGACACAAGTCAGTTCATTCAGTTGTCTGATGTGAGGACATGATGTAGTCTGACATGGTCTTGAGAGTACCTGAGTGCAAGCCAATGCGGATCTTGACCTTAACATCAGGCATATGCTTCATTCGGAATGCACCGATAGAATGAAGGATGTCGAGAGACATGTTGGATATCTCTGCTGCATGCCGGTTCCCATTCCGATTTGGAACACCAGACGCCACCATGTATGCATCGCCAATTGTCTCAACCTACACAGATACAAGCACATATGTACAAAATGCTGTTATTATGTCCCATCCCTTTATAATATATAAACAATAAACTTTGCATACAACATCTGTACACACTGAGTTATGGTCTTTAATAGAGCACATCATGAAATCAGTGTGACTATCATAAATGGATCCTTTTAAGAAATAGCCAATATCACACATATCAATGTACAGGTGGCACATACAAACTCAGCACTCCCCAAAAAATTCACAAAAAGCACAACATGCAAACACACACACACACACACACACACACACACACACACACACACACACACACACACACACACACACACACACACACACACACACACAGGCCTCCACACCTTGTAGACATCATGTTGGCCGATGATGGCATCGAAGAGTGTATAAAGGTCATTGAGCAGGTCCACGACCTCAATAGGCTCGCTGAGGGCTGAGATGGTGGTGAAACCCACAATATCACTGAAGTAGAGAGAAGTGTCATCGAACCCCTCTGGCTCTACTGGCTTCCCCATCTTTAGGGCCTGGGCTACAGACCTGAGACAGGGAGGGAGGGAGGGAGGGAGGGAGGGGTAGGGGAAAGGAGGTTTATTATCCATTTATTGGATTAAAATTCAAACCATGACATCATGGCTCCATTTAAACATGATACATACAGTGAACAATAAAAGCCCACTGGCCTGGACTAATCTTGATGAACCAGCAAATTTGTAGTGTGGAGTGAAAACACCTGGCTGCAATGCAGCCCATTTCCACCAAAAAACAAAGAACAAATCACAACCACCTATCTGGCATGGGGCAGGTTTTTTGTGATGCACAACAGTATGGTGTCCACTGAATCATAGAAATGTGTACCTTCAAGTTGAGTAAACAACTGCATTTAAAAACATTGTTTACAGGAAAGATGTGTTTGCTGTCCAGAGAGTTTAACACAAATTTAGTTTAAATTACCATGCTGATTACTCTGCAGGAAATGAAAAGGAAATAACCTGATTCCAAACCCACTCTGAATCTGGACAGATGGGGTTAAACCTCCAAATAACATAGAAACTCTTGGAGTATCGATTCTTTGACTTCTTTGAAAGCCCTTCACTGATTCATATTATGTGTGTGTGTGTGTGTGTGTGAGAGAGAGAGAGAGAGAGAGAGTGACAGACCTGGGTAGCATCTGCGCCACAAGCTTGTCTGTCTTCTGTCTCTCCACCTCCAGCTCCTCAGTCCTTTCCCGGATCAGGTCCTCCAGATTGGAAGAGTACTGCTCTAGCATCCGCAGCATGGAGTCAATGATGTTCGTCTTCTTCCCTTTATTAACCTGTTTAAACTGCACAGACACACACACAGCAGTGTTGAGGGCTGAAATGTTACATTACTGGTGGACTACCAGGAACTGCGCCACTACTTCACAGACAGTTACTCCTCTACATCTATCTGACCACTACTTTATTCAGTTCAAAGTTTCTCTCCGTCAGCAACCATCTGCACCTACTCCCACTGTTTCTTTCCGTCGCAATCTCCGGAATCTATCTCCTATTCATTTTTCCTCCTTGGTGGTGTCTGCTCTCCCACTGTCCAGAAGTTTCTCTTCTCTTGAGGTTGATGATGCCACAGAGTCACTCTGTTCTACACTGAGCTCCTGCTTGGATCGTGTGTGCCCTCTGTCTACCAGACCTTAGTCTCATGCATGGCTTAATGACTCACTTCGTTCAATGCGCATTAACCTCAGAGCTGCTGAGAGGAAATGGCACAAAACTAAGAATTCGGCCGATTTAATGCAATTCCAGGAACTGCTTTCATCCTTCTCATCCAGTGTCACTTCTGTGAAAGAGGCTTTCTACCATGACAAGATTCACAATGCCACGGACACCAAGAAACTCTTGTCCACCTTCAAATCTTTACTAAACCCACCTCCTCCACCTCCTGCAACTAACCTCACAGCTGACATTTCCCACCACCTTCACACAAGCCCAGGTAACACCGCTGCTCAAAAAAACCATCCATTGCTCCCACTCAAGTGGAGAACTACCAGCCTGTCTCTCTTCTGCCCTTCCTTTCCAAAACCATTAAACAAGCTGTCTTTAAACAGGTCACAGGATTTCTCACTCAGAACAACCTCCTTGACTCCTACCAATCCAGCTTCAGAAGTGGCCACTCCACTGAAACGGCGCTTCTGTCTGTGACGGAAGCATTAAAAGAGGCCAGAGCGGCAGGTCGATCCTCAGTTCTCATCCTGCTGGACCTATCAGCAGCATTTGACACGGTCAACCACCGCATCCTACTGGACAAACTGACCAACATGGGCATCGATGGCAGAGCGCACTCCTGGTTCGAATCTTATCTTACTGGACGGTCGTTCAACGTATCATGGCTAGGACAGACATCGGCATTTCACCAACTCGCCAAGGATCTGTGCTGGGGCCCCTTCTCTTTGCCTTGTATATCACCTCGCTGGGCTCAATCATCCACTCCCATGGCTTCTCTTATCACTGCTCTTCTGCCTATTTATTATTACTACTCTTATCTGTATATAATTTGCTCTTTAACTGTACATACTGCATATACTGTATATACTGCACTTGCTGCTCTTTGCACTTCTGATTAGATGCCAAACTGCATTTCATTACCTGTATTTATACATGAGTAATGACAATAAAGTTGAATCTAATCTAATCTAATCTATGCTAATGATACCCAGCTCTATCTGTCCTTTCTGCCTAGCGACTCCATGGTGTCAACACGGATCTCGGACTGTCTTTCTTACATATCCGCATGGATGAAAGGACATCACCTCCAACTAAATTTCTCCAAAACTGAACTGCTGGTCCTCCCAGCCAAACAAGCCATACATCACAACATCAGCATCAAGATCGACTCCCCATCTGTTGCTCCCACTAAGGTGGCAAGAAACCTAGGTGTCATGATCGATGACCAACTGAGCTTTGCGGATCACGTTGCCTCTGTGGCTTGGTCGTGCCGTTTTTCCCTATTCAACATAAGGAAGATCAGGCCGTACCTAACCCAACATGCAACCCAGCTCCTGGTACAAACCCTGGTTATCTCTCGTCTTGACTACTGCAATGCCCTCCTATCAGGTGAGACCGCTACAGATGATCCAGAATGCAGCTGCACATCTGGTTTTTAACCAGCCAAAAAGGGCGCATGTCACACCTCTGTTCATTGAACTCCACTGGCTATCCTTAGCCGCTCGCAAATTCAAAGCACTAAAGGTGGCCTATAGGATGATTGATGGTTCTACTCCCATCTACCTGAATACTCTCTTAAAGCCATATGTCACCTACCGACCAATTCGCTCCTCCAAGGAACGTTATCTAGCACGGCCAACACCTTGCGCAGGTCAATCCAGACTCTTCTAATGTGTTATTTCACGCTGGTGGAATGACCTTCCAAGTGCTACCAGATCAACTGATACCCTCTCCACCTTCAAGAAACTCTAGAAGACCCAGCTTTTCCAAGAATATCTCCTGGCTTGAATTCTGAGAATGCACTTAACCTCTTATACTTAATCTCTCTTTTATTACACTATTGCACTTTCAACTTAAAATACTACAATTTTTATGTTAGCAGTATGCACTCTTTGTTAGTTTCTTTCATTGTGTTGTAGCCTGAATGTTATCCTCTTTTGTAAGTCGCTTTGGATAAAAGCGTGCATAAATGTAAATGGATTATTACTTAAAAAATGATACAAGTATGTAAGTCTTAATTTATACTTGCCTGTGTGATGATTTAGGTTATGTGCCAGTATAAGTAAGTTAGAATGGGAAAGTAAAATATAAATGAGTGCATTATTACAGCTACGAACCTAATGACAGCAGCACGGTGTTCTGTGATTGTTTTGTAACACTATTTCTTCATTCCTCAGGTATGCAACAAGTGTAGGAAAGCGTGGTTACTCGCTACCCAGCATCGACCACTGTATTACGATGTAGTATTGATAATATGACTATTTTTCATGTATATCTTTCATTTTGAATTTAAGGAGTGATTTTTTTATGAAATACAGTGACTGAATGTCAAATATGACATTTGTTGATGCATTTTGCAATAAAACTGTGTGTGAGTGTTTACTATAGGCTACAGGTTGAGGTCTGCTTAATGTCAGTTCTGTGAATACTAGAGTGCAGTTGTAATGTTCTAGCCGGTCGACAAGTGGAGCTATGGTCATCATAGGGTAAATGAGTTAGGCAAGGAATTGACAAAAGCACTTTAATGCTGAATGGACTTTCTTCACACATTTTGTCAACTCACTCTGTTGTCACCTACGGTAAAAGAAGATTTCAGTGTCCATGCTTTTGCTCCATTCACTACTACCGACCTGACGAAAGCAGCACGGTGTTCTGTGTTTCTTTCTTTTTTATAACACTATTTCTTCACTCCGCAGGAGTGCAACACCTGTGGGAGAGAGTGTGTGTTGGGTGCATGTGTCTGTGTGTGTGTATCTATGGGCAAGTGTGGTCTGTGATGGATCTGTCTGTGTTGTACCTGTTTGAAGACCTCTTCAAAGGTGGGTCTTTTGTCAGGATCCTCACTCCAGCATTGTTTCATTAGCTGGATACACTCCAGAGGAGCATCATCCAGCGACACTTCCGGTCGACACAGGGGTGGAGGGGAGCGTAGCTTATTAATCACCTCTGCAACAAACACACACACACACACACACGTTAATTATTTGACAATGGACTATACTGTGGACTATGGAATAAGTTTCATTCAAATACACAGAATATTCACCAAAACATGTACTTGCAACACCCCTATGCATATACAACTCTTTCCAGGCTCCTGCACACACAGCCATAGGCTCACCTTTGGCAGGCATGTCCATCATACAGAAGGGGGCTGAGCGTGTGATGACCTCCTGGATGATGATGGCGAAGCTGTAGATGTCCCCAGCATGCGTGCCACTATTCCTGGGGCTGCGTAAGAGCTCTGGAGCCGTCCACAGCATGGCTACAGAGAGAAGTACCAAAGGGTGAACGTGTGTGTGTGGTGTGTGGTGTGTGTGTGTGTGTGTGTGTGTGTGTGTGTGCCTCAGTGTCTCACCTGTAGGGTCAGTGTCCTCCACACTGATACCCTGGGCCTCTGTGATACTGGGGAAGCCATATTCAGTCACCTTAAGAACAAAGCGGCCATCCACCACACAGTTACGAGACTTTAACCGTCCATGAGTGATCCCACGCCAATGTAGATACCTCATCCCCTATGAGGAATGAGAGGTTTGAAATTAACCTTCATTGTTCCACATGATGAATCTGTATTTCAGAATTTTACATACATGGTTTTGAACTGACCAGATAAAGCTCCAGAGATAAAAGCAAGCTGTTGTGATACGCAATGGCGTACATTTAAAAGATTCAGAGGCAGTGCACCATATCGCGAAGAAATATCAGATTTGCTATCTGAATGCACTGAATGTGAAACTCACACAACCACAACTTACAAATAGGCTCGTTCCCTCATGGCCCACATGCCTTTTCCCTTTTTGCCTACCCTTCATCCACTGTATTCTCATTTGTGATTTCAATGAAGCGAAATAGATCTGTGTGGCCATGCGTTCAGGCTAGTGAGACATACTGGAACCCCACTGTGAGCTATGAACACATCAGTCTCAAAACAAAAGTGCAACAGTGATTTATCAAACAAATCAGACGATTTCACTATAAGGCACACATGTGCATATAGTGTGTGTGTGTGTGTGTGTGTGTGTGTGTGTGTGTGTGTGTGTGTGTGTGTGTATGCATGTGTGCATACCCGGATGAGGTCTAAAAGGAGGGAGCTTTTAAACATCCAGTCCAGTCTCATGTCCTCATTGGCCAGCAGGTCCTCTAAGCTGCCGCGGCTACAGTGCTCCGTCACCACAGCAAAGATACTCACATCATGGAAGAGCCCAATGTACAGGTTGAGATTCTCATGTCTCATGTCCCGTAACTACATAATAAAACACAAACACAGAGAGAGAGCACCTGTTACATTTTGAGGCGGATTTGTTTAGCTTTCTTTAACACACTGGGATTTGCCTTAGCTGAGGTCAACATCCTGCGAGTTCCATCCGAACATCAGTTCACCTCTTGGGTGGATTTCAGTGTTACCTGGCTGATGAGGCTCATTGCTTTCTGGCTGATGGTGGTCACCTGGTCTCCCTTGGGACATTTCTTTAGCCACACCCAGTCACCCTGACAACAACACAGCCAGAACATTCAGAACATTCTCACCATGCATCCATCAGAGCATTAGACTATGCAGTGAGTGAAGGTAGATGTGTGCGTGTGTGTGTGTGTGTGTGTGTGTGTGTGTGTGTGTGTGTGTGTGTGTGTGTGCACATCTTTGAATGGCTTACCTCATACATGGCAATGTTTGTTGACTCAGGTGTAGCCTGGATGTAACTGCGGCCACACACAGAGCGAAAAGGGGTCTTCACATCTAGTGTGCTCCTCATGATACTCTCCTCATTCATCTTCTGCAACACACACACATACACACAAACATCTGCAATCACATACTGTGCATAGGTCATCATACCATGTACCATGTAATGTTATGGGACAATATTATGGAACTATTATGATGCTCAGCTAAAACCATGGACAACTTGTAGTCTATCATGGTTACTACTGATTGAACTTTTCCTGCATGACCCCTGGCAGTTGGGTTAGCCCGTTGGGTTGTGGATCCGCCCAAGGTTTCTTCCTAGACCAACTAACATATGGGAGTTTCTCTTTGCTCCTGTTGCTCTTGGGAGCATCTCGCTGTAAAGCGCCATGAGACAATACTACTGTAAAAGGCGCTGTATAAATATCATTGAATTAAATTGAATCATAATATATGCAGTATACACACACCTACTATGTCCCACTACACACTCTTGTCTTTGAAACATACCAACATATACACACACAGCACAAGTAAACATATTCCTGTAGACATACCAACAGCTCACAATTATGCATGTACACACACACACCTTTTCGCTAAACATTACATCTCTGCCTGGTAAAAGGCAGGCAGATATACTTTATAACGTACACACACACATACCTAAACACACACAGCATTTACAGACCTTTCTGCTGACAGAGGTGTTGATAAAAATGACATCATCAAGAGTCAGTATCATTTTTGTGGGTCCACCATCATCTCCACCAAAGAGAGGACCAATACGCCCAAGTTTATCCCTATAGAAACAAAACACACACACACACACACACACACACACACACGCGCATATACAGACATACACAGCTGCATTAGCTCTTCTCACAATACTAACACTACCAGTACCAGCATATTTGTGGATCTATACTGTCATGAGATCTTTTTTACATCTGCATGTTTATCAGTGAACCCGTGTGTAAATTTTGGTTTCTTTGTATGTGTGTGCGTGTCTGTGTGTGTGTATGTGTATATGTGCATGCATAAATCACACCTATTCTGGATGGCAAAAGCAATCCCTCCAAAAGCCAACACACATACAAAAAGAAACATGAAAAAGAGGGTCACTCCGCTTAAACCTGCAGAGAAAGAGTATGAGAGAGAGAGAGAGAATGTCAGGTCATATGTGTGTGTATAATGCACCAGCCTTGTACTTCAAAGACTACAACAAAGTGAAGCATACTATAGAAGTTACTAGGCTACTTTTGGATACTTGCTTGTAGTACTTTTAAGGTGTCAGGGAATGAAGTTTACAACACATGCACACACAAAAATGTGTTAAATAATTCAACTATTTAACACAGGTTACGACTTTAAAATAACTCAAATGAGAGAACACCTGAAGAAAATGGTACAAACCTCCACTGCAGGCTATGTATGGACTAAACCAACAGTAAGACTCGGTGGAGGGGGTACTCCCAGCAAAGTGGATGGACTGGCCCATGTACTTGAGGCCACCAAAGCGAGCGTGTGTATGCGTCGCCTCCAACATATGTGTACGCCGCAGGCGGCCACCTCTCCCGTTTGTGTCCAGGACTGCATAGCGCACCTGCATTCCGGCTCCTTGCGTCCCACCATAGCCCTGCTGGTTGAAGCCCTCAAACTCAAAGTCCCCTTTGCTGTTAGCCAGCGCCTCGCCCGTAACCCAGCGCCCACTAGTGTCCGAGCGTGTCTGCTCCACCGCCATAGCAATATAGTACAAGGAGTTGTAGATGCTGCCGAACAGAGGGGATACCTGTGGATGCAGAAACAGACACACACACACACACACACACACACACACACACACACACACACACACACACACACACACACACACACACACACACACGCCAGGTACACAAATTACAAAACTTTAACAGACATCAGATCAGAGGTGGGTACACTCAGCTTTAGAGAGTAAGTCTTGCCATGTATTGGGTCTTCCTATTCACTTAACACAGGTGATTCCACTCATCTACCAGACGAGTTAGCTTCTAAGTTGCCCAACTCTGCATCAGATATTGCATACAATACATTTGCAATGGCTACACGCAGAACAATATTCCAATAAATGTTTGCCCCTGAGAACTATAAACAAATCCCAGCAAAATGGTCTACCAGAGTGGTATGACTTGCAAATAATGCAAACTCATACATACACGTGAATAAGTGCAAAGCCACCAAATCTTTTTTGGAAAATATATTAATTTTCAACACATTTCAACAAATCCTGGATTCCAGCACACATTCTTCCTATTCAATTGTGTGTGTGTGTGTGTGTGTGTGTGTGTGTGTGTATGTATTTATGTTGGTCACCTGCTCTGGTGGTGTTGAAGTGCGGATCTCATATTTGGCCTGTGCATCACGGAAGGCCTCGTAGAAGTTCCGATCTTCTGAATCCTGCGTAATGGTGAGGACGCCATCATAGGCCCGCCTCAGTGTGCTGTCATTGGTCAGAGCTGGGTACTCCACATCCTCATAAGGCAGTGAGTAGAGCAGTGTGTCATAGGGGATGAACACATAGCCACGGTCCACCATGCGCATGTGCAGGGCTGTAGTGAGAAGCCGTTTCTGCTCCTCTCCACCAATCAGAGCAGAGTGCATGCACATGATCACCACTGAGAGGAGGAGAGGAGGAGAATGGAAAAAGAAAGGGAAAGGGAAAGACAAAGAAGGAAAATGTTGAACAATATTGCATTCCCCACCATTTTGGTGCAGCAGATGCTGCAAAATGTGATGCAGCGAAAACTGGAATATTATAATTTCCATTATGCCTCATGTCTCAATAGCACTAGAAGAAAACATTGGGAAAGAATTATTATGAAGGAAGACAACGCAAGAAAAATTGTTTAGACAGAGCAGCAGAAGCTTGAGTTCAGTTCAGTTCAGTTCAGTTCAGCTTAAGCAACAGTAGTAGCAATAATAGTTGTCTACTGCTCTAAGATCATTTGTCTCTGACTGTTGACCATCTGAAGTCACAGTGTGACTCACAAGAAACAGGAAGGAAAGAATGACGGGAAAGAGGCAAAAGAAAGTGATGAGAAATGAAAGGAGATGGACAGGAGAAAGTGTGTGGGTAAGAAAAGACTGATCTGAGGGGCTGAGGGATGACTGAGAATGATGCAAAGGTAAGAGGGGGGGAGAAGAGAGGAGAGGAGAGAAGACTTGAGGGATGAGAGCATTTCAAGTGTATGGTGTACAGACAAACCTTGGAGAAGTTTCTAGAGAACAAGTGGTGAAGCTGCTAATAAAAGACACTTCATTAACCACGTCAGTCACCAAGCCGTGTACCTGAAACATGTCTCCAATGCCATGAACATGTCTCTAATAACCTAATCTTTACTACCTGCAGAACACAACAGAAGACCAAAGCAAGAATACAGAAATGGAATAATTGGAATAATTCCAGCCAATCACTCACCTTTGACCCCGTCCATTTCCCGTATGGCGTTCAGGGCTCGTCGCGGGCCCTCGTCGTCCGCTTCCATGGTGGCCACCACACTGACGGGTAGGCCAAGCGAGCGCAGGGCAGAGGCGAGCTCCTGGCCCGTGGACTCCCACAAGTCAGTCTGGGCACTGATCACTCCCACATGGGCCCAGCGGAAGAAGCGGAGCACCTGGAAGAGCACGTGTGCCGAGAGCGGCAGGGGTCGGGAAAAGGTGGCGAAGGCGCTGCGCGGCCTCATGGGACCGTTGTACGTGTTGTCCTCATCGGCAGGTTCATGTGTTCTGGGCTCCAAGCAGCCAGGCGAGAGAAGGCCGGCGTGCCAGTTTTTGGTCAGCAGTGCCGCCGCCGAGCATACGGCCGGGTTGAAGGGCCCGTAGAAGGCGTGGCCATAGCTCTTGAGCTCAGCAAATCTGGCGAGGGCACGCGACGAGCGGCAGTCCTCACTGACCAGTGCATAGTCGTACCAGTAGCCACGGTTGATCCGGGGGTCCTTGTTGATGCGTGCCATGGCCAGCCGAGCTGCTAGGTCAGGCAATGCCTTGGCAAACATGGGGTCGCATGTCCAGGGCCCCACCAGAGCCACCTTAAAGGTTGTGCCCCATGCCTCTGCCGGTAAAAGCACCGCTGTGGCCACCCACATCCATGCCCACAGCCAGCTGAACGTACTCCGCAGGATGGGCACCTGTGGAGTGGAACAGGAGCCGCCATCCACTGCTGGGGAGAGTGTGTGTAAACAAGAGGTGTGTCTCTTTGTCTGCCTTGAGCCAGCCTCCATAACCATGCGAGCAGGACACCAGACTAGGGTGTGTGTGCGTGTGTGTCTTTGTGTGTGTGTGTCCAGAGATGGAGCTACAGTAGATCTGGCCCAAATGAGAGCACCATGGTCAGCCTTCAAAAAAGAGAGAAAGGAGGGACTGATCAAAACAAAACAGAACAAAACTTTTTTCATCATTAGTCCACATTTTGTCTGTCGTTAGTTGATTAGTGCACATTTCTAGATAGACAGACAGACAGACAGACAGACCAGGGCAAGTATATGTGTATGTTAGGACTGGTCTGAGTAAGTGGAAGAAGAAGGAATTATGCTGTACACAGGGTTTGAACAAAATATCGAGAATCATGCCTTGAATGATAGCATGTGGCAGCAAAGCATCCAGGCGTGTCCTACTTTAAAACTTGACAGATGTTCCCTTCTAAGATACCTTTCTCATAGCAAAATTTGAAGGCAGCATAAATGTATCCCTCATGCTTCATTCAAACATTCAATATTCTGTTGAGGCTGCCTGTTTCAACAATAACTAAATTTAGGATGGCAACCAGTGTTGCTATTTTACTAGGCCATCCAACACAAGATTATCGTTAGTATTTTGATGACAGCGAAACAGCTGCCTCCCTGTTTCAGTCAGATCCTGAGTGAGTTTGTCATCTGTGAAAGAACTCAAAACAGTGCAATAGTATTTTAGACAATGGGGCATGTTAAGATTCCTCTTAAAGAAATGCATAACAAAACAACTGCAACTGGATGAGGTACCAACATAAAAGACAATAAAAGCACAAAAACACCAATACTACTACTAAAACTAATGTTACAGGAGATCAATACTAGAGTGACAATTATCTATTTAGGCCTAAAATTTGTCAAAATATTTAATTTGTGATGCCTTGTGGCTTCTAACCACAGTGTGTAATTCTTAAGTGTCTGTTTGCAGCCAGCGTCAACAGAAAACAAACTGCTTTTTAAATCTTCATGTATAAACACATGTAAACAAAACATGTAGAGAAACTTCATTCATTTGTGTCAACTCCATCTGGCACTCCAAATTTGACATTCATTTCACTCCAATTTATTTGATCAATCCAACAACAGTGTTAAGTCGTTAGGGATGTAATGAATGGAAAAGGAAAGGTGTAGTAAAATGCATTTTATACATTTATGTTATTATGTTATATGTTATTTTTTATGACTTTGGAAAGCCCAATTTTGAAATATTTTCATTTTGTACATCCCATTTTAGAAATAATCATACATAATTTCAGTTCCTATGCAAATAAGACATTGTTGCAAGTAGTTCAGCTGGTTTAATATATTAAAACAGTAAATTGAACAAAAAGTAAAACCTTATTTTTCCAGAGTTGACAAACACAACTGTGCTAACAACGAACTGTAAAGGGGAAACTGGAGCATTGGAAATGCTTCCTTTTTGAAGTAAGGGTTGTCCATTTTGGTTATCCATTACAAAAATAGTTTTTAGGAGGACCTTTCAACTCAATCCTTATGAATGTCAACACCATCAGCTCTCAAAATTGGGCAGTGTTGATGCCCGACGGAGTTGACAAATGGTTATCTTTTTCATCTTACCAAGACTTGTACACTGATGGCATCTTGCTTTTCCTCAGCACACAGATGACTCTATAACCTAAACTAAAGAGTCAAAATATTTCTTCAATGATTCATAATTAAGATTATCATAATCAGATGATGGTGTTGACACATTAAAGCTGTGACTGCAAACATATCAGCACTGTTCAAAATATTTTAGAAAATTTTACAAATCCACCTGTGCTACATTTGCACCCACAAAAAAAAAATCAGGAAGTGCACAAGGGGCCCTCAGGTTTACAGTTTACCATAATATGCCTAATTTATGCAGGATTTAAAAAAGTACTGATGGAGACTCAAAGCTTTGATAAGCACATCCTTATATGAAATACAATTTAAATTTCACGTAATTTGTGACATTTTACAGAAGTATGAATTTCTTTTAGTGTTAATTTTTTACATTTATTGCATTTTTAACCACATTTTTCCACTGTTTGGCACTGAGACCTCTTGATGATGACAGGATAAACTGCATGCACTTCACAAATGATTTTGAAAAACATTAAATTAATGTCATGAGCCACAGTACCTCAAGACTAAAGTTTTGGTGTCTTTTTAAATTTTCCATTCCTTGCATTTTAACAGACATTGACATTTTTTTTTTGGAGGGCATGTTTTGTCCGTTATCTCAGAATAACTGAATTGCTAACACAAAAATGTAATTTATTAAAACTTAAAACTAAAAGTTAAAATTAAAATACTCAGCAATATTGTTCCCCACAATCTTTGTACAGCAAATGCAGCAAAATGCAATGCAGCAAAAGTGGGAATGTTATATTTTCCATTATGCATCGGCATACATAAAAAACATTGGGAAAGAATTATGATAAGGGAAAAACGACACAAGAGAAAGAGGCAATCATGGAGACAGAGGAACAGAGGCTTGAGTTTAGTTCAGTTTAGGTCAGCTAAAATAAGGGGCTGACAAATGGAAGTTGAAATGCAAAACAAGGTAGCACAGGTCAGGGTGAGGTAAAGGATCTGGTAAGTATTCATAGCAGGCTCAGAACTCCATCACACTTAGTGCAAATGCGCGCGCGCGCGCACACACACACACACACACACACACACACACACACACACACACACACACACACACACACACACACACACACACACACACACACACACACACATACACACACACACACAGAGAGAGAGAGAGAGAGAGAGAGAGAGAGAGAGAGAGAGAGAGAGAGAGAGTCCAAGTCCTGGAGCAATCACACAGGTAGTGAGGCCACTGCACTAATAGCCGTAGAGCAGTTAATAAGCTCCAACACAGATCCTTAACCATCAATAAGCTTATTAAGAAAGAGAGCAAGGGGCAGAGAACTGGGGAGAGGGGGAGAGAGAGAGAGAGAGAGAGAGAGAGAGAGAGAGGGCACAGTAAACTATAGCTAAGCTGGATATATTGGAGGCCCTCTGATCTGATGTGTCCTTTATCCTGTATTTTTCTCTTTCTCTCCGTCCTTTCAGTGTGCGTTTTGATGCCTTAACCACTTTCTTTCTCCCTATCTCTCTCTCTCTCCCCCTCTCCACTCCTTTCTTCTCCTCTCCTCTTCCCAGGGGTCCAGAAAGAGAAACTCTGCTTTTAGCCTAATCTCCTCAAAGCCCATCTGCACCATAGATTATCCATGATAAGTGGTGAGAGAAAGACAGAGAAAGAAAGAGTTGAGAAGATGTGTGAAATTAAAAATATGTAAATACTGTAATTTATAAATAAACTGGTTATTCCATAAATGGTTTGATAAATAAACCAGTTACCCCATAAATGTTATCATGTACAAAACTTCTAGGTAACATTCACATGCTTAGTTTATGCTCTTAAAATAAACAAACACTGATAAAACTCACAACTGAAAACAAACTATACTATATAATGTGTCTTATGAAACACATGCACAATGCCACACACAATGTGCTTTTGAGTTAAGGAGTGTGTGTGAGAGTGTTTGGACATGGATAAGTAGGCATATTAACATAGGAGAGCAACAAGATGGCTGATCTAAATATGGTGACCCTGAGTCAGCCAAATCTAGTCACAAAGCCACACCAGTCACACCATACTTAATGTCAAAATGGATGAGGTGTAAAACTCATGGTGAGCTCACCAATACACCCCCTCTAATGAATAACACAGTTGCCTCTTTGACCCAGAGGGACCTCTGTCCAGCTGTAGACTTGCAGGTGTCCTTTCTGATTGCCCAAAAACGCTGAATTCATGATCTTACACTTATCTCTACCCGCTCTTTTACAGGAACTCTGTAGAGAACTTAGCTGAAGTAACCTGCATGAGACATCTCTTCTCACAACACCTGACACAACTATGGTACTGCCAGGCTTGGTCTGCTCTACTCAAACTTGCTTCTGAACACTTTTATGCATTTCTGAACAGCTGAAATACACTATTATACAGCCTAATGTACATGCCCAACAGTAACAGTAAAGTGAGAAGGAGGTGCAAGGAAGTGCAAATTAAGTTGACATTAGAGAAACTAAATGAAGAACTTAAGGGGCTTTCTCACCTGCAACTGGGTCAACTCTCAGAAACATCCCTATCTCCAATCATGTGCAGCCAGCAGAACTTTCACAAATTCTGATCAGATGACATCCCTGGGGAATGGAACATTCTAGAAGAATCTTCAGAGGAAACTAGAAAAAAATGCTAATAATAATAATAAAAAACCCTAAGAAGCAGTATTCACTGGCAGACCCTCTTTCCCTCATAATCCAGAGGTGGAAACCTCCTGTGGAAGTCTTCTTTTCTCTATTCCCAGTTGGATCTGTAATCCAGAATATATGTTCAGAAGAAGTGAAAAAGTCAGTCCAGCCATATAGTCCTTCATGGAGCACCTGAGGGTGGTGAAGTGGGAGAATGTGTAAGAGTTGCTGTGGCACTCAGAGCTACCCAAACAGCTTTAGTGCAAAGATCAGGATCAAAGGTGCAAGCTTCTCATCTCAATGGAATTAGAGAAGGAGAGAAGGAGAGGATGGGAGAGGTAGAGGGAGGGAGCGTGAGAGAAAGAGAGAGCAAGAGAGACAGGCCATTGCAAGTCTTCTGGCATTTATCCATAACCAGTGTGTGCAATGTGCTCCTGGCCCCAGATACTGAAAAAGTAATTACCAAATAACCGTTAATAGAAGTTCTCATCCTACAGGTGCTATGGTTGAACAAAGGCCGAGGGTGCATCCTTATCACTTGTGCTGTAATGCTGAATTACAATAGTAAGATGTTATTACATCAATTTTCTGTTTGGACTGATTAGCAGCTGGCCAACATGCTTTTGAGATTTATTAATTTCGGTCAATAATTATGTGCCTTGCTTTGGATATGGAGAAATGTCCCCCCGCCCCCAGCATTTCTCTTTTCTATGTGTGTGCTTGTGAGTGTATATGTGTGTACAACTCTCACCAGTTAAATTCTTTGACTAGAGGTCCAGTGAGCTTGGCTTTCCACCATGTGCACTTCCACTGCTCTCCAGACAGCCCTAAACCAGCTTGGCCTATTCAATAACATCATGCAGTGTGTTCCTTATGCAAAGTTAGTTACCATCCCATAACACTATCTTTGTTTATGTCTTTATGTGAGGCACTTTAAGTATTTTCATTTGTGCTAGAAAATTTCCTACATTAGTGACCTACACAATTTTATTGTGGTATACCTTGGCAAGAACCACTATGAGAATTCCTATGGCACCATCAGAGCTACCAAAGTCAGGGGGACTGGCAGTAGGACTATAAACACGGGTGGAGTTGTCATATTCCCCTGGTGCTATGGTTAAAAGCAGAAGGTAGAGGTGCTGTTTGGCAACCGAAGGGTTGCAGGTTCGAGACCCACTCTGCCTGACCCCATCGCAGTGTCCTTGAGTAAAATACTGAACCCTAAATTGCTCCTGGTGGCAGGTTGGCACCTTGCATGGCAGCCTCTGCCACCAGTGTGTGAGTGCATGTGTGTGAATGGCTGAATGTGAGGCATACACTGTAAAGTGCTTTGAGTACTCGTAGGAGTAGAAAAGCGCTATATAAATGCAGTCCGTTTACCATACTTCAAATGTGCATATTTCAACTGTGTATGTCTATCATGAGACATAACTTAGTGAACCAGAAATAGAATTAATTTTGTCCAACTTTGCCTGCAATATGCATGTCTAAATATCAAACTACTAAGCTGGATAAAAGAAAACAGAAGACATAATTTACACAATTCTCCTACAAAAAACACAAATGCACTGAGTGTGTTAAAAACAACAGCCATCATTTAATAAAAGACTGAACACTTTATTGGAAACACTGGAGGGTCTACAGTCTGTTTCTGGGTTTGTGGTCAATTTCTAATGTGATTTGTCTCAAACAATGCATGTTAAAAAGTTGTACCATATCCCCACTCACTCACTCACTCTCTCACTCTCTTATCTCCATGCTGTGACTTTCGCTGATCCTGTCCGGTGACTTTGGCCTGGTCCAGCCTTGCGACCCCGGATGGCCATGGTTTGTGGTGGTCGCCGTGGGGCTGACACTGCACAGGGCTGTGGGGCTTCTTCATACTCCTGCTTGCAGACAACCATACAGAGCAGTTAAGCAGCAATAGGTGCTGTTTCAAGACCTACTGTGATGTTCTGCTCATGCAGTTTGACACTTAAGAAAGTGGAGATCTTTAAAGGAGGTTGTTCTGAATACTGCAAAGTTAGAAGTAGCTTTAGTACCAGAAAGTTAGAGGTCAGTGTGAAGACAAGTCAATGAAAAGCAGACTTGTACTGCAAGCTACAGCTAACTGCAAGCCACAGCTATAGTCTTTTTCTGTATCCCTGTTTACCTCCACTAAAGGTCAAGTACTTGCTCCCCCTTTAACTACACGCCCTCAGGATGTATTTCAATTAATAGTTTCTACAGTCCAGTAGTTCAATAATCTTGCCCACACTGGCTATCATAGATAAGGCTAACAACTGTGACATGTCCACTGCATAGGCGGCTCTATTTACTGCAGTTGTATGGCACTGTGTGTTGACTCAATTAAGAGTGTTATCCTGTGCCATCATCACCTCACTCTTCTCCAGCCTGCTTAGCTTCTGGTCCAGGTTACTTTGGACAGCAGCCATGTTGTTCTCGTACTCACTCCTGGCACAATAAACACACACACACACACGCGTGCGCACGCACACGCACACACAGATAAAAACAGACATAAACAAACATGTAAGCAAATGAGAAAACTCTACTCACAATTGGTCACAAACTTGCACACAGGAAACAGGTACACTGACACAAATACTTACATTAATAAAAGCATAAAACTTTCACAAACAGATCATTGTTTCTCTCTCTCTTACACACACATACACACACACCTGAGAAGGTTGTTGTAGAGCTGCTGAATGTGCTGCATGGTCTGGCTGTTGGCTTGAGGCTGTGTAAGCAGCTTGCTGAGTGTGTGTGTGTGCAGGGCTCCCACTGGCCCTCCAGTGCTCT
Source organism: Tenualosa ilisha (assembly GCA_015244755.2). Lineage (NCBI taxonomy): Eukaryota > Metazoa > Chordata > Actinopteri > Clupeiformes > Clupeidae > Tenualosa > Tenualosa ilisha. The sequence goes on along the minus strand of PYXC01000091.1, from coordinate 1,744,153 downwards.
GAGACAGAGCTGGCCCCTGAGTATCCAGGACGGGATCACCAGGAGAACAGTCCAGAAGCTGACAGGAGGGATACAGCTCAGAAGTTAGACTTTTGTGAACTAACTCTCTGTCTGTTGCATGTTCCTTTCTCTCTCTCTCTGTGTATGTGTGTGTGTATATACATGTGTACATGTCTATCTGTCTGGGTGTTCTGAACTTGAGTAGACTGCTGTAGCTGGACCTAGGGAATGCACACAGTTTCTGCAGCACTACTAAACGATCTTTAAAAGACAGAATTTGTCTGATACCTGGGGTCCACTCATACTCATACTATCTCACACATCTGTACATAACTATCTCTAGCACATCTGTATATTGCCCTTATATTGAATCTATATAGCACATCTGTATATTACCCTTATCTCTTCACCTTACATGTATATTGCTCTTCTGTCTATTTATTATTACTACTCTTATCTGTATATAATTTGCTCTTTAACTGTACATACTGCTGTATATACTGCACTTGCTGCTCTTTGCACTTCTGATTAGATGCCAAACTGCATTTCGTTACCTGTATTTATACATGAGTAATGACAATAAAGTTGAATCTAATCTAATCTAATCTACTGTGTGTGCAAATGTGCACCATTCCAATGCAATACATTGGAAAAACATCTCTTTAGAAAGAAAATGTGCCATTTGGTGAAAACCCATGCACTATGTGCAGTCTCACCTTACTGATATAGTACTGGAGCTCACTCTGTCTCTCCAGACTCAGTGATGCCGATGACGACCTCTCCATGGCTTTGGCCTTCTGGGGTGGGTTGTGGTGTTTAACTGGTGGACCTTTCTCCAGATCACTGCTGTAAACATCAGAGCTGAAGCTGCTGTGATTGGCTAGTCGCTCGGGGGAGGAGGAGCTAACCTCTGGCTGGCTGGGACTCTGGCTGCTGGTATGGAGGTGACTGATGCCAGCATGACCCCTGAAGTGCTCAGGAGGCTCATGTGGCCTTGAACTTTGCTTGCTGTGTTGGTCCTGGACTGCACACTCACGCCCACCCTGGCTGGATGCTTGAGACTGGTGGCTAGTATTCGGAGGCAGCCTCAAACCCAAGTCCTGGTAGTGGCCTGAGTTCTGAAGATGACTCAACAGTTGACTTGAGCCTGGGAGCTGAGTGGAATTGTGGAGCTGGCTTGAGTGTTGGAACTGACCTGAGGGGCAAAGCTGACTTGAATTCTGCATCTGGCTTGAGTTCATGAACTCATTTGACGTATGCAACTGTCGTAAGCTTTTGAACTGGCATGGGGTCTGGAAAGGGTCTTGGTGGAGCATCTTACTTGTGTTGTGAATGTGACTTGTGTTCTGCAGCTGACTCTGCTGCTCCTGCTTCTTCTGCTGCTGGTCTGCTCTTTTGTCTCTGCTGTTTATCTTTCTCTCTGCTACATCTGCTCTCTCTGGTCCTCCTTTCACTCTTCTCCCTCCACCTCCCTCTCCACTGGCCACTTTCTCACAGAACTCGAAATCACAGTTGCCAAGTGCTGCAAAATATATATATACATACACACACGCATTTCAGTATAGTAAAGTAAAAACAGTATGCATTCACTGGAACAAATGCACGTACAGTAATTTCCGAAACCATATAGAAACCTCATTGCAATAATCTGGGCAAATAAAAAAATACATATTTTTAAGAAAGGATGTGAACCGCACCTGTGTGTTAATTGCAACGATGTATTAAGCCCAGTTTATTAAACATTACTTATCATAACGAAGAATCATGATGTACTGAAAAAGAACATCAAGGACAAGAATTGACTTCCCATGTACTGCCCACAGCTAGAGAGATATTTTGCTAAATCAACTTCAGTTTAGAGTCAGGATGTTACGCTACTCATACATCTGCAGAACGTATTAGCCTAATAAGGAAACAAGAATAGCAATTAGCTCACTTGTCCCTCCTTAAAACAGAGAGAACTAGGGCAGGAATGTTACCTGGGCATTTGGTGTTCAGCAGGAGTGTGAGTCTATATAAAGCTAGCACTGCAACAGACTTACAGATCAGCTAGGGACAAATATATTTAGACAGTCAGAGATTACGACAGTCTCTAATAAGCTCTTTGCCTAATTAACACACACACACACACACACACACACACACACACACACACACACACACACACACACACACACACACACACCAAGCCAAGTAGTGTTTGTAAGTATATCATCCAAAATGAACTGTCCCATTTTGAAGATAAGCATTTGGCATATTTCCATGGTATGGCATGATTTGTTGAGCTACGAATGAGCAATATTATCCTGCATTATGGCTGTAAGTATCTGCTGAGAGGATTTTACTGTGAGCAGATCAGAACAGACTTCAGTGCTCAATCATGCATTTCTGCACATGCGCGTCCACATGCACACCAGAGAGCAGAATGGGTTGAGTTGAATGTGTTTGACAGTAGTGGATTGGCATTAATTTAAACTACTTGCACTCAACAGAAAAAGTAAAGCACTTCAGTCATTGGACGTCACAAAGAGGGCAGTGGAAGACAACTATTTTACACAAGTTTCCTGACATCATTGGCATCTGTCAACTGGCGTCATCGGCCAGTGCACAGACTTTACATGTTGTGTATCTACTGTCTTTAGTGTGTGTGTGTGTTTGTGTAAGAATTACCTGTAAGGCCGGTCTCATCCAGCTGTGGTTCTAGAGGAGTGAATATGTGACTGTGGTTAAACAGGGAGTTGTCAGGCTCTCTTCCTCTTCTTCCATCTCCTTCTCCTCCTGTCTCTCTCTCTCCTCTGATCCCTCCATCTCTCTCTCTGGACAGATGGAGCACCACTGCCTGGGGAGCTAAGAGCAACAGAGAGGATAAATGCTTTTTTGGGTTGTTTGTTTGCTTCTTTATTTTTCCACAAGCAATTTTTCCAGGTGTACGAATGTGTACTTAACTAACAACAGTTTCTCATGGTCATTGTCAATTCTGTCAGAACTGCATTTGAAATTTAAAATCAGTATGACAACAGTGTTATGTTCAAAATATACTTGTATACTATACTATAAACTATAAGCCACCACTTTAAGTGTATTTTCAGCTCAACCAGGCCGCAAGTAAGTATGTTTGAGTGTGCAAAAATCTTGATTGTCACCGCTGCATTCTAGTGCATTTGACGTTTGAAAAAGTGGTGTCATACTGAGTATATTTCAAACATACTAATAAGTAAGTGATAAGTAATAAGTAATGCTTAAGTCGCACTTACAAACTATCAAAGTGCACTTAGTATACTTGGAGCTAACAAAAACAGTATGCACACTTTCAAGTTTGTACTTCGTACATCTTGAATAAGTACAACTGAAGTATAATACTTGAGCATTCAATATTAGGTTATATTTATGTTCCCAATGACCATTATGGACATGTAGTTTAGAAATATATAGTACATCTTAGAGCCGAATAGACATGAAACAAGTCATTCAAAATGAATGTGTCAGGACCATACTGTAGTAAGAGTGCCAGAGAGCACCTACGGTACCGGTGGTGATGGTAGGCCTGCTGATTGCAAACACTAAAGCATAACCATACACACATGTAGCCTGGTTTTAAAAATGTATTCAGCTGAGTTCAAGTAGAGACGAAAAAGGTGAAAATCAAGATCATCTGTCCTAATATGAAGCTTGAGCATTTTTACATCCTGTGTATATGCATGTGTGTGTTTCTGTGTGGGTGTGTACCTGTTGAATGTGTGCTGTCAGAGTGGATTTGCTTCCCACTTGTTAATTTTGCTTCTGTTGGAGAAGAATGGAGCCCAATACCATCCCACAGAGAGTGAGGAGAGAGGGCGCCTTCCAGCTGAACACACACACACGGGTGTAAAAGTCAATCTAAGACCCCATACAATAACTAAGGCACCAATAATAAAAGTTCAAGTGGTTAGCAGTTTCTAAAGAGGGTCAGCAGAGCATTAGTGACATGAGCATAAGCAATAAGCAGTCAATCAGTAATGAGGCTTCATCCTAAGCTAAAGCTGCTCCTTCATACCTGATCCTGGTTGGCCAACAGCCTCAAAGCCTCAGTCCAATGGGAACGCATCATGGCCTGCAGGCGAGACACCAGCTCTCCTCTCTGATGCTCCAACCGCCGCTTGCAGCTTGCCATGGAAACCAGCTCCTCCTGCATGGTGGATAGTCTATGTGCACATCCCACAACACAAGAGTCAGGCACAGAAAAAACACTGCTCTTCACACACACATTAGACATTAGGGCTACACACTCACGCACGACACAACATTACACACATCCACACAAAGCCTTGCAATCGTGACCCACGCACACGCCTGCTTACTTGCTGTCGTACTGTTGTGTGAGTGTGTGCAGCTTCTCCTCCCGCTCCTGCAGCTGGGATCTGAACTCAGTCTGCTGGGCTGCCATCTCCCTCTCATGCCGAGAACTCATGTCCAGAAGTTGCTTCCTACAGACACAGACAGACACAAAATCAGTGTAAGCCATTTCTGATTGGCAATGGCTATATTGGTTGTTTAGCACATCATGGCAAATTGTTGAATGGATAGATGGATGAATACTGTGTTTGCAGGCATATAATTTTTTGCAAACTTTTGTTCATGTTCAAGTATGAGTATGTGTGTGTGTGTGTGTGTGTGTGTGTGTGTGTGTGTGTGTGTGTGTGTGTGTGTGTGTGTGTGTACCTCTGTTGTTCTCGTAGTTTGGAGGTGTTGATAGCATTTTCTTCTTGAATGTGCGCAAGTCTCTCAGTAACCTGCTGCTCCACTGACAGCTTCAGTTCCACCTCCAACTGAGAACGCTCTGCTTCAAAACGAGCCTAGAGTAAACACACATGCACGCACAGACAGACAGACAGACAGACACACACACACACAGAGGTCAGAGACTAAACTGACTAAAAAAAACCAGTTTTTTCTCAAGGACAGTAATGGCACTCAATTCTCAAAAGCACTACTGGGGCTGTTCTGGGTGTTGTGGGAGGGGAGAGTGGAACTACATGATGTGATATGACCAAGCATAATAAAAGGTTTTATTCCAAAAATTCTGCAGCTAAAGTTGCAGTAGTCTGGGGCTGGATGTCTGGTAGGCAAAGTTCTGCTTGTGTTTTGGTAGGTGCTCTGGGCAGCTATGGTTCTACCATGCTACCTGGTCCAAAGCTCGGTCCACTCTGGCAGCATCTCTCTCCCTCCTCATCCCCTCCAGCTGTTCCTGTTCCTCCTTCAGCCGACTGCACAGCTCCTCACAGCTCTGCTGGGCCTGCTCACAACTCAGCTGCAAACACACACACACACATACATACATTTGGCAAATAATTTTGCATTTGCTTCATTATACTATACATCTATGTGTTTGCTTATAATTGTGTAGGAATCCACCTTTATTGGGACTTATGCAAGTATCTACATGTGCATCCACTCAGACTGAGAGTTTGTGTGTTTGTGTGTGTCCTATACTGTATACCACTGTACTTTGTGTGGAACGTATTTACTATTTATGTATAGTGTGTGTCTGTCACTGTTACTATGTGTTATATGTGTGGTATATGTGAGTAAGAGTGTGGAGACTGTGTGTTGTGAATGTTACCCTCTCGGTCTCCAGCTCCCGCTCTCGCTGGCTGAGCTGCTCTTGCAGTTCCCTCTCTCTACGTCCACTCTGCAGGCGGTGCTGCTCCAGCTGGGCCTGACAGGCCTGAGCCTGCAGTTGGAGCCTCTCTGCCTCCGACCTCACCTCCTCCCCCTCAGCCCGCGCACACCGGCACTCCTCCTGCAGCGCATCCACTGATGTACGCAGCTCCACAAGCTGCCTCTCCTGGAAGTGGAGACAGAGACAGAGACAAAGACACAGACACAGACAGGGACAGCACACAAACACACGTTACAGCAACTGCATTTTAGGTTTTGAGTGTCAGTGCTTCTTTTAGTAAGGGGCTATACTGAGTATATTTCAAACATAGGATGGGGCTATGAGTGTATGAAAGTATGTACAGGCAGGGTGCACATTACCAGTTGTTGGTTGGAGTTTTCCAGCTCCTCTTTTCTTTTCTGTTCTCTATCTAAAGCCTCTGCTGCCTGGGAGAGACACTTTTCAAACTCAGTCAGCGTCTAAAATACACAAACACACATATAAATGCACCCACAATAGATTCAAACAATACTTTTTACATTAGCAATTGTAAAAGGTACAGGTGACACGCTAATGTCAGGTAAAAAACATGGGATTCTCCAGCAAAGAAGATTTTAATTGTGCTGAAGTTTCAGTTTATTTTAATGGAGAATATAGCATTTTGTTGTTTTCAGCCTCCTTTATTATACAGTGCAATGTGATTTGACAGCCACTGTGGGTTGTGCTCGCCAAGACAACAAATAGATCGGTATATATTTGCAAATGTTATTTCAACTAATATGTTATAAATATAACCAATATTGTAAAATGCACACATGAATACATATGTGTACATAAGGTGAGTGTTTTGTTCTCATGATTGTGTGTCTGTATGTGTGTGTGTGTGTGTGCGCATGTGTGTATGTGTGTGTGTTACCTCCTGCTGTTTGGTGTGTGCTCTCTCTGCCACCTCCTTCTCCTCCTGAAGTCTCTTTAGCCCTTCACTCTTGTCCTGCTCATGCCGGCGCCAGCCCTCCACCACCTTCGCCAACGTCTAAGAAGATGGGGCAGAAGATGAAGAGAATAGCAGATGTCTTTGTCTGATAAAGACACTATATACAACAACTACAATATATAGCTATAGGTACTTTATAATAACTGCTCCTTATTAAGCATTAGTTAAGTTGTAGTTAGCACTTTGTTACTCAGTTGTTAACAGTTGTCCCTCATTTCTTATCGGTCATTAATAAATACATGTATTCATGTTCTATGTACTTCCACCTACTTTTAACCCTATGGTCACACATACTGGCGACTAGGCAATTTCAGCAGGCAACACTTGTGGCTAAGGAGGTGTTGCTAGTTCATAAACAGGCAGTGATTCGTTGGGAGTTGGCTGCAACTTGCAACGCAAGTAGGTGGCTGGTAGATACATCGTCTATCACCACAGATATTTTCTGGTTACAAAACCTATGTTTTCAGATTTAGCATTTCTCATCTCGTTTTACAAAATACCAAGTCATAAATCCCAAACTTTTTAGTTTAATACAGAATACAGTGATCGTTGCGTTAGCTCTGCCGTTTTAAACTTTTTGATCAATGTTTAGTTTCAAAGCACCTCGTCACACAAGCCTCCAGTCGGATTGGCTATTATGAAAAATCGCCTGGATCTGTCGCCCAATATTCACATAAAATAGACAGCTTTTCTTTTTTTCCCCCCGCCCACTTGTGACGTGTGGCCAACTCATCTCCACTTGCTGCCCGTCACCGGCTGTCCTTGAAAATGAGTGGTAACTCGTCACCACATATCTGTACTTTTGTCGCCTGTGTGACCAAGGGGTTAAGTACTTTAAGCTTAAGCTTATGAAATGATTTATTAATCATCTGTAAATATCTTTCTTTAGTACTATCTTCATTTATTACAAATTAGTTAATATTTTTGGTCAGAATTTGTTACACGTGGTTTTATTTTCTGTTATTAAATGCATACATTTTGGGTTTGTTATCAATCCAGGGTATTTACATAGTGCTTAAATAATTAAAGTTTATATTTGTTACATGATTTACTAAACATTTATTAACTGTGATTTTCAATTAGTATTGTTAACAGCTGTTAATAAATCAAAGTTCATGAAGGCTATAATGCAATTAAAATAATGCTTATATGAAATGTCAATACTTAACTAGATGTACTGTGTACATGGTATGACCGCCGCAGTGTATTGAAATGTGGGAACCGTTGGTGTGATGAGTTTCTGGTAGGTCAGTGTTGCGAAGTGAGAATTTGTGTGGAAATGATTTGCTGGAAGTGGGCATGGATGTGGGTTTTGAAGGAATGACATTTTGAGAATTTGCATAGTGTGTAGGAGTGATTTGTGAAAGAGATAGATGTTGGCTCAGTATGTATGTACATGTCTTATTTTACTTTCGCAATTTTAACATTTCTCTGAATTTTTTTTTATTGGAACTAGGCATTGACCAGTGTTTTCAATGCGTGAGGGTCAATAGATTTTAAGACCAAAAAAATTTGTAGCTGCAAACTAGCGTTCCATAGATAATAGGCAAAATTAAATTTTGTACAATTACAGCACCCCCTATGGAACAAATGTTATGGTACTTCCTATGCTTTCAGAGGTCATTGTGGTGATCGTACACGACAAATTTTGTGCAGTTCCCGCCATCTCGGCCCAAGATATTGGCAATTCAAAATCCCAATTTTTGTATTTACCCATATCACTAGGTGGTGCTGTCCTACAGGTGAGTGTTTGCTGGGCTGATACGCCTCTGTAACACCAGCATACTAAAACAAAACTGTTGTCTTGGGCCAAAATTTTGACGAGTTATTTAACAAAAACTGTTTTTGGACACCAAGCTTCGACGAGAAACATCGCCCCTTATGACGAAATGTCACAAAATTTGGTGCATGAGAGAAGAAAGCTGTTTAGAGTTTGCAGGGCAACTTTGAATGAAATTTGAACAATTAGAGGTCAAGATATGGACTTTTGAAGAATTTTAAGCTACATTTTGAATTTTGATTGACATGATTGACAAATAATTCAAAATCCCAATTTTTGCATTTACCCATATCACTAGGTGGCACTATGTTACAAGTGAGTATTCATGGGCTGGGTCGATACTCCTCTATAACACTGACATATCACAAAAATTTCATGCTGTTGGGTGAAACATTCGTAGAGTTATTCAGCAAAAACGTTTGGCCGTCTCCCCCTCTTTGACGGACACTGGCACTGCAGGGGGGTGGTCCTTGGGGGTCAAAAGCTTCTAGTCGTTGCCACCCTACTAGGGCTACAAGCCTACAAAGAATCATGTCCCCCAGCGTTTCAGTGTCCCGGCAATCGTTGACAGAAAACCGGTGAAAAAAAAAAAAATTGACCAAACCAATATGACCGCTTTCACTAGCTTCGCTAGCGGCAGTCATAATAAATAATTTATTAAGCATCTGTTAATGTATATTTTCCAACAAGATACACATTTGCTTTCTGATGTGTGAGCCTGGCCTAATTCACTATTTTCCTCTGTCCACAATTATCTTTGCTGAGTGTCATCCCTGCCTCATTCCAGCGGACTCCTCTCACCCTCCCCTCCTGAGTGGACTACAACCAACACTACAGGAGGCCCATGTCAGGACTGACTCCCCATCACAGATGCTCCTTCTGTGAAGCGCCATGAGACAATACTATTGTAAAAGGCGCTGTATAAATAAAACTGAATTTAATTGAATACTGTTAACAGCTTTTAAAATGTGTGAGTTAATGACCAACATATTACTTTAAAAAAATATGTATGCCTTGGTAATGATGGACACACACCAATACCAATAAAGCAAGTCATGATTAATTCCAGAGTTGTTTGTGGTTAGTTAAGTTTGTTTTAAGAGCTCCTCTAAAGTGATGACTTTCTATGCTTTACAAGTCACTTACAAATGTATTGTTAAAGTCAGTAGTGAAAGACATGATAAGTCTGCATCCTTCCTATCTTTGAATCCCTTAGAGGTTGTCTAGCTTTGCATATGTCAAATGCTATATTGAGGAGAGAGAACATTAAAATTGGGAAGAAGGAAGGCGTGTGTTGAAGTTGCGCAGAAACAGAACACTAACTTTAGCAATATTTCTGTGACAACTGTGGTGAAGTTTCCAACGACACTGCAGCTACAAGCTAGTTGCTGAGTGTGGGTTGCCGCAACGTGCTGTAGATTTTGCGAGGGTGGCCTGCTCGGCAGCCCATCAGCATGTCTTCTGCATGTCGTGCTGTACATCTAAGTCACAGGTACTGAACTTCAATTGTGTGAGCTACAAGGAGCTGTGTTCATCTGTGGTTCATTGTGCTGCCGCCACGAGAGAGTTAATCGTGAATCCTATTGTTTGTAAAGCATTTATTCACACACAACCTACTTTTAATGAAGGTCTGTCAAATATTGCATCCTTGAAGGGTAGTAAGCCTAAAAGATTTTAAGTTATTCTAAATGATCTTACCAGGTACAAATGCTTAGCAACTGGTTATAATGGGAATATAACCACATTAAGAAATGAGGAACACATAATTTATTAAATATGTGGGTTAATTAGATACATTTGAGAAGCTAGTTAGACCTGTAAATATGTTCACAAGGGAGTTGAGAACCAATGAATAAACAATGCTTTACTAATGATGAATAAATCCTTAAAAAAAAGTTCAGTTATAAGCAAGGTTAGTAATGGAAAATGGCTCCCTCACCAGATGTCTATTTAACTATTTATTAAGTACAAAAACATAGTTTATACACAAAATATTAATGAATATGTTTCTTAATGATTATGATAAATAACTGAGATAATAGCTAACAAATAAACAACAAAGTGTTAACTAGGACTTAACTAATGCTTAAGAAATGCTTAATAGGGAGGAGTTATTATAAAGTGCTACCCTACTATATATAATAACTACTTGAGATTCAACTGTATTACCACACTTTACTTCACGTTTAAGTACTAATCTGTGGAATGTGGTGTGGTGTGTGTGTGTTACCTTATCTAACTGCTCAATCATGATGTCCTTCTTCCTGTCGGCTGAGATGGCCAGGGCAAGTTGTTGTTGCAGGGCAAGAGTTCTGTTCTGCAGCGACAACAGCTGCTGCTCACAGTGCTGGGGAGGGAGGGGGGGTTGCAGAGAGAGAGAAAAAGACAAACTGAGATGGAGAGCTTGGGGAAATCAGTGTGGATCATTAGCAGAGTTTGCCTTTCAGGAAAAGATTCTGCCTAGCTAAAGGACTTTCATAGATTTGTGGCATGTTGCTAGGGGTAATGTACATGTTAGTGGAGGTCATGTAGATTTGTACCATGCTAGTGGGGGTAATGTAGATTTGAGGCACGTTAGTAGGGGGTCATGTAAATTTGTGGCATGTTAATGCGGGTAATGTAGATCTGATGAAGCATTTCTTTCTGTTCTTTCAAATATTTCTGACACCTAATACAGCCTATTTAACATCACCTTTTTTCTGGTTATTATCTCAACAGTCTTTGGGAGACAGCATATTCATGACCATATAATATTTCTATTTTGTAAAAATGCCCAGACATATAATATTGCATACATTACTAAATAACTCCTGCCTCATGGCACCCTTTCTTTTCAAGTGTTAACTTACTGCTTGGATGCAGCAGATGACTGAGCATGAGTTTGTGACACACACTACACACATAGACACACTTTCACTAAGCCAGCCTGACAGAGTTGAAGATCTGCAAGAAGCTTGCAGGGAGCTTAGTCTCCTCTGCCACAGTGATTAATGCATCATGCTGCACAATCAGCTGGGCACAGCAAATTAAAAAAAACAACACAAAAAAAAACATGAGCTGCAGCCTAGATGCCAATCAATAGCAACTCTGTTCATCGTGCGACACAGAAATGCAGCAGCAAAGCACACATAACACACAAAATAAATGATGTACTTATGTGTACAAGTACTTCACACCATGACAGTATCACACATCTGCATGACATAAGTTGCAGTTTAAACAGAAACCTGTACCTCTGCTTCTCAGGGGTACAGAGCAATGATCAAAAGAGGCCAACAGATATAAAGCCACCATTTAGCAATAACAATAAATAGGTTCAATAGAATAAAGTTAGAATTAAGATCTCTGGGATCAATTAATCCTTATCTGTTCAATCTACAGTTTTGAAGTTTTAGATTTTAATCTAAATTTTTTTTTAAATATATTACTATTTTAATAGTATGTGTACAAACATAACATTAGGTTAGATGCATGAGTCTTAATGACAAAAAAATAAATCTATTTTGTATTTATGTCACTCTAATCAGAAAAGGTTCCAGAACACTGTTCTAGATTATTTTATTGAGATTTCATTAAGTAGTTAAACACCGCTGCTACATCCCTCCCACACACACAGCAGAGATTAACACTAGGCTAAGTGCTCCATGGAGGCCAAGTAGTGACTTCTTCAGGACACAGAACAGTTTTGTAACAGTAAGAGGGTTTTTTTCTTATTATGATAATATTATTTTATTTTCTCTCCCCATCTATCCATCCCTAACTAGCCTCTCATGCCTACACACCCACACAAGCACACTCACATACTATGCAAGTTCTAAATCACCACATTTTGTCTCTTTACTTCCCTCACACCCCCCTCCCCTCTTTTCACTTTGACAAACTTATGAAAAGTGAATGTTTTGGTGAAACTGCATAGTGGCAGGATTGCTGATGAGGCAAATCAGGTGCCACTGCTTGACCAGATGTCATCCTACCTAGCCAACTGTTCCACAGATTATTCAGGGGGAGTGTGTGTGTGTGTGTGTGTGTGTGTGTGTGTGTGTGTGTGTGTGTGTGTGTGTGTGTGTGTGTGTGTGTGTGTGTGTGTCTCTGTATGTGTGTGGGAGGCCAATACAGCCATTACCTCTTTTTCTTTAATGTCATTAGAGTAAGGATTTGGCTGGGTGAAATGTGCCTGTGTCCTGAATCATGGCACACAGACACAGACACTCTGAGGCCAAAAAAGCTTAAGAGTGGCTATTTCTATCTGAGCAGTAAGCTAATAATCCTGCTCACTTTTAGCCAGGCCTTATGTTTACCGTGTGTGTGTGTGTGTGTGTGTGTGTTTAGAAACCAGGTGAGGACACTTATTAGATGTTAAAGACATTCATATTTAGAATGACTAGCCAAAGACAAGCTTGAGCTACATCAGCCTGACTTAAATTAGAAAGGGTAGATGTGTGTGTTTCAAAGTCACTTAAATCAGTGAATGAGATTGGGTCTGCATGATTTCCTACATGTTTTTGGTGTAATAATCTAACAGGGTTACAGCAACTTCAGTCTAGTCAGTAATGGCTCAGCGTAATTAGGGCCAGCGGTCCACAGGGCCGGGTCTACCTTGTGCAACGGTCGGTGATTGTTTTTTTTCCTCACAAACTCAGCCTTTTTTAGGCACTTCCCATGCACGAAAACTTTTTTCTATTTTAATAATCTCCTCCTAAACGGTTTGTCAGATTCATGTGAAATTTGCCATCCATGATGCAAAGATGTTGCTGATGTTAGATTGAGAAGGGATTTTTGAATGTGCCAGAAATTGACAATACTTTGACGAACTGAACTGAAATTTTACAAAATACTGGATTTCATGATTATGATAATATTCACATCTTATTAATATGCCTGGCATAGCACCACCAACACACTCACACCCATATGCATACACAGACACACACACACTTATATGCACACACACAAATTCACACAAACACACACACAGTCATATGCATACACATGAATTCACACACACACACACACACACACACGCGCGCACTCACACACACAGTCATATGCACACACACAAGCAAACACACATATGCACATACACACAAGTATATACACAGTGCACACACAGACACACACTCATATGCGCGCGCGTGCACGCCGCACGCACACGCACACACACACACACACACACACACACACACACACACACACACACACACACACACACACATTTACATTTATGGATTTAGCAATTGCTTTTATCAAAAACTATCAGTTATTTCACAGTCAGTGTCCCCTGGAGCAACTTAGGGTTATGTGCTCATAAGGGCACAACGGTGGCAGCCAGGATTTGAACCCACAATTTTCAGGTTAGCCAGGCTAGCCAGGTTCCAGAAACATCTGAAACATATAATTCATTGTTCTATATAAATCTGAATTCTAAAGAGTTCACATACACCCATAAATAATTATGATTTCAGGGAAAGGAAATATTTGCCCTAATGTTTTTCCATCTTTGACGTTACCTCGGTTGTTTAATATTTAGCTTCTCAATTAACTACTATTACAGCAAGTGCTCACAATGAAAACCCCTCTACTGAAATAACAGAATTGGGAACTTTTATTTTTTTGCATAATGACTGCATTTGTTTGGCAGTAATGACATTTAAAACATTCAGAGCACATTTGTACATGGGACAGATATATGACATTTGAGTGTATTGTTGGGTGGCGGAATGTCATAGGTTGCAGAACCACACATGCAAGGTCTGTCATCGCCACTAGAGGCATTAATGTTAAACAAATGTTTCTGATGATCTTCTTACTTGGCTTTTAAAGAGTTTATAATTAAGATACATGCTAGAGTTTGGGCAGGTGGTAGCAGTAGGTGGCAGTACCTTTCGACGTGTTCGTTCCCGCTCTAGACTCTCCCTGAGCACCTGTGTCTCTCCCAATGACAGAGGCAGAGTTTGTTCTGAGTGCAAGCGGCTGTAGCGAGGGAAGAGTTCCTCTAAACCAGTTGTGGTGAGAGAAGGGGAGACAGATGGGAACAGAGGAGCACTGAATGAGAAAGGGAGAGAGAAAGACAAAGAGGACAGAGAGAAAGAGGAAGAAGGAGAGAAACATGAGTATTTGTTTTTTTCCCCAGTGTACAAATTACTACACAATATTATGGATTATGTTTACATACACGTGATGCTTGCGTGTCTGTGCGTAAGTGTGTGTGAGTGTGTGTGTGTGTGTGTGTGTGTGTAAGAGTATGTGCGAGTGTTTTACTTCAGCAGGTGGGATGTTGCTTCACTGCCAAATGAGTCATCTTGAAGCTGCCGGCTAAGTTGTGGGGGCTCTGTGGGAAAAGAGGGGAAAGGTTAAGTCCCATGTTTGACAAAGAACATGGGACTTAGGGCAAGTGGAGGAGGGATTTTTCCTCTGAGCTTCAATGCTGAGATAATGTAGACATATGTAATATGTAGCCCTCTGCTGGCTGACTGCAGTATTACACAGTCATACAGAGATGTTTAAGCATTTGTTTGACAAGTAGTTAGCCATTCATTCCAAATCTCATGAATCAGTCTGATCTGAGATGGATAAGCATGCCTGATGACAGTCAGTTGGTCTAGGTTTGATTTCCAAAGTAAGAGCAATGTGCATCCTCCATGACATCGTGCTCATGACACATTTTTTAAATATATAAAAGTATCAAAATGGAGCTAAATGGAAAGGAAAATGGAAGTTGTTCACCAAAGACTTAACTGATATTTATGCATAAAAATGGTCTAAGTACCATAACTTTATCCTCCAAAACATTATGGATGTGACATGGCCGTGGAAGTCTTTTTAATTATTATTTAGGCTAGTGCCCCCTAGTGCTTCTGCTCAATTTCTTTTAGCTCCACCACTGCGTCAGGGAGCCAGGTGTAAGCTTCGGTTCGCACGTCTCTGAGCTGGGACAGGCCAATTAGCAAACAGAAGGAGGGCTGAAAGCGTTAACGTTGAATTCAAACTGTGCCTTCCAGTGTGTAACATGAGTCACAACGAAACAGTAGTAAGGCCTAGGGAACGCTGTAATTTCAAATCCTATGTGTGCAACCTGTACATATGGCTTTTGACAATAAAGCTGACTTTGACTTTGAGTAGTGAGTGTTTAAAGCAGAAAGTACCTGACCACCGTGGAGCAAATATATGCCAATTGATTGGTTTCAGACGCTTTGCACAAAATCAAACAATGTGAAAGCAGCTGATGCATCAGGCTACTAATGCAACACGAGACACGAAATATGCACATATAGACCAGAATTACTTGAGGAGTTTATTTCTTTACTTATAGGAAAATGACCTTAATCCATTACTGTATTGCATAACAACAATGGTAACAAGAATCTTTCCAGCAACCTTATTAAGGCTTCAGCAAGTAATCTAAAAACAAAGCTAATAAGAATTTAGGACACAATATAATGAACATATTTTACTTTAAAAACACAAAGATTTGTGAATTGCAAAGTCCTATTATGCCAAATGTTAGGCATCTGGTCGAATCTGTGGTGCTCAGAGTCCTCATATACTGAGCATGGCTACAGATTACATCCAAATCCAACTATACAGTGCTATGGTTAGTGCTATGGTTAGTCACTGAATTGGGTATAGTCACAGAATCATTTGCTATGTGAATTAGAACACTGAATTATCTGAATAAGTAAACCTTGGATAATTCAACAACAGTGAGAAACTGTCTATCACATCAAGTTGCACTGATTCTTCTCTGATGTGAAACACTTTGCATCACAATGCACACCCCCCGCCATTTTGAAGAGCAGATGTCCCCATTGACTGTGCTGAGAACTTAATTTGTCCAGTCACTACAACTTACGAAATAAAGGCATACTGTCAATATTTAGAGCTGGCACAACATGCCCCTGATGACTTCATTCACAAAATGGTCCTGAAACAGAGCATTCATACACCAGTGGGAATTATGCATTGGTCTGTCTTCTGTGATGGCAGACCTGACTGTGAAATAATTCACATACTTTTAATATTCACAAGATGTGTTTACTCACCCTGTCTCTCTGCTGGTCTTGTTTTGAGCATGATCTGCAGGCGACTCCTCAGTTTTTCCATGTCCTCAATGTGTCGCCGGCCACTCTACACATACACACAAGTCCAATTCTTTCAGATCAAAATAGTGGAGACTAAGAGAGTATGCATACATAGTTAAACATGCTTATTAAGGAGCATGGAGCTCCGAAATAACTGGAAGCGATTCAGTGGGTGACCGACTTTGGACTACGCTCAGCAGCAAATACAATAGCGTTGATAACACAGAATAAGGATATCAGGCAACCCGTGCAGCACCCAAGCTGGGCCAGGTATTTTAAAATTCAATGCTTGGAAGTAGCCCAAAGGACAAATGAATTGTGTAAATTTCAAAGTAGTGTACACCGCACACTCCAAAGCACATCATGTCATGTCATCTTCATCTAAATATTGAAGGCAACTTTTCGCCCCTCAGTCATGCAGCTCAGTCATGTTTACATGGATAATGGGCAGCAACTGTTTTTCTACACAACTTTAATGAGTAGAATCTTTATGATCACCCAGATCACTTACAAAAGGTTATATAGTTGCCAAACAACATTGCTCAAAAAGGGGCCCCATGTTTCATTATCTTAAAGGATAGGGTAGGACCAGACTCTTACACTATCACCACATGCACTTTGTGCAATGTTAGTTGACTGACTGGTCACTAGAAAATCTAGGTGGGGAATATGAACTCTTTTGAGTTCCCTGACATGGTACTGTTACAAAATACAATATTGAAAGGAGGTACTACAGCAACGCTAACCTGGCTATAAAGATTAGGATTGATCTGAAAAAAATTATATTCTCCAAAGAATACTGGTTTTCTTCTGAAATGTTCAATATCAAGTTGTAGATTGATCTTTTAACATGCCTCTTTCTTGTATACTGTGAAGAATCAGAAACGATACCAAATACCACGGACGATACCAGGGAATCTCCTCACCTGTAAACTGTTGCTGTGGCTGAGACTTGTCTTGAGATTGGAGCTCATGTCCTCCACCAGCTGGCCCACCTCTAACTCTGTTCCCAGGGCTGCATGAGTCTTTGCGTGTCCAGCCACCTCAGAGGAGAGGCTTATGCTCAGAGTAGACTCTCCCTCTTCCTCCTCCTCCTCCAGCTCGGCTTCCTCCTCTGAGTTCTCTGGCCTCTTAGAGTCAAACGGTGGAGTGGTGTCTAACCAGCTCATCTGAGACACCTCCGGAGAGGCAGAGGAGAGCTTAAATGACACTTGCCTAAAAGCAAAAGAGAGGACAGGGTAAGACAAGGCAGAAAGGAGGGAGAGATGAAAACAGGAAGGAAAAGAAAGACAAAAAGAGCCAAATGATGAATGAATACATTTTGAAAGAGAGAACCACATAAGTAAAGTTGGGCAGTAGAAACTAGCATTAGCAAACTAGCAACATTTGTCATGACATCTCCAGCTCTACTTTATATGTTAGACCTGACAAATATGAGTATAGCTAAAGAACTTCGATTTGGGTTTGAGCGTGGAGGTCAGAACAAGGGTTAGAGTTAAATTTTTGTATTCAGCAAAGCTGCTAGAACTGAAACAGAGTAGCCTAATGTTGGCCTTAGGTTAGATTGGAGACAATCAGCACAGGTAATTATGAATAACGACTGGCAGGAGAGTTTAAGAGCCAAAACCTACCTAGGCTTGACGGAAAGCTCAGAGAGTGAGCGTGTGACTCCTCGACCTGTAAGCTCCCTGTTATGCTGCAAGGAGGAATAGAGGCGAGTGGTGACCTCACGTGAGGATGCCAGCACAGAGAGGGGAGAGGAGGGCCAGGAGTGAGCAAGGGAGGATGACGAGAGCGAGGAGAGGAGAGGATGAGGTTTGGAGAGACCACGTGAAGGGGACAGAGGAGGCGAGGAAGGCAGGGGTTCAATGTCACTCAGCAGGTCTTCCACTCCTTCTGTTGACATCTTGGAGCGACAGGTGCCCAAAGCTCACCTTCACTCACAGACACAGTTGGGAAAGCAGTTCCCCCAAATTACATTGTGCTTTTCAGTTTCGTCGAAATTATTTCAGTATTTAATTACTAATGATGACGATGAACTGCCAACAACCAAGATTCAAATTGTCCTACAACTGGAAACTTCTTAAGTACAAGGTGTCTGTGCATAGCTATTTGGACGAAAGCACTCGCGAACTAGCAAATGACTTAGTTGCTGACTGTCAGCAAACAGTAAGATAAACAACTTTACGATATGCAATGGCTTTTAACGTTACCAGGCTAGCAATATCCAGATACCCAATTTGTAGCCTAATGCAATCCAAGTCGAGGAAACAGCAAAGCTAACTCGTGTTAGCCACTGACCAAAACGTATGGTTTGTTACGTTTAAAAGTAGATGGCAGTTTAGCAGTAGTAGTTAAATCTATATTAGCGTCACTTCTTGATACATAAGTAAGTTAGTCATATGGCGGGCTAGCGCTTAACGTTAATGTGTAAACGTTAGCTTAGTTTCAAAAATGTGTAGTACAACTTTCTGTATACCTTTTTAGAGTCGATACTACTATACGGCAAAAGTTGTTGACATGAAATTAAAAGTTTCTTACCAACTCTGATTTGACAGCCACCCCCAAAGTTTAAACCAACATTAGTTAGATACTTTGTTTACCCGTAAGGCAAAAACGTTTGAAGACTCCCGGTCCCATCGCGACATAGCAACGACGCGTCAACGACCGTTGAACGTCATCAAAAGGGGACCAGAAGTGGCCTATAGACAGTACAAGAGGCCTAGAGTATAGACCTATTTCTCAGCAGCCATATTCCCAGGTAAGCTTCTCACCCGGTAAGCACATAATGACACCCAACAAGGATCTGATTCTGCTACACTAAATCAGAATCTTATTGGCTGTCATCAATTACACCTGTGCTTCCCACAGATCTCTAAATAATAGTTAAGAACATGAGATCAGTGGTTCTTCCACTTTTGTCAAAAGAATAACTATTCTTCTGAGGTCAGTGGACAAAACCAGTACTCTCTATGGTCAAGACACATCTTTAGACCTCTAGATTATTTTATTTATATAAACAAAGAATACAAATGAATCAAGAGAGGAAATGGTGCAGTACAGATTGGTAAGCAAAAAATGTTCCCCAAAGAATATTTCTCAGTATCCATGAGCCACTCATAGATGAATATCTATGGTTTAGGCCAGCAAACCTCAACACCACAAGTAATGCAGACATGTCTTTCATGAGGCACATCATGGGCTGCTGATGCAACACTATTTGGATAAACTCAAGACCATGCACATAATGCCACTGTCGCTTGACGTCAGTCCCCCTACCCACCCCCAATCTTTGACAATGGGCTAAAACAAGTGGTATTCCTGATATGTAGCATAATGACAAACTTAACTCACATAAGCGGTAAACCTTCTAAAAGAGTTTAATGGCTTGATGGGAGAACAAAGCCATACATCTCTTCCAAAGTTTACCCAGAGTTAACTTGCACAGCTTTGTGGTGACATCATATGCTTGGAACAACCTGGTCTTCAACTCAAACAGGCTGGAGATGATAAAAATGTTTAACATTTTGACTGACTGCAAACATCTGGATGAATATGAAGTGAGGCAGGACATGACGTACACAAAGAAATTCTTGCAATGTTTTACAGCCTGAAATTAAGTGCATTACTTGATCCAACATAGCCTTCTGCAGAAAAGTAGTCATTGCCCTATGCCAGTAAGTCATTAGCCCATACATATTGTGGTGTGCTGTAATGGACACAAAGGCTTAAACTACATGAAAAATGAAGTAACATCACTGGGTAGAAGTGTAACTGACACCACTGAGATGCGCACTTTTAGAAGCTATGTACATCACATTCACTTCTCTGGTTTTCTGATGCACCAAACTGTCAATACTGACAATGGCAGAGTAAAGAATTGCATGTGGGTGTCAATGTCTTATGTCTATGTCAGCGATTAAAAAAAAAAAAAAAAGACTAACAAAAGCTAATCAAGGAAAAGTATCCAACTGGGAGAGGGAATCAGCTCAATCTTAGACATTTCTTTACAAATGCTCTTTATATCGAGGGTAAGGGAATTGTTCAAGAAAGGTGATCATGCTTCTCTGTCTCTCCACTTCAGCTGTGTCTGAGTTTGCGTTTGAATGTATGTATGTGTGTGTGTGTGGTCCCATGAAATCAAGAACTCCAATGTTCCTGTCATTCGGCACAGGCATCAGTTCTGCATTTGACAAGGAGAATAGCAGCTTGGGGAAAAGCACTTCCACACATATGTCCATTGATCCATCCTTTCATCCATCTATTCATCTGTCCAGTCTTGTCAGTTGCCCTCTACATGCAGCACTCAGCATTCCACAACAGTTGTCACAATGTAATCTTTGTGTTACGAAAACTTGAATTATCCCTGGAGAATGAAGATAGACAAGGCATGGTTAACTCAAAATGCCAAAAAAAAAAAAAACACATTCTTATGTAATGGTAATAGTCATGGTCCATATCATCTGGTTTTGTCCTGCTAATGTTCCACTAACTATTTGAATCTTCCAGAAGATACATTTGAGCTTAGAATGATTCCCTGGCTTTATGCATTTCCATTACCTGACAAAGCTAGCATATAATTCCTGCCAGATTATGACACTTTACACTTCTTACAAATATAATGACAACTTGTTCAAGTATCAAGAAAACAAATGTAAAGCAGCCTGCCCCCAAAATATTGCCTAATTAACTTAAATTGATAAGGAAAATAGTGTTCCAAGTCAAGATGAAGACAGACCGTGCAATAAGAGTTTGTGTATGTTCTACATACTTGAGGCTGTCATTGTGGGTCTTGTACTCCATAATGGTGTTTGGCGGTAGGTTAAGAACGCGTCTCAGAGTATCACGTATTCGGGAGGTGGTGACCTGGTCACTGGCTGTCTTGTTCCAGATGGACAGGATATCTTCCTACAAGCAGATATATATATATTTATATATAGATATATTTATATATATATAAAACTTAATCATATAACTTACTTGAAAACCATGCTATAATTTAATGACTAACCAGCTGGTGATAACCATTGTTTGTGGGATCCTGATTATACAATGTGAGGCTTCAACAAATACTGTAATCTAATTTGCCTGCTATTTTTTGTTTGATTAACATTTCAAAAAGGTCCATTATCAATGACAAAAGGTCATAATCAAGACTTTTTTCCTTTGCAATACCTCGTTGGTGGAACTAATGACACACTTGTATGTCATTAAAGTTGTAAGTTTATGGTTTTGTATGCATGAACATTACTTTTGTTACTACTGATATTGTTATATATATATATTTATTAACTGCCTTTGAACAGAACACATCCTCTACAGAGAGAACCCCATTCAGGTCCTGCTCTGTTGCAGGCAAATGGACATACTGTACCTGGAAGCGAATGGACACCACTACACCACAGATCTCCTCCCCCACCATGAACTGTTCTCCCAGCATGGCCAGGATTATGTTTTCCCAAAAGCGCGATGCTAGACCCTTCCGTAGTCGGATGATCCACTTTCCTCCATTCTTATTGGCCTCATCCTACACAGATGGTTCACACACAAAACCATGCACACACCGTCAGAGAAACAGGGCAACACACACTTTCATGTTCCTGCTCACAATATGAAAAGGCAAATGAACACATTTGTGTTTAGTCTTCCACAAAGTATGTATTTATCTCAACTGTGATGTTTTTACCCATGAATTTTATCTCCATACCACAGCACCCTAACACATACAAAATGTCTGAAATGCAAACCAACCTCCCACATTGGCTTGATCCCCTCTTTGAACAGGTGAAAGTCACTGTGTCCTGTGAGGTCACCAGGTCGCACCAAATGGCTGTAGAATTTCCAGAACTGCTCCACCTTTTAGATTGATCTTAGAGGTCAGTCTGGCAGGTCAAACATAACACTGTGCCCAAGAATGCAACACATCCTCTTTGTCACCTCTCTTTTCATGTGATTCAAGACAGACAGCTTGATAAATTGCTGGATGTCTGATGTCAGTTAAAATATTTTCACCCAGACAACCAACAAACAACACTGTCCCATCCTACATAATATTGAAATATGAAATATAATATTTCAAAATGCATATTTATCTATAAACTCCATAATCAAGGCCATCAAAAACTTACAGAGGCCACAGTACCGATCTGGCGAATATTCTGTTCGTAGCTTTGAGTATTCGCAGGTCGGCTAGGTGTTCTGCGGGAGTACCAAAAGGTGTAGTTATACTGAAGTGGATGTTCTCCTGCCGCAGGGGAGATAGTCTGAAAAAGACAAGCAGTTACTCAGAACAACAAACGTGAAAGAGTGGTGTGAGCAATACATGTTCTGACAACAGCTATTACAAACTGTGGTAAGTACACTAAATAACTAGTGTATCGTTACATCCCTAGTCGTTTACCTTCCGCCGGTTGTTATTGTTGTTGTTTACCGTCCCACTGTCGGTGTCATTTTTGTCCTCCCGTGAAGATGCCTCTTCATGATCCTCCCCTTCCTCCTCCTTTAAACTGCAAAGAGAGGTTCAATCAGTCAGACCACGACGGGAAAACAAATACCACAATACATTTACAGTAACATTAACTAAATAATTATATGGATGTTGAGCTCCTTGTTGTCACTCAGGAAACACGTGTGACTGATGTAAATCAACTCGATGATTACGTAATCAAGCGGTTTGCAATATCTAACGCATGGTGCCGCCAGCTTACCGCCAAACATCTGAACATTTTGATTTTAGCGCCTAATTTTGGTTACATTTCCCACCTCTACGACAACTTGCCTTTTCGCTACCCCGGTTCAGTGAAATCAGCTAGCTATCGATATGAAGCTAGCGTACGTTTCCTAGCTAACAAGGTGTTGTAACTCGGAGATGACTTACTGTTCAAACTGATTCATTCCGTCAGGTCTATTCCTAAAAATGAATCGTAAAAGTATTGTGAGTCCTGGGAGATCCTCTTCGAAGGAGAACGTTTTGCGAAATGCTTCAAAACGTTTTAAAGTTTTTTTAAATTACGGACGATTATTTCACACTGATTGTTGCCTTCAACTCGGGAGCTAATTTCAATTTCGCGCAAGCGCACTAGAATATCTGTAACTCAAACTACGTGTCCTGGAAAGAGACAAACAGAACGAGTATGGAAAACTCATTATTTACGCTTCCAATGACTGTCCAAAGCCCAGAGGCTGTAGTCTCAGCACCCACCCCACATATAATAGCCAAAAGATTTAAATTTGCAAGCAGTATCTCTGGATTTCGAGTCATCATACTGCTACTACTGTCACAACTGTCTAGGTTCCAAATAATTACTTTCCTGAGTTTTCACCATTTCCACATGTTTTCACTGTGGAATTTTAAATCTGGGCTAGTAGCCTACCAGACAGCCAAAAGACAATGGATGGCCATCTACTGTATTTGTATGGCACGTCTTACGGTTGGGAATAACTGCAGTCAGGTCTGAGCGCCAGGCTCGACACCACGGGGAGCGAAAGGGGGCATTGCCCCCACAGGAGGACTGCCTTGCCCCCTTTACTAAAGCTTGGTGATCATTACAAATGAGCCTAAAGATAGGGCTAATTTAATTTACACCTTAGTAATTTGTTGTTTTTTTTATTTTAAAATAGGCTATTGTTAGGCCTCCATAATAACCTCTGAGACCAAAATGACATTAGTCTACATTTCCAAATCTGTGTAAATTCACTTCATTGGTTGTCTCATAAGCAAGAGGTGACTATTGACGTGTTGTGCATTGATTGCGCACACTCGCACTTAGCTGCTTTGGAGAGTGTTAGCTGTCTTATTTTAAAATAGCTTCTTACAGAACATAGGTGGGCTATAGTGCAAAATCCCTTGTTTCTAGCATCCTTGACTTAAATTTGTTCTTGATTAAATGTTTTTTTTTTTTTTTTTTTCAATTGCAGGTAGGCCTACATAGACAGCATTATATGATAGGCTACGTTTACGTTGCCATAATGGTCAATATTCTGATTGAATCAATATTGTAAAAAGGATCTATGTGCAGTGAAGAAATTTTCTACTACTATAGTCTGCAGCTTTGAATTGTTCCCGGCTGCAAGCTATTAATTGTTATGTGAATAAGAATATGATCCTGTTTCTTACCAATAGACTATAACCTCTGGGTGACAGATTAATGCAGGTACAGAATCTAGAGTAAGGTGACCACACCACTGAGATGAAAATCGGGAACATTTTCTTGAAATTTCCTCGGGAACCGGGAACATTCCTATTTTCACAGTTAATATCATTAAATAAGTAAGGTTTCAGCTTGAAAAATCAGGTACAGAGTGGGTTTTCTAGTATTTTACCTGGAACTGACCACCAAAATCGGGGCCGTTTGGTCACTCTAATGGTCTTTTGCTCCACACCGGAGCTGGGCTATGGACTAAATAATATGTCCTACCAGCCTAGAAGTCGCTGTTTGTGGTGGTCGGAATAACAACATACAACAATAGCAACAACAGAAAATTCACAGAGGCATTCGTCAATATTTCAGTCTTAACCATTGTGTTTTTAGGTAAGACTCAGACTAACAGAGCATTTCTAGAAATTCTTAATCTAGATACAGCATAGAAGGGTAATGCATATGGTGCATTTGGTACTGCCACAAGCCAATTCCGTGTTGTTGAGCCATGTGTCTCACTGAGTTTTGTGAAATAGACTTGGTTGTTGAGTTGCCATTGTAGGAAATCTTCTACCTATAGCACGAGGGATTTTTATAGATGATATCTTAATCATCTGAACCTGCACATAACAAATTTATGATTGATGGCCAAACACATATTTGTTGGATAAATAAATACCCTGGCCCCAGCCCACTAACAAACACATATACACACATTTATTTCCCTCCATCAGACAACTCATGCTCTTGAGCTGAAGAGGCTCCACACTTGGCCTCTTGAGAGTAAGAGGTGCTTAGAAAGGGGCTATGTGGACAGGCCCTGTCAAACTGAGGAGAAAAAAGGCGCTTCTCTCGTGCCCCCTCTCCATCCCCAGTCACCCTTCAACAATATTGTGTCTATCTCTTTCCCCTTTCTCTCAGTGATCCTCCCATTCACTCCTTCAGCCCATTCTTTTACTGATCCCTCGGTATCTCTAATCTCCTCTCTTTTACACTGTGGGAAAACTCAAATCTTATTCCCTTCTTCAGCACACATGGTCCTTTGTGTTCATTGTGTTTCATTGGTAAATTTTAGTAAACATGTACATTAATTTTATTTTTTCAGAGTGTTTATGCAGACAAGCATATCAGCTCAGGACCAGTCAATAATCACTTTTCCGCTGCAGTGTAATGTTCAAATGTAGAAATGTTTTCACCCATAAAACCTCAACTGAAATAAAGTTTGACTTTGCTGCAAAAGCCATTTTAAATGAGCCACTTGATGCTGGTAACTTTCACTATTGATAATGATGGTCTTTTCCATGTGAGAAATTTCTGAACCACCACTGAAGTGAGCAAAAGGTGAGAGGCACAATCCGATTAATACAATATTTGGCAATATTCAAAATTAAATTGACATGATACAATATTGTGTCATACTAAAGGTCTGTATTTGTCAGCATTGTCCCACTGTGTGGAGAAAAAGACAGAATGCTGACATGGTGTCATATCTGTCTGTATTAGTGCGTCAGTATGCTGGACTCATACTGCCAGATTTCCACATGAATGAGGTCACAGACAACACTAATCTGTGAAGGGCGTGTCACACACACAGCCCCTTCCTTACTTCTGTTTCAATAGACTAATCCAACCACCCCACCTCCCACCAGTCCAACACACACACACACACACACACACACACACACACCAAGCTAAACATCTGATTCATGTCTTCCCAGTGGTCCTCCTCCCTGGAGCCGTTCTTCAGCCACTCTAACAAGCCAGAAAGGACAGAAATGTTGATTCTATTTGAAATGGTTTAATTGGTAGTGCAGCAGATTTAGAGAATTACAAATAAACATGTCTCCAAATGTGATAGGCCTAATGTGTTCTATATAACTAAGGTACTAAACTACTGATGATACATGGGACAGTTATTTGCAATACTGCAGTGTTCCTGATGTTTGGGTACTAGTAATGCACGGACAACCCAAAGCCCGCGGGTTGTTTTTTAGGTGGTTGCGGATGGGTTGATTCAAAATCTCAATAATTTTACCCGTTCAGTGTATATGTATCAGTTCATTGGTTTGTGTGTTTTTGTGTGAGGAATGTTCTCCTTGCATCTACCCTACTCTGTCTCACATGCATGCAGGCCGCACTTCAGACACTGCAGGATCTCCTGTATAGCCTCCTATCAATAATTTGTGTGGCGAAATAGCCTAATAGCCTGCCACACCTCTTCTATAGGCTATTTTTTTTTACAACGAAGGAGTAAACGAGTGAAACAGGACATAATTAGGCAATAGTCTCGTTCCCTCTCTCTCTCCCTCTCGCACAACTTCACGGACGAACTGAGTGATATTTTTACTATGGTTATTGGCTGTTTGTTTTTGGTCTTAACGCCCGATTGAGGAGCAAAATTGTAAAATTTGGGCTAAATGATGATTTATGAAGGTGGTTAATGATGACGAATGAAAAGTCGAGATGTTCTTTATCGATTCATGTGCGTGTGTACACGTGTGTTTGTGTGCCAGCTATACGGCCTAAGTTTATACAATGTTTAGTTATTTGTTTGCATATATAGTTTAAGAATAAAACAATCATTTAAAACAATCAGTTTGCAGTTCCGTGATTGATAAATAAGATTCAAAAGTGTGTAGCCTGCGCTGTCCGTGTAACGCTTTGCAATGCTTTGTTCTATTTGCAGAACTCACATGAAAAAAAATTAAAAATGGATTCAAAACTTCCATTATCCATCTTTCAGACTACTTAGCGAATATATTATTTACGTTTTTTTTTAATTATTTTACTGCTGGTCGAGGCTATTTTTAAAGGGTAAATACTGAATTTCAAATAAATATAAAAAATAGTCAATATTCCAATTTTCAGTTTCTGCGTCGTGGTTTGACTGAACCATCCGCGCAAGGGGATGCCCCAATTATTGGGATCACCTGGTTCAGGTGCCACCACTTGCCATTCGTAGAGGTATAAATGAGATGGATGGCGTTATCAAGTCCAATTCAGTTTATGGTACACCAAGTGCGTTCGAGACGTACAGCAGGCCTATGCCTATAGGCTACAAGCTACCCATGTTCAATGACAAATTCTCACAAAGCTGATGATTTGCCTGCCCTGCCACAGAGATGCAGATGCCTTTCACTCATACAAAAAATAAAACAAGCAACAGTAATTAATTTGCTGACTAGTCTGAAAAAAAGATAATCGAAGTTGTAAGCCAATTTTTCATTCTTTTCATGTAAAATCTACAAATAAAACAAAGCACTGCACGGACCCGGTCTATCCATCATGTAGGTAATTCATGTGTTTTTTCTAAGGTATCGCAAATAACAACGTGGACCCATTGGCTTCTTTTTTATTTTCTCTCTCCTTTTTAGCGGGTTCAGGCTGGTTGGATTAAAAGTCAGTGCGTAATTTTGCTGAGCGGGTTGGCAGTCATGATGGGTTGGTGCGGGTGTTAAAAATCTTTGGCTTTGGTTGAGTTTTAGGTGAGGGAGATATTAAGACATGCATTAATGCAACATTGCCTAAAGGTCAGTGTTTAACAGGTAAGGATCTGCATCAGATTTCTAGGATGATAAGTGGTCACGAGGACAGAAAAAAATGTTGATGATGAATGATGAATATGAATATTGTATATTTGCCAAAGTGAATGTCTTTTACCATTACTTCACCTTCTAGTGTTCCATCACCTCTCATTCCAAAGCAACTTTGTGTGTCAGTTTCCTTAACCAAAGTTACTGTCAAATAACTAACAAAGAGACAAGCAGAAAATAAACAACCTTGCTAAACAACCTTGCTAAATATTTTGTGCACATTCAAATATACTGTTATGTGTGCATTTGTTTTGCAAGATTACGAGAAAGAGAAAGAATAGAGAGAATGTCTGTGTGTGGCCTATGTGTGGACAAACACTTATGTTTGTGTGTGTGTGTGTGTGTGTGTGTGTGTCCCTGGTTCGAGGGATTAGGGCCATGTTAGAGGCAGAAGGGACAAGTGTTATTCTTTTTTTGCCCAACTCCCCAGGACAAGATTGGTGGGGAGAAAGAAAGGGGGCGTGGACGTGAAGGCCAGCACGCAAGAGAAAGAGCGACACAACTGAATAAAAGAATAAACCTTGGCATAGGACCAGAGTATGTACCCTTTCTGCGTGTATATGTGTGCTCTCCCACCCTTCTGCTGTCCGCCTGTGTTCTACACGCCTCCAGTGTGTGTGGCCTAGTGTGTGTGAATGTGTGTGTTCCCTGCTGCATTTTCTCAGAGCAAAGCATCTTACACACGTACAGGACACTTAAAAACAAGCCTATATCACACTGCACACACTGAATCAACAAATTCTTTTTAAACTTTTTTTTGGCCACATAATGAAAAATCTAAGCTGCCAAGGGCCAATGCAAAATTAGGAGCACTAGTTTTTAACCAGTTTCAAGTAAAAGAGTGACTGCTGTAGATCAGAAGACCTGCAGGCTGTCTAATGCAACACTGTTTAATGAGACTATTGACAAACATGCCACACTAGTACTGAAACTGTGATGTGCAATGGATGTATAATGTAACAGTGGGCCACATTACATTTTATTTTTTGACTTCATGTCGGGCCGCATGAAACAGAGCAGAGGGGTTGCAGTTTGGCCACCTTTGTACTACAGTCTTTGTATGGGGGTCTCCATAGTTGTTCAGAGATTTGATGTTTATACTACTAGCGTACTTTACCTCAGTAAAGACAGTAAACCAAGTCTTCGTGTTAATGAAGACAAATCAAGTTAAATAAATGATAAAGAAGACTATCACAGTGTATTGAGGAAAGTAAAGGCAAAGACAGAGAGGAAGAAGACATTTTACAGCTCCTTGTGACCTATCCAGATGTCAGCATGCCATTTATACACTGGAAAATAACAAATGGCATCAGAGCTGTGCACGCTTTCACCACCTTCTCAGCTGTCAATCACCGTTGATGGATGCCAAAGGAATCTTTTTGGCACAAACTCTAATCCCTCAATGGGAAGAAGGGGGGGTTAAGTGATACTTCAGACTTATGAATTAAACAGATCTTTGGCACACACACACACACACACACAATATATACACGTTCTTTTTGCTGCAGCCACTTACCACCCAGGCTCTGGGACTACTTGGCGTAACCCGACATAGCGACTTAAGGCTTCTCCCCTCTATCAGCCCCTTCCTCCTATTCTTCCTCTTGTCTGTGTGGCGCTTGTGCCTGTATTGTCTCCATCTGCCTCTGCAGTATAAATTCACTAGCAGCATGCTGGGTCCCTCACTGTCAACTCAAGCATCTGGTCCTACACATGTGAAACCTTGTGATTGAATTTATTCATTTCTAGGCCAGATTACAATCCTGGCAGATTTTGGATAGATCTATCCCACCTTTTTTTTAATCAGTTTCATATTTTTTTCAGTCTGTCTGTGGCAGTTACCCTGGAGGTCCTTACAGAAAAAAACTACATTTTATAAGACTGCAAAGTGTGAATACCTGCAAGACCACAGCTCTTGGAAGCAGTTCGCCTGGGGAAAAAATGAGTTTATTAGTAAAGCCACAACAAAAGCAGCTTGGGGATCTAAAGGTAGGCTATGACTCCTTGACACTTACCGTTCTCTGCGGAAATGGAACATTGCACCTCGTATCTGAACATTTGGTTTAGGTGATTTCAAAAAACATTGTTGCGTCCGCCAAAGAGATCATGTTTGCATTTGTCTGTCTGTCTGTATGTGAGCAAGATAACTCGAAAAGTACTGCACGGATTTGGATGAAATTTTCGTGGGTATTAGGTCAAGTTTAAATTTTGGTGGTGATCTGGAACACCATCCGGAATTTGCATTGTGCCAGTGACCCTATATTGACTTGGTGGAGGTCTGCGCTCGCCTATTAATTTTCTAGTTTGTCTGATGTGTTCCTTATTGTTTCAGTCATCCAAGCCGCTGATGGAACGCCGCCGCCGTGCGCGCATCAATGCGTGTCTTGGACAGTTGCGCACTTTGCTCACGCAGGCCCAGATCACACAGGTAGGTAACTGGATGTATCGGACTCGATACACCGAGCTAGTGGCATTTATGACTCATGACCGATTAATCAGCTATTTTTTCCACGTCTCTTTTAAAGCCGTGCCGGCGTTCAAGGTTGGAAAAAGCAGATATTCTCGAAATGACTGTTCGACACCTGAAGTCCATCACCTCTCATGATAAAGGTAGACCCTCAGAAGGGTATCTCCCTGTACAATAACGTGTGAGGCTGAATGACTGATACATAAAATGATCTATATATATTATATATATAGTTATTAAGCAATCAAACTGTAGGCTATTGACACTAATCGCATAGCATTCATTTCTCTTTCCCCCCCAAAACAGATGCGACACTATGGAGTCTGTTTAGGGCAGGTTACAACGACTGCGCTCGACAGATTTTCCGTTTCCTAAGTATCCCCGACGCACATCCTCTGAGATCTGTATTTCTGCACCTTCTACGAGAAGAGCTATCGGTAAACACTGAGTTAGTTAGTCTCAGTTTTGATCAGCCCCAGCTGACTGGGTGGCCTCCATCAGGACGTTGTAAAATGGGAAAGCTTGGAAAATCGGGGGTGGGGTATTTTCATTCCATGTTGAATCGCACCTGTTCACGGGATTTACAGTCCCAAATGCGCTCCGTATACACCACAAGTAGGCCTAAACTAGATGCACCAGTGGGGTCTTCAGAGATGAAAACAGAGCAGAAACCTGGACCAGATGACGTTGAAGTGTGGAGACCATGGTGACATTAAACAAATGTGTACTTGATTTCCTGGAGAATGTAATTAATTTGCGCTAGGCTTACGTTTGAGTGTAATAATTTCCGTATTACTGTAGGCTATTTCGCCTTTTTATGAAGTATGTGATGGCAAGTGATTTTGCCCGAAACTGTGTCTAATAAAGTGTGATAATTTCTATGTGCGTGTAGCCCTGTCTGTTCTCCGAGAAAGTGGGCTGGTGAACATCAGTTGCTTTTAAATATTTATTAAAAATGGCATGCTAGACAAACACAGACCTGTTACACAAACTTCATAGAGCCCTGCTTAGATACCATCTGTAGCCTTTAAACCTTATCCTGCTAAAGCTAGGCATAGACATTGAAGCTCAAGGGAACTTCCATGGATGGAAGTCAGTGCAACTGGAGAATTTATGCACTCAGATGAACTCAGCAAACACAGTCAAATAAATTAGGCTTATAAATTAATACATTTAGTAGATTGTCTTTTCTCCTCATATGTGTTGAACACTTTGACCTTTTGCACTCAGCCAATCTGCCACTCATTAGTCCTCTTTGTCCCAGAAATAAATTATATCAATGAATGCACTCCATTAACTTTGCTGGAAGAAAGCATCTAAAAGAGTGAAAGAGCCACGAGCTAGAGATGGGAGAAACCGACATTAGTGCAATCACGCGGTTGCTATGGTTACAGCTCAGAAGTGGTCATTGTAATGAACGTCAAACAGGTTTCAACAAGAGTACCAACAAAGAGTAGTGCCATAAAGAGCTTCATCAGCATCGTGTTTCGTAAGCATGCTAACTATGTCATTGGTGTAAAAAAAGCGTCCTCTACAGTTTGATGTGGTAATGGCATTCCACTGAATGAGTGGTGAGTCAGGTGGAGGAATAGCAGCATTTCTCTGCCTGGCTTTTGGTGTAGGCCTACAGAGTGCAGAAGCAGTGGGAGCGACAAAGCTTAATGCTATCAGCAGAAAACTGAATGTGAGAAATAGTTTGCACAGAAGAAAAGAGACTCCCAGTGAATTACTGTCCCCATGAGATGGTTATGAATGGTGCCTTAAGCTCTATACCCATATATGACTGAAATAAGGACTGTAGATCATTGCTGAATTTGAAAACAGATCCAAGGAAGTGATTATTAATGAAGTGTATGAAGTATAATGATACAGGAGGAAATGGTGAGGCAGACTACTGACTATGGAGGAGAAACAGAATATGAGTATGATTCTAGGGTACATACAGATGAGGGTTGTGTATGACAGAATACATGGAGAGATTAAGACATAATGGTGCACTTTGGAGCATACCAGAGGCACTATTCAAATCAGTGAGGATCAGAGGTTGTGTTTCGTACTGTGAGATGACACCAGTGATCCATCCAGAGGAAGGAGAGGGCGGCAGAGGAGGACTAGAGTGGGTTGCAGAAGGGAGAGGAGAAATGTACTGGAGAGGCTGAGGGGGAGAGGCTGTACTTTTCTCTCTTTCCTGGGTTAGTCCTGATTAGTGGAATTAGTGCAAAACAATCATACTCATGCCCTCCCTGACTGACGCATATTGTACATACAAACAACCATACGCATGCCCTCCCTGACACATACTTTATGTACCATCACTCACACACAAACACATACACGCACGCACGCACACACACACGTACATGTAGACATTCATGTACTGTATATGCTTCCATTCTTTCCCCTTTCCCTTTTATCTCTCTATGCTTCCCTCCTCTCACTCAGAGCTCAGTGCATGTGACAGGGGTGAGGCCGTGGACTAAGAGGGTGGGACCCAGCTCGTGAGTTACTGCCTCCAGCTGGGCCAGGTAGGCCTGCGACTGGTCGGCGGGGGCCGGCGGACGCGGCAGATAGAGGAAACGCACGTCGGCCTGGGCACTGTTCTCCCGCAGCATGTCGTTGACGGAGAGCAGGAAGTCCTGCGAGACGCGCGGCGCTGTCCTGGCCCAGCCACCGACTTCGCCATCTTCCCCTCCTCCCCCGACGTCCCCTCCACCTGGCGTGGCTGCGCGACGACGACGGCTACTACTGCTGCTGCCATTGCCACCGACCCCCTCGTCCGTCATTGTCTCCATGGTCCCCACCTCCCACGTCACCACATGAATGGAGGCTCTGATTCGCAGCTTTAGCAGCAGTTCCCGCAGTTCCGCCTCCTTCTGCAGCCAGCCAGCCCCAGGCCACGCCCCGTCCCCCCCGCGCGAGTCAGCTTCCACGCACAGGAAGATGCGCATGCGGGCGTGACGCCAGGCGGAGGCCATGTTGAGCACACAGGCCAGCTGGAGCAGGAAGAGGCTGCAAACGTCCACAAAACCGCCACTCTCTGGTCGCAGCAGATTCAGCGGCCACACATCAATCAGCTGTGTCACGCCACTGGCACCCAGCGGCTGCAGCTGGTGGAAGTAGCGTGCCAGGCACACGTTCTTGCCCATCTTGATGGCGTCGCGCACCATACCCACGTACTCCTCGGGGCCCAGGCGCCAGGGCGACTCCTGGTTGCGCACGGGTGGGAAGTGGGCTTGCAGCGAGGGCAGGTCCACGCTGAGGCTGCCCCCTGCACCACCGTAGAACACCGGGTCCTGCAGGAAGTAGTCGTCGGGGACACAGTTGTCATAGAAGCCCAGGATGAGTGTGTTGGGCTTCATACCGCCTGCGAACAAAGGAACCACAACATAGCACAGACAAGACAGAGGAAGAAAACAGCGTGATTACATCATCAGACTGGGACCTGGGGGACTCAACAAAGATGAAAGATGGGCAGAGTAAGACACTTTATCATAGTTCATGTCTATGAGAGCAAAATGGGGTCAGTTCTGGGCTGCATAAAGGAGTGTGCCACCGTGAGACCAAACATCCTTCTAGACGGTCCAATGAGTTGGAATACATCTTTAGAGGTTTAATAATTTAATGCCATGATTTTATTGCAGTGATTTTATTGTTTCTGTATAAATATGTCATACACAGCAAGTTTCATGCTTTGACTTGGCTTCAACTGATTGACCGTTAACTGCTGTCAAGCAAGCATATAAATAGCAACTGGCCAGCAGACAGCAGAAAAAGCTTGGCGCACAGCTGAAGTAAAGCCAATTTTTCCACTGTGCAAAGTCCGACAATGTCAAAATTTATCCCAAATGGCCACCAGGGTTTGGGGACCATGACAATGTGTTCGAATCTTACATCCACCACACAGAAAAACAAGAACATATTTTCATCTAGAACTCTTGCTTGATGTATATGGCATCTTTAAACTGTGCAATTCTAGTGCCTAGCAGTGCAATGTGCTCATTGCCTAGAGCACTGGTCCTCAAACTGTAACAGTAGGCCTGGAACACAGTAACACAGTGAGCCTAGATTTGACAGAACAAAATCAATCCTTTCAAAACTGCTCCTGTATTGTTAGGTTTTGCCACATACAATGCGAACATGCCTATGTCAAACTGTTGTGATATTAGCATAGTATGTTTTTAGAATAAGAGTTCTAAATCATTCATCTGAAAGATTAAATGGCTATAATCTTATATGGTTAAATTTTTGTTGCGATTATGAGGGGTCCTTGAAAAAAATTGCTCCTTAAGGTGTCCCTAGCCCAATAAAGTTTGAGAAACTCTGAAGCTCCCCACCATAGTCTAAATATGGGCCAATAAATATTTCAGCCATATCTGATGCATACATACTGATGTTGCAGTCTCTTTTGTTTGCATTCATTTGAATAATTCATCAGAATTAAATCCTGTCAGAAATTGGGTGAGAGACACTAATTCTATAGGTAATATTCCAAAACATATGGTCTCTGTGTGTGTTTGACTGTATGGCTGTGGATGACTTTGTGGATGTGTGTGTGTGTGTGTGTGTGAGGCCTCACCCAGGCCTGTGATGCGTAGCAGGTGCTGTGTGCCCTGTCGCACAGAGGAGGAGAGGGTGAGATCCACAAAGGCTTTCACCTCCAGCAGGTCCACCAAACTGAGCCAGTGCTGATACTGGGCCTGCACTGGGTCTGATGTCATGGAGTCTACAAGAGACAGATCAAGAGCAAGCAAGAGAGAGAGAATTATAGAAGAAATTCAGTGTGAATCAATCAATACCCATGTTGCTTGAGGTCACCGAGTGCTGTCGGTAAAAAACGAACAAGACCATTTGATACAATATAGACTGAAAGGAGAACTGGCAGCTAACACTTACCGAATGGGGCACAGAAACTCACTTTCAGTTTCATTCTTCTATACCCCTTTCAGTTAACGTTAGCCAATAGTTCGCTATTTGGTCTATGCTGTATCAAACTTCCTGGTTCTTTCCTACAGACCCTGAACAACAGGGCTATTGACTTCACACTGAATTTCTCCTTTAAGAACTGGAATGAAACTAGTAGTGACAGCAATGAAGAGAAAGAAGAAGCAGAGCATACAGGACACAATAAATAATGAAGATGACAACATTATTAACAACATTATAAAAACAACATTATTCAGTGGCATACAACACATTTCCATAAGGGAGAATATGGGCCTCCATGTTACTGCTAATGACACGCTTCAGAGCACAGAGACTGTCCTTCCCATGGTATGACACTTCTTAATAGCTCACTAAAAGGCAGTTACTCTATAAAAAACTCTGTTACCCAGATCCCCCAGGTGGACATGGCCCAGCACAAAGAGCCCGCCCTTCTTGAGCTGGTTAACAAACGAGATGAGCTGACAAGAGGAACGAGGATTGGACACCATCAATAACACCTGGGGCCGCCAGAACTTCACATGTTCCTTTCGCACATCCAACATTAACAGGTACTTCCGCACCTGCACACATGCACACGCACACACACATATTTAATGTGTTCAATATGTTGAATATGTTTAATTTATACACATAACTCTAATGTGCATATGCTCGTGTTTGTGTGTTTAGCACTGTGTGGACGGGACTAGTTTTACATGGGCACATGTAACGGTAATTTAATTTTACTACAGAATGTTGGTAACATTAATGGCCAATTCGAACAGTATAAAAAATCTGAGTCAAACCATCGAAAGTGGGAGGGGTAACAAAATTTTCGCACCCTCTTGCATTCCATCAAAAGAGTAATTTTTAGACTTTTTCACAATGACAGTTGTACAGTTAAGTCCAATCGAACAATTTTTTAATTGTCAATAGACTTCATTGTAAACCATCAGAAGTTCCATGAATCTGACAAGTGCTTTCAAACTTAATTCTTGTTGATTTTAACATGATGGGCATCAAAGATTCTTCAATAGCCTGGTTAAAATCGTACCTCTAAGGTCGCTACCAGTTTGTACATGCTCATGAATCATCATGCCACACCAAAGTAAAGTATGTTATACTCCAAGGCTCAGTGCTAGGGCCCCTGTTATTCTCCCTCTACATGCTACCTTTGGGATCTGTTATAAGGAAACATGGCATTACTTTCCACTCCTATGCGGACGACACCTAGCTATACCTTTCCATGAAGCCTAATGACTATACACCAATAACTAAACTTGATGCCTACCTCTGAGACATTTTACCTTACCACCAAAACTTACTCAGTGGCCTTTCACTCTCGTTTAACACAAGAGTTAAAGACCTTGGGGTAATCATTGACCAGGACCTCTCTCTGAATGGTCACGTAAAACATATTTCAAAAACATCCTTTTTTCACCTACAAAATATCTTTAAGGTCAGACAGTTCCTATCCTTTGAGGACGTGGAAAAATTAATACATGTATTTGTTACCTCTAGGCTTGATTATTATAATGCTCTGTTCTCTGAGAGTAGTAATACCTGTATCAAAAACCTACAGCTAATACAAGATGCCACGGACAGATGACTCACTAGGGCTAAAAAATATGAACGTATCTCTCTTATCTTCGCTTCCTTACACTGGCTCTCTTAAAAGCTGAATTGATTTTAAAACACACCTCCTAACCTATAAAGCCCTCAATTGCCTTGCTCCAATATATACGAAAGACTTACTTGTCCCCTACTACCCTGCTAGATCCCTAAGATCCCAGAATGCTGGTGTCCTCGTAATCCAAAGAATATTAAAATCTACGATAGGAGGAAGAGCTTTGTGCTACCGTGCGCCTCTCTTGTGGAATAATCACAACTCTCAGTGCTTGGAAATCCACATAAAAAAGGACATAACAGACATTTTACATACTCATTTAATTTTTGTTGATTCGCATGGAATTAGTATTACCTGGGATAATATTTCTGGACATATTTAGGTAAAAGATAAAAGTCATGGTAATCTTTACTGACATCATCCAGTAATGATTACTGACATGATACATTCGGACGGGACTAAAAACTCTGGTAATAATTACTTTACTCTATATCTCCATGTAAAACTAATCCCGTCCAAATAGAGCTTTTGTTTGTGTGTGTGTGTGTGTGTGTGTGTGTGTGTGCGTAAAAGTGAGTGTGTGTACCTGGTGGAAGATGAGTGCCTGGCTGATATATCCCCAGCTGCTGGTGGCTGATCTGTAGTGAATGAAGAGAAGCAGCAGCAGCAGAAGAGCTATACTGGCTGAGGAGAACAGAGGCTCAATCACAAACATCATGACTACACTACCCACAATTCCCAGCAGACAGGAATGCCAGGAGAAGAACTGGAATGTAGGCCTGGGTAAAGGAAATGAAGGGATGTGAGATTAGCACAGCATTACACATATAAAACCTATGATGGCATGGACATCTATACTTACAAATAACTCACACACACACCTAAAGTTGGGAGCAGATGCCCACTCTAGAGCCAGGCAAGCTAAATCAACTGCAGCATAGGCCAGGAGATAGAACACTG
The DNA here is from genome assembly GCA_015244755.2 of Tenualosa ilisha. Lineage (NCBI taxonomy): Eukaryota > Metazoa > Chordata > Actinopteri > Clupeiformes > Clupeidae > Tenualosa > Tenualosa ilisha. The sequence goes on along the minus strand of PYXC01000091.1, from coordinate 1,705,955 downwards.
TTACCAGGCTCGTGATGGAGTTTAGCTGACCTGCAAACACTACACACTACAAACACACATAATCAAAGAAATACACGCTGAAACACAGCAACACACACAGGTAATGTTCAACACCGATTAAACATGCATGAAGAATCACTATGAAAGTAAATGTGTAACTGTTTTACTGTGTCATTGTGTTATGATTGGATTAGAATTAGTCAAAGCAGGTCACTGCCATTTACCTGCACTAGAGCCCAGGTGTAGAGCACAGCAACCCAGGGATTACCTGCCTGTGTGGTGATAGAGGCAGGAGCCAGAAGTCGTCCTACACAGGCACACACATACACACGCACAGAGTATTTGAGTATTCTTATATATATCTTATCTCACTATGTTCATTACAAGGGCACAAATTACACTTCTGCAAGTACACATGTAGTATGGTAAATGGACTGCATTTATATAGCGCTTTTCTACTCCTACGAGTACTCAAAGCGCTTTACAGAGTATGCCTCACATTCACCCATTCACACACATTCATTCACACACCAGTGGCAGAGGCTGCCATGCAAGGTGCCAACCTGCCACCGGGAGCAATTTGGGGTTCAGTATCTTGCTCTTCGATCAGTATCTTACACTTCGATGGGGTCAGGCAGAGAGGAGCTCGAACCTGCAACCCTTCGGTTGCCGAACAGCACCCCTGCCACCTGCGCCACCACCGCCCGCAGTATGATAAGAACTACAGTGCATACAGAAAGTATTTCAGTGGTTCACCCTTTTTACATTGCAGCCATCTCCTTGAGTCATTTAATTTCATTTTTTTCTTCTCCTCAGTCTATACTCAGTCCCCATAATTACAACAAAATACAGAATTGTAGAAGTTTTCAACACTAATAAAAAATAAAAACCTGAAATATCCACAGACATAAGTATTCATACCCTGTGTTATAACATTGAATTCTGGTGCCCTTCACTTCTTCAAAAGCATCTTTTAGAGCATCTTTTTTAAGTCTACACCTTCACTCGAGTTCAGCTGTTTAATTAAATTGTCTGGACATGATTTGCAAAGCCACACACCTTTCTGTATTAGACCTTACAGTTCAAAGTGCATGGGACAACCAGGAGAACTCCTAGAACTGTCTGTACGTTGAACATTGAAAGGGGTGTGAATTCTTTCCGTATGCACTGTATTTTTCCCTAATTGTTAGTGAGCAGTGCTCAGAGGCAGTATTGCTGTAGTATTTTTTTGCCCATTTTAAGGAATTGCAATTTCCAAAATGGTATTACAGTTTCTAGAGAAAAAATAAACTGTAAAGATTTTTTTTGCAAATGCACTATACTATATTACACAAACTATTTTATGCTTGACAAATATGGAGTCACACCATGGGATGAGGCTAGGCTACTACATTACATTAATGTAATAGATTATTAAAAATAATAATTTCACTAAGAACTGTTCAGCCTGAGTAAAAAAGTAGAATGATATTGCGATATTAAGGCATAAAGAGTAATCAGTAACTTCCTGAGTAAGTAAGTCCTCACCAGCACTGCAGTTGGTAAGCATGTCTGCAGGTAAGGGCATACATTAACACTAATACGCATCACTTTTACTCACTGGAGGCTGTGACAACAAAACACCTAGGAGATAAATAGATGACTAAGGCACATTTAAGATAAAAACAACAAGTAGCATATAAAGACATAAACAAACAAATTGGACTGAGCATGTCCAAATCAGGGAAATAATAAAACAAAAATAAAAAGAAGAGGTGGGATGGAGGGGGAGACAGGACTGGTTTGCGAATTAAGAGTGTAACTGCACTTTGATTCAATACATGTGTGTAATACATAAATATAAATAGATAAGGAGGTATCTAGGTTGGTAGGTGGAAAAGGTAGTGTGAATATTGTCCATGTTATTGCACATGATATTGCACTTTCAGTGCCATTTATTCAGTGTGAATGCTCATTATTTGTCCAGATGTATTGACAGGAGGAATTTCAGATGGTGGTATTTAACTAGCTGTCACATATAGCTATTATCCATGGAGACTGTCATACCAATAAAGTCTGAAGTGATTGACACAAACTATCTATCCAATCCGCTTGCAAAACCCCTCGTACTTGACTGGACCCACCTCCATTAGCCTAGATACATGTAGTACGAGAGACACACGTGCAACCACACACACTGCAAAACAAAGGGAGAGCATTATGCCCTTACCAAACAGCTGGTCAAGTGCGAGGGCATGAAGAATGCGGGACGCTCCAATCAGTGTGCTCATAGCTGCTGACAGGGCGGAGCAGTAGATTCCCAGGGTGACAAATGGAGGCCAGACATTGACCCGTCGCAGAAAGCCATAGTCCTGAACCAGCAGAGTCCTGAGACAGCATTCAACAGGAAGATCAATTAAGCTACACAACATTTTTCAAGTGCTGAGAGTTTGTATAGAGACAACATAGCTTTAGCAAACTGTTCTGAAACAGAACAGAGAACTTCATAAAGACAACCCTAAGAGCCACAAGGATTTAGGTAACAGAAGGCAACACACAACAGAGGCTTCAGTGTAATAAACCAACACCAGCGTCAGGCGTAGCTCCCATTACAGAAAACAAATTAAGGCAGCAAAGGTTGGATTGAAGTGAAGTGACTGTGGACCATAGGAGAAACAGAACAGGAAACTGGCAGGAGAAGAACTGAATATGTGTGACTGTGTCAGTGTGTGTGTGTGTGTGTGGTGTCGTGTACCTGTCGCAAGTGGAGCTGACCAGCAGAAAAAGGAGGAGATAGACAATGAAGGTGTAAGCCACTGCAATGATGGTCCCCTTTGGGATAGACACACTTGGGTTCTTCAGTTCCCCTGGGTTTCAGTATAGCAGATAGAATGTCAAAAAGAAAGGCAGGCAGACACACACACACACACACACACACACACACACACACAGAGCAAGACAGAACCGCCAGAGAGAAAACAGGGCAGGCCGTGTAGCAGGCCGTACTTTACCTGACATATTGGCCCCAGCCATTATTCCTGTGCAGCCATTAAACATCACTGCAAACACACTGGCAAACGTCATGATAGTACTGGTGCTGTAGTCCAGAGCGTAGCCCGCTGAGTAGAAGAGAGATGGGGAAGCTCAGGAGTTTTCCACACAGTACACAGTGACGTACAACCTGAGAAGTTGCCACTAAGTATCATTAATGTGTTTATGCTGGATAGGGTATGTGTCTGTGCGCATACAGTATGTGTAAATTCATCAGTGCTGTCAACTGATTAAAAAAATTATCTAATTAATCACAATAGAAAATTTAAGTTAATCACGATTAATCACAATTAATCACACATTTGAAGTTCCAGAATTCTCCTTTATGTTATTGTGAAGAAAGACTGTCACACATGCCTCAGCATAATGGCACTCCTTGGTTTCCTTCATACCCAATGTGAAAGTGTGTAGCTGCTACAGGTTCTCTATGACAGGGCTGCCCAACCTTTTTCGGCTTGTGAGCTACTTTTGAAAAGACGGAGTCGAAAAGATCGACCACATGATTTTTTAAATCACACCCGCTGCACTCGCATCCCAGACACAGACTCTTTTACTGCAAGTTAGGCAGTAGTTTGCAGTAGCTGCACACTTTCTGTGCCGACCAGGTTAATGTCAATGGCGTGTCAAAGCCAGAGGAAGGTGGGAAGTGTGGCATATATGTGTCTGCATGATTCATTTGTGGGAAAAAAAAAATACTTTTTTTTTTGCATTAATCACATGCGTCAAGGCATTAACATTGACAGCATGTGTATATGTATGTGACGGACTTGCATGTGTTACATGGCCAAAGCCTATGCTATGCAACACAGTGTGTGAGAATGTGTGTGCGTGCCAGTGTGCATGCCTGTTTATGTGTGTGTGTGTCTGTGCCTTTGTGAAAGAGAGACTCACGTTTCAGGTTGTTTCTAAGTGTCGTGATGTTGAAACCTGTGTAGCTAGTGTTGTAGACATGCGTCGAGTTAGGCGTGTCCCCTGGGTGACTCAGGCTGATTGGGATTGGTCCCAGGACTAGGGTGCTGATGATGACTGACAGCAGTGTAACAGTGACAACCAGCAGGATGAGGAAGGAGGCCCGAGTGTAGAGGTGAGAGCCGACCAGACACACTAGCATACACACTAACAACACCACAGAAGAGTAGAGCACACCGAACCAGTAACCACCAGGCAACACAGCAGCAGAGGAACCTTATGGAAACACACACACACAGAGTAATACACCATTAATTAAACAAATTATTCTTACTATCTGCAAATACAGTTCATTATACCAATAACTAATGTTTTTTATCCCAAGGGAAATTCTTTCTCTACGTTTGACCCACCTATGGTTATTGAACACACACACACACAATTTGTAGTGAGCACACACACACACACGACACAAAAATGGAGCAGTGCGTAGTCATTGCTGCAGTGCTGGGGAGCAGTTGGGGTTTAGGTGTCTTAGTCAAGGGTACCTCAGCTGTGGATATGGACATAGGAGAGACAGCAGAACAACAACCGCTTGACTACCATTCTGACTGGTTACTGTAATTATGCAATGCAATAATGGCACAGACCGATAAGCTCTGGCAAGAAGAGCTTGTGAGTGTCTGATAATGGCTAGGCATAGAGGGATGGGGAATACAAGGCTTACAGAAATGGATTGGGAGCACAAAAAGGCAAATACGTAAACAGCCCAATAACAGGAGAGCGATCACAGAATACTAAACAGTGGGACAAAAGAGAGGTATAAACATTAAAGAGAAGGAAATGGAGAATGATCAAGAGTTTAAATGCAGTTCCTTTGGCGACTGCACACCAACAATAGCATCTTTTTTGTGTATTTGCAGTCTAATGCTCCTCAGAGAGTTTAGGAATATAGGCCTGCTGCTTTACATACTGCAACATATCATCATGTGCTCTTATGCACATATCATGTGTTCCTTTAAGCATTTCACTGAGGTTTAGTTTATTACATTTATGTTAAACAACAATAATTTTGTTAATGTCAGACAGCCTTATCAGCTTTGATATCTTGTCATATTTATTTATATGAAAATGTTTATCTACCTGCTTCTTGTCCGAATGAGTCCAATATAGCCTCCACTAGTCCTAGTACATAGACTCCACAGCCGCACACATTGGCCAGATAAAACATGAGCCCAATGCTGCCCCCAAACTCTGGGCCTAGTGAGCGGCTGATCATGACTGGCACCTTCATTAAGGACAAAGACACAAGGTGAGGATTCATGTTAAGATAAGAAAGGCCGTATTAGGGCGCATTAGGAAGTAGACATCATGTGTTGAGATAATGCAATGCAAGGATACAGTAGGCCCCGCCGGCCTGGATAGCTCCATTGGTAGAGATGGCACAAATGGACAGGATTGTCATGGAGATAATTACATAGGCAACCCCCAGCATGACGAGTGCATGAAACAACCCTGCATGGCCAATCACGAACCCTACAAGAGGACATGACATCATCATTACTAAACCACAACCATCAAAGAAAGGATAGAACATATCAAAGAAGGTCAACATGGACCAGAAGATGAATCTGCATATCAATCATAATCATTATAACTACAATCCTCATTAATGGCACCACCATCATGACCCCCATCCCCATCACCTGCTCCTCACCTGTGCGCAAGAAGAGCACGATGCTGAACATGGACAACACAGTGGGCACAATCACACCGAAGAACGTGTTGAGGCTGCGTGCTCTTGACGTGGTGGGATCGCCAAGGCTGCTGTCCATGTCCAGGGGCTCGTCCTGTCCATCCTGACCCAGCCCAGAGAGGAATCCCGAGAGGCCGCAGGTCAGCAGCGGGGAATTCTCATGTGGCATGATTACTCACATACACTCCACCAAGCACACATACAGACACAACTAACCTACAACTGTGTGCATGTGCTCATAGATGTCAGTGATTTGGAGTGGGTGGTGGCACTGAAATGAGAAGACACATGGGTAAAAGAAGCATGAGACAAATGCAAACCAACCCACACTTGAGGGAAATATTCATCTTGTTAAGAGGAGAGTGAATGAGAGCTGCATCAATGAGTCATGCAATTACAGTACAAGCAAAATACACTCATCATAGTGTCACATTTAGCCTTGCTTCCCACCTAGGAAATGTCAACGTCCTTGACCCAAAATAGCACTGTAAAGATGCAAGCACTACATTATATGTACAGCACAGATGTACACACATGTTGCCCAGACCTACAGAGTTTGTTCAACCTCCATTGTCCAATCAATAAGTTTTAGTTAATCCATTACAAACCACGTGATCAGACATATCCTATCAGACTGATGGATGCTAAGGGCTCCAGAGAGGGCTGGCCTTCGGTGCCTAGTTACAGCCTCCTGATGCACACAAAGGATGCTGGCCTAGCGGATAGTGTCGTCATCTGTCCTATACAGGATAATGTTAATATAGCGGCGCAATAACGCACATGTAGCCTATCAAAGCCTACAACAGTATAATGTTCAATGTTCAAAGGTCATTAGTCCCTACAATTTAAGATTGTTTTGATATCCACAGACATATGCTGTGAGTAGTTAAATTTGTTTTTGCAGATATGCCTAACAGAATAGCTTAGTAACAACACGTTAGGATACTCCTATAGCGACTTCAGTCTTAGTGAAGACACGAGGAATGTGTCGCTTACCTGTCACCTTGTGTGTGCGTCGTGGTTTTCTGAGTAGGAATGATGTAAGCTTCTGTTTTTTCTTACTCAGAACACTAAGTTGGCTATTAGAAGATGAACCCAAAAGAATTACGCGGTTGGAACATTAAAAAGAGGCACAGGGATACGTGGTACCGGTACAAGGCAACACTTCCATGAGTTCATAGGTACATCTCTGACATGTAAACATTCGCCCAGCTGTTTCCGCCTTTGTGCTGAGATGCCAAATGCAAGGAAGGGCTGACGCGTGCCTATTGACCGAATTCAAGATCGGCAAGAGTTAAACGCATCTCTCCATCGATTCGGCGAATTACTTAACGTGGTAGACGGTGCCTACCTACGTGTTGCCGATGTCAGCTTGATGTTCGCGTCAGCTTGTCATGGGACCATTTGTGCGCGTGAGGGGCGCGCAGGGAGGGAATGGGTGTGGGGTGCCAGCGCCAAGACATCTGAGGAATAACAACTAAAGCAGTGAATGGGATAATTGTGCTCGCACATATTTTTAATTCATGGTTTGTTGAATATTGTGGGCCCGCTTAAACTACTTAACACAATTATCATTGTTTGATGGCATTCAGATAGAACATTTATGTGTTCAGTTGCGTTATTCCCCTATTTTGAATGACAATGAGCAGGGGCTTGCTTGCTTGTGTCCAGATGATGGCGGTAGGGATGAACTCACAGCTCTTTGATTCAGACAGTACCAAAATGTCAGCCATTTTGGTAAGGGCTATTAGACCACCAACACTGGACGACTGTTAAGACTATTCCATAGAAATACAATCACAATAGTAAAATGTCCGTACCTTAACCACAGAGAATCTCCATATAATTACAGACAAAATATACTCATTAAATTATTAAATATATCATTGTATAAGTGGCCATTCTCGTAGGCTGCTTTTGCTGTGCAGAGTAAGAATGTAACTGGAATGTAGTGGAAGTAATGTTCCCGTTCACCTTGTAGCTGTGATAAAGATGGGGGGGGGGGGGGGGGGGGGTATTCCTATAATGACACCCACCCACCAATCGCATCCCCTCAGCTGAGCCCAGAGAGGGATAACATCCATCCACAGTACCATTTTGAAACCAAAAATAAAGCCCAATCCCGCGCTTTAAAAAAAAAAAATCCTGTCAAAACCTTTTAATAGTAAATTTGCATGTATGGAGATAACTCAACAACATTGGTCCATAAGAATAATCCCTTTTAATCTTAACGGAAGTGTACACACACACACACACGCACGCACACACACACACACACACGCGCACACACGGGTTCATAGGCCTACTTACCTATGTTGAAATCAAATTTAAAAAAAGCCGTTGGCTAAACCTCCCAAAACCAAGTGGAAATATATATCTATATGACAGATCAGCTCAATATGTATAACTGGATTTATTTTATATTAACTTTATATTAAAAATATTTTGTACCTCTCACTGTTGTTATGGAAACAGAAAGAATGCACTTTGTTTCAAGTGGTGACTAAATAAATTCACATTACTTACAGATAAACATACAAATAAGCAAACAATAACAGTATTTCAGAGGTGCTGTTTCTTCTTGGATACAATTTTATAATGTGCAGTTAGTATTTTTTGCTTGACCACATCTAACAAAAAACAACAAAGAAAAGAAACTATAGGCTCGTTTCCCTCCAAGGCGTCTTGAGGATATGGGTAAAACTGATTATGTGGCTCAGAGTGCAACTGAATGTGTGTCCATTGTGGCTCAGACAACCTTGAGGGTCCCTGCTTCTGTTGTCCTGAAAGTGACACTGATCCAGAGTCATGGAGTCTGGAACAAGAGAACACGTCTACAAGTCCACACACACCTACAGTTTTGATCCCATGCACAAATGTTGATTTTTTGCACTCATACAAACAGCAACATGCTCAAATATTCTGTCCCCATATTTCTCCTTACATGGAAAACATATTGACTGATATTTGAAGACCACAAACACACACAGCCATTATACGCACATAACATGGCAGGCTGGGCAATCTGTTCTTTTTCTTGGGGCCTCCTCTGCATCCTTATTTTCCTTCCTCTTTCTCAATTCCTTACATGGAAGCATGAGCAGGGCCCAACATTTTACCCCTTTTCTCTTTGTCTTCGTCTTTCTCTCTGCTCATCACTCTGCTCCATGCCTCTCTTCCTCAGATATGAGAGCTGGAGTGTGAGTGCTGGGGGGTGAGCTGGGCTCGATGGGCCCCTTGGCGGAGCTCCGCGGTGGGGCTGTTGGCTAGGGTAAGCAGGGAGCGTACACAGGCTCGGTAGCGGGTGGACATGGTGTTATACAGCAGTGGATTGATGGCAGCGCTCAGGTAGAAGAGCACAAAGGAGACCAGGTTGAGGTACTGAGACACAGTGTAGAGCTCAGGGCTGGAGTCAGCTGACACAGAGAAGAGGGTTCGGCCCACGTGGAAGGGCAGCCAACACAGAACAAACGCCACCACAATCACTACTGAAAAAGAGAATGAGAAAGAGGGACTGATAGAAATTCCAACATAATGGAACCATAGCTAGGAAAAATATTTCAATGGGTATATTCACTCAAGGGTTTTTATTGAATAAAGAAAATCAAGTGACAACAGATACAGACAACATTATACATCATACTGTATCTTAACAAATCTATCTGAAGACAATTCAATATTTATGGCAAAACACTGTCAGCAAAAACAATCATAGGCAGGGGTCTCAGACTGAGTATACTAAATCTAGACTAGAGATTACAAATCTGCTATGATCAAGGGTGGCACTACCATCAAACTTCATGACCAAATTATTGGTATGGGGAGAACCAAATGTTATCATTGAAAGGGCCTTTATTTCCCAGCAGCACCCTGTCCAGAGGCCACATTCCATCCCAGTCCACTACTCACCCATCATCCTCAGTGTCTGGCGATGCCCCTGGTCCCTGTGTGTCTGTCTCCGCAGGAAGAGGCGGCGGGCGATGAGGCCATAGAGTAGTGAGAGCAGGCCCAGTGGCACCAGGAAGTAGAGGTTGGAGAGCCACAGCATGACGGCAAGCAGGCCCGAGCTAAGAGCATACTGGGTACAGCGGCACTCGGTCAGACCTTCCTCTAGTCCGTCTATGTCCAGACGCTCCACGCCCACCAGGGCCAGCACAGGGGCTGCACTCAAGAAGGCCACTGCCCAGAGTGCGGCTAGAAGGGCGCGCACGCGCCCCCGGGTGACCAGGAGCCGTGCCCGCAGTGGGAAACACACGGCCAGGTAGCGCTCGGCCCCTAGTGCCGTCATGTGCAGAATGGAGGAGAAGGTGCAGCACTCACTGGCAAACATCGACAGCTTGCACACGGCCTCGCCTAGCAACCAGGGCCGGTAGCGCCACAGCTGGGGGTTAGGTGGGGGTGGGAGCGAGGAGTGAGGGGAGTTAGTGGAGGAGAAGTCATTAGTGTGGTCGATAAGTCCAAGCATCCACAGACACAGGCAGAAAAAGACAGCACGCAGGGTTTACATTGGGAGCACACACACACACAATCCAAGGTCTCCACCCATTTTCACTGACAACATTTGAATCTTTTCCATGACTTCCATGACAATGCTATAAAGCATTGGTTCTTAACCTGTGGTCTGCAGTGTATTGCCAGGGGGTCCATAAAAGTTTTTGGTACAGAATAGCATCTAACTGAGGTAGTGGATATACAAGTGTATGGTCAAATTTGTGTTGCAATTATGAGGGATCCTTGGAAATTTTTCTACTCCAAGAAGGGTCTCCAGCCCTATAAAGTTTCAAAACCCCGGATGTAAAGCACCCAATTTTAAGACCCTATGTTATTATGCTATGGCAATTAACTACTATATATTCACCCTGGCAAGCTCTTATGGTAAGCCCACTCCCCATATGGGTTATATATGCCCTGGCAGGCTCCTATGGCAAACCCATTCCCCATAACACCTACCTTGTATAAATCCAGCGGCATAAGCAGAAGGATAATAATGTCGGACACAGCCATGCTGCTCAGGTACAGGTATGTGGTGCTCCTCATCTGTGGGCACCGCCATACCACCAGGATGGTCAGCGCATTCCCCGCCAGGCCCAGCAGTAGTAGCGGGATGCACAGTGTTGTGACAACGACAAGCTCCGTGTCACTGAAGAGCGACGGACTGGGGCTCCAGTCCTCCCAGCCGGAGGCGTTCCAGCAGTCCAGGCAGCCTGAGCCCACCCCAGAGCCATTACCCTCCCGCTCCACATCCATGCTGCAGAAGAGGAGGATACGTGTGTCGGGGAAAGACAATGAATGCAGAATGATATCTGCATGATACAGATATATATGAAGAGAACAAGTTCTAGAAGTGAGTGAAAAAAATTAGGGATAAAAGAAAGCTAGATGTAGTAGTATGTTGAGGATAGAGTAGAAAAACTAAAAGAAGCAAGCAAAAAAAAAAGTAGAGTGATAAAAGAAAAATGTTAGATGAGGGAAAGAATGAAGATGAGAATATATCCATCTAGAATAAGAATAAACAACCAGAATCCAAGAGATTTGAACCAAGGCTTGACTGCTAATCAGGTCCATCAAACTCAAAAGACACATACCAGTCCCCCTCCATCTAGCCAATGCTGTGAGACTGCGACACCCTTCCCCTTAATGAGGACGATTGGAGTGTGTTCATCCTCATAATACTGGTGTGAGTGTGTGTGGGTGAATGACGCTCATGGGAGTTAAGGTGAGTGACTGTCGATGGGAATTGACCCCAAGCCGGATAGTTGAGAGGAAACGATCAATTACAGCTCAATGTCAGAGAGCCGAGACGGCACACACCATCTAATTCTTTTATCTGATTGAACGGCACCGGTCAAGAACAATGACTTACACTCAAGCACAGACACAATATGCATTTAGCATAGTGCTTTATGTAACCAAGCAGCTTTCCAAAGCTTTCTTTTCAACAACAAATCAATTAATTAAATAAAAATTTGATAGGCGAGTCAAAATAATGCTGAAAAATGTAAATTAATTGAAACCTTTATCATTCACTGATAAAGGTTTCAGACCTTTTCAAACATGTGAACAGGTGATTACTAAAAGATTATCTAAAAGTGATTACTAAATACAAGAGTATTAGACAAGTAATGCTTACCGCTCAGTAGGGGGTTGTCTTTCTTGAAAAACAGACATGCCACTCAGAGCGCTTTGCTGAGACAAGACAGGAGAGTGTTTGTGTGTGTGTGTGTGTGTGTCTGAGTGAGGTGGGGGGGTAACCAGGAGAGGGCGTTCCTCACGATAACTGTATGAGTGGATGTCTTGGTCCATGAAGTGGTGAGGTCCTGTTTCATCAAATCTACATTACTAATGTACCTCCACACAGAGCACTTTTAAACAAAGCTAGTTTGTTCTTATGGCCATTTATTCTTTAAATTACATTCACAAAATACACACATAGAGATACAAACACAAAGCACAAACACACATTTGATGTGTATTTACAATTTCAACACAAGCATAGGGAGGGTCAAGCCTCCCACTGTCTTTGTTGCTGGTAAAGGTCAAAGGTCATATGTGGAGGGCGTGGCTTAGGTCGGGGTTGTGGTAAAGGCACTTGGCTGCCTGGTAACAAAGGAGCTTCTCGTAGCAACTCTCCTGGGCTGTAGAAGGCGAGCAGGTCAGGAGCCTCTGATGGTGTTTTTGGATGCTGCAGATATGAAGCACAGCCATTTCAGGAAATCATCCTCATATCATCCTCTGCTCATATAGTTGCACCCTTTTGCTATGAATTTGTGAAGATGACCAACCTTGCTGCTGTGGTTACGAAGAGGTGGAGCCAGAGGTGGCCTGTGACGGAGGGCATGGCTTACGAGTTGCTCATGCGTCAGGCTTACGCTCACCAAGCCATGGTACAGTTGCTGGCTCAAAGGGAAATTCACCCCTTGTGAAACACAAATATATGCACACATACATACACAAATAAAAAAATAAGACGTAATATATACAAAATAATCATTATGACTGTATTGTGTATATGTTTAAAACATTTTTGCACACTCTTGTGTTAACTACTGAGGGAAAGTTGTTAAACACTTGTAAACACTAAACACTTGTGAGCTTGTAAAACTGTGTGGATTAAGCATTAGACTGGTACCCTCGGCTGCTTTAGCGCTGATCTGGTTCTTGGTGTGTGTGGACATCCGGAGTTTCTCCTCCACAGCCTTCTGAGGGTCAAATTCTTCCAGTGTCACCTTTTCTAGGGCCACTTTCAGGGCCAAAGTGGAGTTCAACTGGGCCTCCTCGGGCAGCTGTCCATCACCCAGCTTAACCAACGGAGGAATGACCTGTTTGTCTTGACCCACCCTTCTTTCCCTCTTCTTCCCTGCAGTGAGAATGATTGACAGGTTCAAAGGCTGACTGTCACTAGCTAAAGCTTTGAGAATGCTTCCGTGGATACAGCTGTGCTGTCCTGTCATACAGATGTATGCATCAGTGTGCTGTTGCAGTTATTTCAGCAGACCAACATGTCAACTAGGTTGATCTTCAGAGATTGTGACTCCCTCTGGCATTTCTGAGTAAAAGCTGGCAAACAGACTGTTTTAATTCTGTGCCTTAACTTTGAGCATAAAATCCTACTTGTGCATCATCAATGTTACACAGTATGAAAAAAGCTGCAATTGGATGAAAGGTAGTTTCAAAAGCACACTTTGAAGTAATGTACATATCTTAAATTACTATGATAAAATATGCCAGTTAGTCAAAATTGATGGTCTAGGTCACTTATCTCATCACTCACCCTCCCTTGATGACTGTCTTTTTGAATATATCCCTGAACATGTTATCTGGTATAAATAAGTCATCAGAAACTAATACACATCCTTGCCTGCATTGTCATCTTGAAACATAGAGACCGTAATTTCTTGTGGTACACTCAAGATAAATTTGTAACAGAATCCAGTGCAACAATTTGTGTGAATGGCTTAGACCACCCTGTAACATGTTCATGTGTTTTCCTGGTAGAGAGGAAGAGTAAAGTTATTCAGTCATGTCATCAGTACGTATGTACTGACTGATTTCTCTGTTGAAGGTTGGGACAGAGTAAAGGACTTTTTTTCTGTTAATTATTAAAAACAGAATTTAGGCTACATTTTTTGGGCTTGAATAGTAAATTTACAGTCAATATTGGGTCATTGGGTTATGTTGCAACACAGCACCCCGTTTCACAAACATAAAAACTCCACATGTTCTTGTCCAGTTACTGGGATTAAGCTCAACACTGATGGGAGGAGGCTGGTGATGGCAATAAGGCCAGTGTATACAGTAGGGTGTAAAGCGAACAAAACCCAAAAGCCTAACACAGGCCTATTATACAAAGCTTGATGTCTATCTAAAAATTTCTTGAAAATCCTGCAGCTGAAAGGCCATATATTTGAAAGAATTTTTTAAAAATCTTGGCATATTTCTGGAATTGGAGGCCATGACTATTATATGAGTTTTGCCAATATTATGAATGAACAACAACAACAACAACAAATCCATAGCAAGAACAATGAGTTTGTGTAAGACAAAATGGTTTCTGCTGCCTCTTCATGGCTGGTTTATTTCTCTGTGTTAAACAAGCAGCTGACCTGAACATAAATGTTAAAAGTCCAGATGCTGTTACTGAAAATCTAATGAACTACAATAAGCAGAAGCACAAGATACATCTCATTTAATGAGGTTGTCGACTGAGGTTGTCCCAAGGAGTAAAAGATTGCAATTAAATTTAGGGCTGGGCGATATGACAAAAAGTTTCATCAAGATATACTTTTCAATATCGATTTTGATCACAATTAGGGCTGGGCGATAAAACAATCAAAATCACATCTACTTAACTGGATGGGGCATGAAAGCACAGAATTTGAATAAATAGTTCATGGAATAAATAACAGTAATAATAAAGAATGACACGTCATGTGCTTGATCATCATTGATTAACCGCTACTAATGTCGGTTTGATTAAGCCTTCATCAAATGTCCATCTGTAGCCTGCTCCCTTTGCAGGTGTGTCTGCTACAGGCAAAGCTTGTGTGCACTCAAAACAAAGTCTGTGTCACAACATTTTGCTACAGCGTTGCAAGGTTGTACGACCGGTGACCGGAGACAAAATTTGCAGTCAGCACCAAAAAGACTGTAAAACATAGACTGTATTCTCTGAAGAATTCAAGCAATATACTTCCCCCATAAGACTAAGAGGTGCTTTGTTGATTTTGTCGAATAATTATGTGACACAATTTCTCTGTCTAAGGGGAAACTGAGAATTGGGAGGGGATGCGTGGAATGAGATCAGGAGAAGGGACACACAGTTGGGGACGGGCAAGTTAGATGGGACTGACAGTGTTTGTTAAGCAGAGAAGATGGCATGAATGGAGCCTGAGTGTCTACATACAGAGGAAATGTCAGTTGTCCTTCACCTTTTCTGTCCCTGCTGGCTGTTTTCCAAGGCGGAGGACAAGCGGAGCTTGGCTCTTGGATCACAGACACAGGAAGCTCCTCTTCAGAGCATGTTCTGTGTGGACTTACAGTCTTTGCCTTGGGGCCAACGTCAAAGCGCACCTGAAAAAATGCATATAAAATTAGCAGCAATATCTCAATAACAAAAGAACACTGTGAGGGTGTTAGAACAGTACCCTTAGTGATGGGGAGGAGACCAAGTCTTTGTTGACAAAAAGGTCTCGAGGACTCGTTGGTAAATTACAAGTCCTTCTCCTCCCAGTGTGGGCCAAGACCGAGTCTTTTCACTTTCAAGTCCGAGACGAGAGGGAAAATGTCACAGTGGTAGTAAACGTCATAGCCATATTTCTCCATTTTTCCCTTTGCCCAATTTTACAAATCAGGACACTTTGAACGCCATTATCTCTGTGGTCTGTTGGCCAATATGGTATCATTTGAAAGCTTGTTTTGTACTCTTTCATGAAACTTAATTTCGAAAAAATGAAAAATGGGCGATGCGACTACTTTTGCCACAGAGGTTCACAAATGGTCTTAAGTTGAGGTCCGGTCTCTTGAGTTTGAGACCGGACTCGAGTACTAATGTTACAACACTAAGTAGCAATTTTGCTTTGTAACTGTATATCAGTTCAGTTAAACATGTCTCTAGATGCAAAGGTCACATTAGTAACTTTCACTAAGCACTGAGTTTTTGTTCTGCCTCAAACAGAACACCCGTGCCAAAGCTGTTTCAAGTTGGTAAGTGTTTGAAGCGAGCATTTATTTTCTCAGAGGGTAGCATGAATCTCACCTGTCTGGTTTGTTTAAAACTCCTACTCCTTCGCAAGATCCCAGAGTCAGCGGGTGGGCGCTCTGGGGTTGAGGTGATGGAGAGGTCAAGCTCTGGGCACTTCCTCAGCAGAGTGCCATGGTCCGTGGGCCCCGGAGGAAGGGCAGGCTGGCTGTCCGGGTCGCTGAAGCCAGGGAATGGACTTTGCAGCATAGTCATGTTTTACTCGTTTCACAAGACATAGGCCTAAATCAGATTGAAAAACAGTGTGTGTAATTACAGCAGCTTCGTTCATGTAACAGGGTTCCCACTGATCATGGAATTTCTGTGATATTTAATTTCATGCTCTCTTCTTGGTCTTTATGGGGTACTGAGTTCTCCTGTGTCTTGCTTGAGTTGCTGTGGTTAACCCGTTAACAATGTTTTGCACTGAAAACACGTGAACCTGAAAATGGAGATTACAGATTGGTTTAAAACACAATAAGACTAAATGGTTTTACTTATACAGACGGTCATGGGAGCTCTCCTTTTTAGTCAGGGGAATCATAGAAAAGTCAGGGAATATTAAGTCTGACTTACAGTGGGCACCCTGTGTAAAGGGTAAACATATGTAATAATAATAATAAAAATAATAATAATAATAATAATAATATACTCCTCTGATCCTGTTAGGGAAATTAGGTCTCTGCATTAACCAATTGTGAATGAGTGAAAGACACACAGCATATAGTGAAGTGACGTACACACTAACCTAGAGCACTTGGCTGCCTGCTATAGCGGCGTCCAGAGAGCAGTGAGGGATTAGGTGCTTTGCTCAAGGGAACTTCAGCCATGGTCCACTGGTCGGGGATCGAACTGACAACCATTCAGTATACAAGCCCGAAGTCCAACCAGTGGGCCATGGCTGCCCCTATAGCTAATAGCTAATGCTAGCAAAATCAAATGGCAACAGGTGGGTTTTGAGTTGACGTCCTCTAAGATGAAAGTTAATCGCAAACAAAGCAAGGAAAGGCGCATCACTCCAACAAGTCCTTCGCAAGATTCACTGTAAAGTTGACGTAAGCTATCCGGTTGAACTCAAATGCAATC
Source organism: Tenualosa ilisha (assembly GCA_015244755.2). Lineage (NCBI taxonomy): Eukaryota > Metazoa > Chordata > Actinopteri > Clupeiformes > Clupeidae > Tenualosa > Tenualosa ilisha. The sequence continues at coordinate 1,688,937 of PYXC01000091.1, read as the reverse complement.
GTTTGAAAGCTAATCATGTTCATGTGTGCAAAAAAGAGAATAGCTAGCCTATTAACGTCAATAGTAGTATTACTGAGCAGACAACAGCTGACTATATTGTTAAATAAAGTAACGTCAGCGTTAGATTATTTAGTTGCAAGTTTGAGGTCTTTGGTCAACTAACTTAACTTAACAGATTCCAAAAAGCGAGGCGTTTGAGTGACTCTAGCTTAACATTACCTGGTAAAACGTTATGTCCATCATAAAACAGCTTCGCTATGTACTCCAACAATGTATGTCGAAATATTTAACATGCCTTAATCTACCTACTATATTGAACATGAATTTAACACTTAAACATTTGAACTTCCCTCCGCTCTTACCGCCTCCATAACTGCACGAACAGCTTTGTTCTATGGTAACTGTTACTTCCTGAATAACAGCGCGTCAACGAGGAAGCCCATAGATATTGTATAGTAACCTAGATGCCAATTGTCCAGTTCTATTAGGTGGAACACGTCTACGCGGCCGCCACAGTGGTAGGGACCACATTTCCCGAAAATGGAATGGAAGGGAATTAGGAGCTGCAGGTATTTTGGGCTAAAAAGCCCTTAAACTAATACATTTTTCAATATATGACTAGGAATGATCTTTTACATTTAAAGAGAGACTAATACGTGTAAAGAAAAAAAATAATCGGTGCTATTTATGGCAATGAAACAAAATATATTGCCTTCTGATAATTATTGTAAAAACATACAAACTCGTTATAATATGTTTTTATACTTTATTTAAATGTTAAGCATACTATAGTTTACTCAAAAAGACTTTGGCAGTCCTGGTAATTTGAAATAGCTAATGCATCGGCCTCGGCCACAACAAACGTACCCGGTAAAGTTTCTGAGTTTATGTAGCGTCAAAACCAGGAGGTTGTTTTCCACTGTCTTTTGGCAGCAGTTGCCAAATTCTACCCTCCTGCTTGAAGCAGGCCATCTGCACACATTTTGCATTTTATAAATAAAGTAAATCCATAATTTATTGTTGACAATTGCCTTCAAGAAAAGCGATTCTTCTAGGAAGGTTCTCCTCCTATACTTTTAAAATTAATAGTAAATAAATAAGGCAATTTGATAATTAACAACTTTTATTACAACCCTCATTGCTGAAAATTACCATACGGTGCGACTTGTTGCACTTTCAACAGCTGCTGTACATGATTACAGAGTACCTGCATTGTTTGTCAGCTTGCAACTTGTTCTGAATACTTCTTTAAGGCTACCAAATGCAACAGCAAAGTGCATATTCAGCTCATTTACATGTCTAATGCCTGCTGCACACGTCTAGGTGGTCCTCTCATCTGTATATTACACACAACTATAGTATTTTATAGATTTACAGTACTTTTCCATTGGCCTCTATTCATTTGCGGTTTGGAGTTGTCCTTAGCAAGATGGCGGCGCCATTCACTTAAGATCTGGACCCCAATGCGGCATCTAGGTTACTATATAATGTCTATGAGGGAGCTACTAATGCCCATAGACTGTATAACTAAACGTCGCCCTCTGGCGGACATACCTAAACAAAACACACATTTACATTTACATTTACATTTAGGCATTTAGCAGACGCTTTTATCCAAAGCGACTTACAAAAGAGGATAACATTCAAGCTACAACACAATGAACTAACAAGGAGTGCATATTGCTAACATAGAATCTGCGCTGTTTTAAGTTGAAAGTGCAATAGTGTAACACAATGTAGAGAAATTAACTTATTAAGTGCATTCTCAAAGTTTACGCCAGGAGATATTCTTGGAAGAGCTTAGTCTTCACGAGTTTCTTGAAGGTGGAGAGGGTATCAGTTGATCTGGTAGCACTTGGGAGGTCATTCCACCAGCGCGGAACCAGATATGAGAAGAGTCTGGACCGACCTGCACAAGGTGTTGGCCGTGCTAGAAAACGTTCCTTAGAGGAGCGTAGTGGTGTCGGGTGACACACACCTTGTTGAAGTACTGGTTAATTTGATTGGACCTACAAGTGCAATTCTAGACGGTGGGCCGAGCCCCAGTATTGTGACTTTTATAAAAACAGACCTGTCATCAATGTTTTCTTTCACTGATGGCATGAAAAAAATCTTATTAACCTTACAGACATTGTTTCCAATTTTGTTTTGTGTACATTAGACCAAAATTTAAATTCCAAACCCTCACCTTTTTAACTAGCATGTTCGCAGGACCACTACATAAAATTGTACAGTCATTGGTCCATAAAGTAGAATAAGTCACATTCCTAGACAACCAAGAACTAAATAATAGGAGTGCCACTTTGTTGGGAATTAATTTCTGCCATCACCTCTTAAAATGGAGTGTTTGTTACGCTTTCATCCAGAAAAAATTGGTCAGGCCTACCATAGGATACATAAGGTATGTCTTTGATGGTTTGGTGTACTTTTGTGCTGCAGATTTCTCTTAGCTTCAGTGACAAAGCCACTCTAGAGGCATCACTAGTCTGCTAGCACAGGCTTTGTCTAAAGTGATGGAATGATATCAGTATTTAATGTCCCTTTTATAAAGTATGTGTGATATGATGTTTCAGATCATTGTTTTAATGAATTGTATCTTTTCAGATAAGCTGTTTGCATGGTTGCCTTTTAATGTGAACTCAGAGTTGTGGTGAGTTGAGGGAGAGAGGGTAAAAGCACGTCAGCAATGATCTTTGGTTGAGGTGTGTCAGCTAGTTAGATTGCTAGTTGGAGAATGCTAAAAGGCTACGTGGCCAAAAGGATGGACATTCATACAGCCAAAAAATATAGACAATAATGTGGTGGAGTGAAGAAAGACCTAGAGTGAACCAACACCAAGAGCATTAAATATTGTCACAAAAAGCAACAAAAGAGAGTGAATGTTCAGTGCATCAGTGTCATTCTCTAAGAGCCTGTTCACACAAGTCATTAGAATGTGTCTTGGGGAAATCTGATTGCAAGTGGTCAGCCAAGATGTATTTTGTTCACACCAGTGTTCAAATATGTGTCTCAGATGATCACTTGCAATTAGATTTACCTTTAGAATGTTTACCTTATTGTTTTTTCTGCAATGTAGAATTGAACTGGTCTATCACATCATGGTCTGAGACACATCAGGAAACACGAGCATCCCCACTAAAGAACATACGTGGATATACCTATGGATAAACCACCTCCACATGTGGTTTGAGCAGTCAGATTTCAAACCGTATTGGTCATTGTTCACGCCATTTGCAATCAGATTTAGCCTACCCAAGACACATTCTAATGAATAGTGTGAACAGACTCTATGAGAGGTCTGTCTTAACAGGATTTGTATAAATAAAGCTTAATACAGTGAAAGGTATCCACTGTATTTAATGTCTTTAGCCTACATTGCCATTGACACAGTATGCAATAAGATAGTTAGGACTGAATAAGACACGATACATAGCACTGCTATATTGAACTTTATTCAGACATAATAATATGAAACCAAGATAAAAAGCAGTGCAATTTGTAGGGGTAAATATTTTCATAACAAAGACTAAAAGAATTGCCATCAAGAATTCATGAGTTGTCTTTAGGTTATTGGCTGCCATCTTGCAGATAGGAAGGAGAGGAGGCCATAGGAGGGGTTTCAACAGTGCTGGTGGCATTGCAGATGGCCCAAGTAGTGTAAGCAGGAGCCAGAGATGCTCTTCTTACAGTTTCCACTCCACATAGTGATGCATGTGGTTAGAGGGCTCTGTATGCTGTATTACTGAGAGGATAGGTGTTGGTTAAGTGAGCCTTCCTCAGCCGTTTGAAGTGCAGATGCTGGTGGGCTTTCATGGCCAGGTAGCTGGTGTTGATAGACTAGGATATGCTATTTAATGTGGACTTCAAGGAACTTAGCCCGTCACCTTGCTCATCTTTTGGATGATAAGACAGGCTGCAAGCTGGATAGATAAAGAAAAGGGTGAAGTTAGATACTGAACACTGAAGCTGTACACTACCAGGCAATCTTAAATCATCCAGAATTTTGTCTATCTGAACATTATATTCATGTGCTTTTGCACCTTAACATTTTACTGAGGCTGGGCATTTAACAGGAGGTGGTAGGCTGCAAACCCATGTGTGCTTAATTGCAAATGGTAGAAAAAATACTATGCGCAGACATGTCTATAAAAGCTGTAGCAATCAAACAAAATAGTCTTTAACTAATTCTGTGTTGACTACAATCAAGTTCAGTTCTATGTTCGCTCTTTACTTGATGTAAAGGCTAACGTTACCATATATTCATGGTAGAGTATGTGGCTTGCAGACGTAATATGGTACAAACATAACAAGCAATATTCACATCTCGATGTGTCACTGTAAAACAAATCTTACCTGGTCTTACGGAAATATATGCACTTATTTCTGTTCTCCCTTCTCCTAACTGGCTGTTTACTTCTTGACTTTGGAGTGATGCCAGTTCAATGAAGAATGTGATTTGTTATCTCAATTCTACAACTACACAACACAAGCAGTGATTGGAGCTCAACCAAAGCTCAAAGCCCAAAGCCCACCACAATTTTGTATCATCTCTCTATCTCTAAATATAAATGTGGGAATATCTAAACTCAAAAACTAAGTGAGATAGAGGGACTTGGGCCGCCGCCTATTCTCCACCTGCTCTTCAACTGGTGTTCTGCTGCCTTTGACACTATTGACCATGGCATAACTACAGGCTCGAACAGGTTGTTACCAGTTTGTTACCAGTTTGTACATGCCCATAATGAATTATCATGCCACACCAAAGTATAGTATGGTGGATCCCAGGACTCAATGCTGGGGCCCCTGTTATTCTTCCTCTACTTGCTACCCTTGGGATCTGTTATAAGTAAATACTAGATATACCATTACATGGAGCCTAATGACTGTATGCCAATAACTAAACTTGATGCCTTGGAGACATTAAAGGCTTGTGCTGCCTAGTGTTTCTGTTTAATTTCTCATTTAGCTCCACCACTGTGTCAGGAATCGGTCTGTATGGCTTAGGTTCACACTGTCTCTGAGCTGTGTAATCATCAGCCAGGACCTCTCTCTATATAGTCATGTAACATATTTCAAAAACATCTTTTTTTCACTTATGAAATATCGCTAAGGTTAGAAAGTTCCTATCCTTTGAGGTTGCTGAAAAATTAATACATGTATTTGTTACCTACAGGTAAGATTATTGTAAGGTTCTGTTCTCTGGGTGTAGTAATAGCCTACCTGTATTAAAAATCTACAGCTAATACAAAATGTTTCTTAGTATTCTTAGTTTCTTACACTGGGTCCACATTAAAAGCTGAGTCGATTTTAAAATACGCCTTCTAGTTGCCCTGTTCCAACATATATTACTCATCCCTTACTACCCTGCTAGACCCCTAAGATCCCAAAATGCTGTTCTCCTTGTAATCTCAAGAATATCAAAATATATGATTGGAGGAAGAGCTTTCTGCTACCGTCTTGTGGAATAATCTCCCCCCTACAATATAAGACTTTAAAGCCTAGACTTAAAACCTTCCTCTACTGCTCCCCATGGTTAGTGATGATGCACAGTGAATTATTACTCCTTATAGGTCTTATTAGGTAGGACTAAGACTGCAGTAGTGTGAGTTGCCATGCACCGTACCTTAGTTATGCTGTTATAGACTAGTGCCACCACCGATCTGTCATGCTGTACAACTCTCTCTCTCTCTCATAGGCTATAACATAGGCTATATGCACTTAAGACACATGATCTGTGAAGTGTGAATCCATGAACTCATTTACTTCCCCTGCCCACATAGGCCACAATCATCTCTGCTGAGTGTCATCCCTGCCTCTCATTGCTTAACTTTCCTGTCACCAGCTCCTCCTGAGTGGACTGCAACCAACTTCACGGTAGGCCCGTGCCAGTACCGACTATCCTTCCTAGAGGCCCTGCGACCGACCCCTCTGACGACGGGACTTGTCAAAATGGACTCCACCCAATGCTTGATCGATCTCACCCCCTGACTTTAACATTGTTTCTGGCTGCTACTACACTGTCCAGTCAGAACTTTGACAACCACCTATGGCTTGACTTTCATATAATATTTTGGGACAATATTTTTTAATTATTATGATGCTAAGCCAAAAAAAACATGAAAAAATTGTAGTCTATCACTTATGGTAACTACTGACTGTACTTTTTTCTGTGTGAGCACTCACAGTCAGGTTGCCCCTTGAGTCGTGGAACTGCCCAAGGTTTCTTCCATGAATGACTATTACAAGGGAGTTCTTTGACCCTGTTGGTCTTGGGTGCTCTTTGTTAATGTCTGTGAAGTCCCATGAGTCTCACATTAACTGTATATTAACCTAGAGTGAGCGGTAAACCTGGGTTTTTGGATCTGGAAGGTTTTGTTCTGATTATGTTCTGGTTATTGGTTATGTTCGGATACTTAAAATGTATGTTTAAGCAAGGCTATTGTGAAACTTGCTAATGGTATTTTCTTTTTAGAAAGTTTGCAATATTGACATTGAAGCCTAAATTGTACATGCTATTAACCATGAGTTTATGGCAAGACCACAATATGACATCCTGGCTTTTAACATCTGTTTGCGAAAAGAGCGTAACAGTTGTCTGAATCTGTAATACCAGTTATTACATGTTATTTTACATACATGTTATTTTCATATGTAACCTTATTCATCTTGATGTTTCTACTTTTATACACATGAATCCACATTCACCTCTCAACAAACAATGTGCATTGTTCTCTCTTTTGTGACTGGGAGTTTTTGTACAGTGTTGGAGACACTGTCGGATGGTGTATAAAGTCTGCCTTGTGCTAAAACAATTCACTGCGCACCTTAATTTGTTTTTCTTGCCACAAACCTACGAGGATGTAACAGGGAGAGATGTATGGGGAATTGTGGCTCATTTTGCGTCGTGTTTTAATTGTGTGAATTATACATTGTTTGCTGTGCTTTTTATTCCTTTATGTTACTTTGTGGTGCACTGATTGCCTCGTATGAATGAAGATTGTGACTGTAGCATAACTCGGGGTAACACCCTTCCTGTGCTGCGGGCAACAGCTGATCAGCAGCTGCTTGGCTGATTAGTGGTTGCAGTCGCAAATGATTTGTGTGGTGGCAGCCTGGACAAAAAGGGTGGACTACAACAGGAGAGCGCTCTTGATCTGGATTGCTGCTGTTTCGCTTCCCTCTCCCGCTCCCCTTACCCTTTATTTATTGTTGCGGAAAGCCGGTTGGAGTTTCTGGTTTTAGACCGATGTGCCTGTGGTTTGCTGGATTGCTAAGCTGCGCTGAACTACGCTACAACATACGATGGCAGTTTCTGACAATGAGATCTACTCGCTTGCCAGGCCAGCTCTCGGCTTTCTACTGTCCAGAAGCCCAGTGTTGGAATCGGCCAAGTTACACTGAAGCGGTGACTACCCCCCATTGGAAAGCAAAGCAGGATACTGCTAACGATGTGAAAGCCATGTTCTGTGTCGAGTGCGTCTGCACAATTCACCAAATTGCTTTGAGTGGAACTACCTACCTTTTGACCACACATTCGAGTCCAGGGAATTCCTTTTCATGCTTTCAATTTTTACCGTTACTGTTAAAAGAGACTGCATATTTCAACAACCTGGTTGTTGTTACAAAAATATATCAGAACTATTTACAAGGTTGCTGGGCAGTCAGTTGTTCTGTTAACAAGCAAAATTCTCATGACTGCCTAAGGACTGCCTGTTGACACAGCACTGAATTTAAAACATTATTGAAAGGTAGGCACAGTACAATCAAATCCTGCCACTGAATTCAAAACAATGTTTAATTATTTCCAAAGTCTGATTTGGATTAGCATGTTGCTGAAAGTACAAAGTGGGATGCTGAAACACATCAGCAAGCAAAACAAAGTGAGTGGGCGAACTCGACCAAAGCCCTTGCATGTGTGAATGGCAGGTAGTGTGACGTATGCGTCTGCATGATTAATTTGCGTAAAAAAAAAACTTGCTAAATTTTTTACATTAATCACATGAGTTACCGCGTTAACATTGACAGCACTAATTTTAATACTTTGTGTTTGCTGTTAATGTAACATTATAAGGCAATGACTAATCAAGAGCTTTTTTCTTATTTCTATGGATATTCTCATTTTTTACTCATATTTTTGAAGGAAAAAAAATGCGGCTCAGCAGCGAGTCCGGTATCATTTGGTGTTCAGAAATTTGGTTAAAAGCATCAAAAGAATGCGGGTCATTTCTGAAGATACCCGCGCATCACTGGTGTGTACATGTCTGCCTTATTCTGCATCAGTGTGTGAGTTCATTGCAGGGGGCAACGTGATGTTGGCTTGGTGAGTTGTAAGAACTGGGTCAGAGGTTAGGATGGCCTTCTCTGCCTTGGCCTCATACATTTCATTCACCTTGCCCAGCACTTCTCATTCTGTTAGATGACGTGAAAAATATGCACTGTGTGAATGAGTGATATAGTCATTTACATTGAACCAGAGGGCTTACCAAAAACATTTAGAAATTTGTGAAATTCGTACAGCACAGATATTAGGCTAGACTTGATACCTGTATGTGCATGAAATGGAGAATGAAGGGACAAAGAAGGCATGCAAAAAAGATACCTGAAACAGTACTTAGTAAAAGTTATTTATTAGATTATTCTTTTTTTCAGGTAAAGATTATTAACAACATCTCAGCCAAAACACTCCACTCCACTGAGAGAAAGTAAAAGAAAGAGAGAGAGAGATGGGGAGACAAAATGGGAGAGATAGATTGTGTGTGTAATTAAATGAACATTTAAGTTCAAAGGTGTAACAGTCATAAAACTCTCCCCTTGTACCACTGTTTGGCATTACTGGAGGAGCAGCAACTGGAAGGGACAACAGCAGCAAAACAGCACACAACAATAGTTACTGCAGTGACCTAAGAAGAATGTACAAAATGGTTGAGCGTAGCAGTGCTTTCAGAGTAAGACATTCAGGATCCATTTGGCACAATGGTGCTAAGACACAAATGCAGACACACACACACACACACACACACACACACACACACACAAATATGACTGGACACAGGCAGTTCAGGGCAGACACTGGACTCAATGACAGAAGGAGCACGATGTGTAATAATCACTTTGCACAGGTTGATATTTGACACCAGCAACTGCACTCCATAGCTGACTTGTCACAGTTACTCAACACAACTGACAGAATAAAATGATCATGGCATCTGTAGGAGAACGTTTTTAAAATGTAGAGGCCACAGCCTAATAATGGAAACACACAACAACATAGAAACATACACACACACACACACACACACAGGGGGTCCATACTAACAGTTGGAGGGAATCCATAGGCCCAGTCGACTGCAAAACATACACATTCATCCTGGTGGAAAACTTGTTTCAATAAATAAAGATGGCTCCGAAAGGTCCCCATGTGCTAGATCTTGTTAACACATCAACTCATCATTACTATGGCAGACAACATTGCAAACTCCACCTTCATTAAAATGACTATGAGATATTAGAAAATGTAAGTGCAACTTCAAACACAACCTAATTCATGTGGTGAAAATAATGTAGGTCTTCAAGCCAGTGATGCAAGCAAGCAAGAGAGATGGAGGGAGGGAGAGACAGAAATATTTGCGTGCACAAAAGCAGGAGAAAGTGCATTACATTTCGCATTCTGCACAGGTGCAGGTGCATGTGTATCTGATGTATGATTTCACGTTTGTTCAAAGAAATGTACCCAATGTAGCGTGAGTATGTGTTTCTGTAGTTGGCATGTGCCTGGATCAGGGAGTCTACGTAGCCTACATGTTTTTTTCTGCACAAATCTGCATAGACGTTGAAAATCTACTTTTAACAAAAAATGTTTTCCTTCACTCCTTCTGCTCCTCTTCTTTGATCCATCTCTTTTGTTGCTTTACATACTTTCTTTGTTCACTCATCCCTTCATCCTGAGTGCTACTCGAGAGGACAGAGGAGAGAAAAACTCCATTTCGTAAGGCAAGATGGACTACAAGTCCCATGAGGTCTGTGGGCAGTAAAAGTGCATCTTCCTATGTTACCTGTAGGTACATAAACTGCACATCCAGTCACACCTGAATGTACACAGTCTCCCTTTTCCTGAAGACTGACAAGCAAACAGGCTGTATGTCCCAAGTGGCCAGTGGGGCATAAGGACTCCAATTCCCATGATGCTTAGTGGCGGTCTCTGAGAGCCTTGAGGATGTAGTTTTCTCGCTCAAGCTGGGCGTTCTTCTCTGTCAGTTCCTTAATCTGCTCCCTTAGCAACTCAACCTCCTCTCGAACAGCTAACATCAAGTGAGTCTTCACCAGATCCTGTGACCACATAAACACACATGAATGAAACAAGTCTGTGCACACAGGCAGTACTGATGCATACAGCTGTGTGAAAAAATTGTTGAACAAAAAAACCCATGCGCATGCACACACACACAAGCAACTGAACTCATACATTTTAGCAAACAAAAAATCATGCCATAACTTTTTTTTTTAACCCTTCAGACAAAACACAGAGAAGAGAGGTAGAGACAAGAGATAGGAGAAAGAGAGACAAAAGAACTCACCATGGCTTGCTCAATCTTGTTATCAATAGCAATTGCACTATTACCAGATCCACTGCAAACAACAAAAAGACAGTGACAGAATCAGACTGATTGTTATTTTTGTCAAGACATTCTACTTTAGAAAACATAAACAAAGTCAAATTCACTATCCAGTGCTCATTTATCAATAATTTATAAATAATCAAGCATAACAAACATTTCCCACAACAGTTTCAGAACACTATTTTCACTATTCATCGTTTACATGTCTATCTATCTATCTATCAATATTTTCACTTTTGTTGTCTTTGTTCAAAAGCCACTACTTATCTACATCTAAAGAGGGTCACTAAACATGTCCTTGTCCTTGTCTTTGAAAGAGAACTTGTGGTTACCACCAAATCAATAGGACAATAACACCAACAATGTTCATTTTGAAATCACTCTTGTCGCAGAAAATTGAGAATTCTCAGTGCTACAAGTGCACAGTGGCCCATGACCTTGATCTCATGCTCAAAAAGTATGTTATGTTTGCTAAACCCTTCTGTAATTGTTATCACAGCTAAAAGACACCGCACTGATTGAACAATCCTGATCAATTGATGTGGCCTTCTTTAGATAAGCTATGTATGATAAGATGTGTATGATAAACTGTGAATGATAAGTTATGTATAATAAGCTGTGTATGATGAGCTATGTATGATAAGCTGTGAATGATAAGCTGTGTATGACAAGCTATGTATGATAAGCTATGTATGATAAGCTGTGTATGATTGGCTGTGTGTGATAAGATATGTATGATAAGCTGTGTATGATAAGCTGTGTTTGATTGGCTGTGTGTGATAAGATATGTATGATAAGCTGTGTATGATAAGCTGTGTATGTGGAGCGTCAGTTAATAGTTACTGGTAGTTATTAGCTACTTCATGTGCAATTATGAAAATTCGGACATATTTTCATTCACTGTGTTATGCCAACTAAAAACGTACATTTACCCCAGTTAATCAAATTGTATGTGCATTAAAAGATTGTATTCAAATTTCTTATACAATTTGAGATTAAAATACAAATTTTCCTTTTGCAAACTAAAATGTTGAGGGGAAAAAAGAAAAAAAATGGCATGGTCTAATGGTAAATGAACTGCATTTACAATACATCCTCCTGAGTTTTAAGAATTTTTAAGATGATAGTATTGTTGAAAGAAACATGTTGCAGTACCGTATTGGCACGAATATAAGACAATGCTGAATTTAAAATGACCCATCTTTTCCAGGGAACAAAGGAATTTTTTTTGTAGACCAAATTTTACCTTTTTTTTACTTGAAAGTGCTGGTGAAAACACATTGGAAAACATTTAAAAAAGTTAGCAAATTTTTTAAACATCATTATCAGAAATTAAAACATGAGCAAGCAAGCAAGTTAATTCATGTGGATAAATTTGTCGCATTTAAATAGAATGAATAGTAGGCTACTTTATGAGTGATAATTTTCCATGAATGTGCAAACAATACACTGTAGGCTATTTACCAGGCAGAAATCCATATGCATAACCCGTAAAGGACTACATAGAGGCACAGCCTTGTGTGCCACAGGGGGAAGTTGGCCCCGACTGTGAGACTCTCAAATATAACAGTGATACTGCCAGGACTGACTCTCCATCCTAGAGGACCTTCCTACCTAACCATGGACAACTTGTAGTTTATCATGGTTACTACTGATTGCACTTCTCCTGCATGACCCCTGGCAGTTGGGTTAGCCCCTTGGGTCGTGGATCTACCCAAGGTTTCTTCCTAGACTAACTAAACATAAAGGAGTTTTTCCTTGCCCCTGTTGCTCGTGGGTGCTCCTTGTGTAAAGTGCCATGAGACAAAATTATTGTAAAAGGTGCTGTATAAATATAATTGAATTGAATTGAATTGAATTGAATTTGCTTCTCTCATTTCCACGGCATAGTAACTGTTTTTCAACATTTCTTTGCAACAGTAACAGTTGTTGGCATGTAAAAAAAACACTGAAGTTTGCATAGCACTGGCTATCTGTAGGCTATGAGTGAGTTTTCCTTAGTTTCATCATAGACTACCGCTGAAAACACAGCCTCTCCTCGATGTCTGTGCAGGCGCTGGGCAAGACTCATTCAGTCACATGGTGACAGTCTATTGCGCTGCATCAGAGGCTTCTATATCCCGAATATGATATATCCCGGATATGAAGTGCCGGCTTTTTGCGCATTTAAACACTCAAGAGATACTGAAGTGCATGTTAACCTAGTCATTCTTTTACACTACTTGAGGCTAATTTTGAATTTGTTCAAGACAGTCTCTTACCTCTCCATCGTGTATGGCAGTTGTGGGCCAATGAGATGCTGCTGGTTCATTTTAACACACTGCTGCCCTCCACATTTTATTTTACTATTTTTGTCTAGTCTGCGAATATAAGTCGATCCCCCTTTTTTCAAAAGTATTTACATGACAAAAACATTGTCTTATATTCGGGCTAATATGGTATTTTTCGCACTGAAATCAGTTGGATTTTGGGATATGTGAGATATCACATGTAAATAAGTCAGCCAAGAAAGGTTCGTGCTTCCCTGAAGTGGTTTAATATAGCCCTAAGAGATGGCTGTGTGATGGAGTGCGATCATAATGGCTAAATAAGTTTGGATCGGATCAGCTTGGCTCCCAGAATAACTTGTTTTGAACAAGCATGTAAGCAACAAGCATGTAAAAAGCATAGAAGGACTAGAAAAAAGCACTTCTGGACAAGTGCTATGGATCACAAAAAAGAACATTTGTGAGATGACCACTCAGTGCAGCGGTGTTCGAGTCCATCAGTCAAACATGGTGGAGGGACCATGGTGGTATGGGGGAGCTGGTTAAGTGGGACATTTGTGCCTTTGTAAAAGAAATTATCACCTCTGTTTGCAACACCAATCTACACCCTGAGAATGGTGCATACAGGCCCGCCAACAGTGGGGGACAAACGGGGGGGCAGAACTTGGCCGTAATGAAATTGCAGAATAATTATTCTATTTTATTTTTCAAAATATGCCTATTTGTGGAATAAATGTATAATATATGTGTTAAAGAAATAATTTCTATTTGTTTTTACCTTTATTGTCCTTGAAATAGGAATCAAGAACCCACCCGCCACCCCCAACACAAAAATGCGACGTCATTTGATTAGCGCTTAAGTATGCCATCAATATAAGTCAGGGGCACAAAAACGAAAAGAAAAAAAGAGAAGAAGAAACCAGGAGCCTTAGGGATTCACTGAATAGATCTTTTAAAAAAGGTTCTTCTGATGATGCAGGTACTAGCAAAGGCAGGGCAGAGCAGGGTAAGACACAGCACAGCCAATGCTTTCCAGCCCCGTAAAGTAACCCGATCCAGCTGGGCTCAAAATAAGTACCAACGAAGTCACGGCATTCATGTTAATATGAGGGGGTAGCAGTCACACTGAACACCTTACGTTAAACGGACTGGGCATTAAATAATTTGATAACTGCAACGGCTTAAAAATAATGAGTTTCACATATCTGACCAGTGCTAAGAATATGTACACAGCCAAATACGCCTGCTGTCCTGATGTTTCAGGCTAACCATGCTGCATTTGCTAACATGTAGCACGTTAGCTCCGGTTAGCTTCCTGACAGGCAAGTTGGCTATACCAGTGGAACACAGCTCTCTGGTTGGCCTTATTTGTTGAAAATAAGCTCGTATGGACGTGTGAAAGTGTGAAAGTAGGCTATATTTTGAGGGTTAGCCTGTTAAACTAAAGCCCATTAAACTAAACGAAAGAATGACAAGCTTTACATAAATAATCTCTCAAGGATTTTATGAGGGGTGGGGGGACATTCAGGAGTATTTTGCCCCGAGCCCAGCCAAATCTGTCAGCCGCCCTGGGCGCGTGTCCTTCAAAAAGAGTGAAATGACACAATCGTGCAAAACTATATAAAAAAGAGGTGTGGGTGTGCGTTTGTGTGTGTGTGTGTGTGTGTGTGTGTGTGTGTGTGTGTGTTGGGGGGGGTGAGGAGCATTTACAGGAGAAAATTATTTGCAGCTGGAGCATTGCCCTCTGACTGTGTCATTCTTTCTCACCCCTTACTAGTACACACACACACACACACACTGCCTTGCCACAATCTGCATGAAGTCAGCATAGGTTTCAGTGCCCAGTGAGTTACTCACAGTTACGAGAAAGAGCCAAATTCCTCATCATGCACTTGGTGTGTGCACGCAGATGTATGCTTTTGTGTGTGTGTGTGTGTGTGTGTGTGTGTGTGTGAAAATGTGTCACAACTGAAAATGTGTTACAACTGTATAAAAGAAAACAGGAAAAGACCCCCAGGACTGCCACTGCCAAGAAACAAAATGTGTGTCACTGCCATACTCTCTCTCTCTCTCTCTCTCTCTCACACACACACACACACACACACACAGAGTGTGCGTGTGTGTGTGTGTTCCTGCATGTGTCTGTTTGTGCATCTGTGACACAGATCTCATTGTTCTGTGATGCATGAGGCACATGGTTCACATTACTGTGGTCTATTCCTGATATAAACACATACACACATACATTCACACAAGCACCGACACATAGACACACACACACGCACACAAACACAGGAGGTCATGAAACAACTTTAGCATAATGAGAGGCAACACCACAGAGGAGAGAAAATAGACACACACACACACACATACACATACACACACAAACACATTCTTCTTCAAACTAATGGATAGCAACATCACAGAGGTGAAAAAACATGTTTAAAAAAAATTGTTTATACTCACATACCACAGACACATGTCACACTTAATTGCTGACAATCACACACACACACACACACATAGTTACCCTCGACAGAAGAGCACCAGGGACAAAAAAGCTGCCTCCGAACCACGGCACCATGCCTCTTTCTGAAGATCCAACTTATGCTTGGCCACAGGGAGAAGAGAGTGACCCCCCTGTGGTCCTCTACTCTTGGTCTCTCCCACACATCCATAGCCAGAGGCCAGAACAGGGCATAGAGGCCTGGATATAGCACCCTGAGATGGGCAGCAGGACTGAAGCGATAGAGAGCTAGAGAAAGATCCCTGCTGGTCTGAAATCCTCTGGACGGCTATGTGAGTTTTGAGACCTGCATTTGAGTCTGAATCCCAGGCATACATTGGCTTTCCAACAGACTGTGGTCTGCTGTCTGAAGCTGCTGTGTGGTTCCCCTGAGGATCACACAGGGTGAGGGCCTGAGGGTTGCACAGGATGGAGGGACCCTTTAAGGAGTTGGAGGGGTGAGTTGCCCCTATGGATGGTGCTGCTGGGGCTTGAGCTTCAGCAGCAGGTGACAGGTGTCTTAGTGAGAGAGAGGTGCCAACTGCTGTGGATCTGTTAGAGTGAGCCTGAGCTGTGGGTCCTGTGGTAGAATTAACAGCAGATCCACTAGTGGGAATGGCATAATGTCCTGTGACAAAGCCAACAGCAGAATCTGTGATAACACCTACAGGTCTGGAAATTGTGTATGGATTTGTTTTAGAACCAACAGAAGGCCCTGTGCTAGAGTCAATGGCAGATTCTGTAGATGTGACAGTAGGCCTAATAGTGGTGCTGACATTAGGTCCTGTCACTGAGCCAATAGCAGGACCGGTAGTGGGAAGATCAGGCTCTGAAACAGAGCTGGAACTCAGTCCTGTAGTGAAACTGATGGTAGGCCCTGTAAAAGAGCTGACAATAGGCCCTGTGGTGGAGGTGACATGGGGTCCTGTGGTGAAGCTGATGGTAGGCTCTCTAGAAGAGATGACAATAGGCACTGTGGTGGAGGGCCCAGGGCTGGAGCTCACTGGAAGCCCTTGATCAGAATTAACAATCAATACCTGTGAACTAGCAGTGCTGATGGAAATTGAGCTTTTGGTGCAGCTAGCTCTAGGCTCTCCATTGATTTTGGCATTGAGCCCTTTGTGAGAGCAGGAGATTTGCCCAGTAGCTGAAGTAGCTAAAGCTGGTGTTCCAGAGCTGATTTTAGGTCCACCAACAGGTGTTGATTTGGCTGTAACACTGCAAGCAGTGGACCCTGAGGCAGATCTAGTCTTTAGTCTTGCGGTTGATGTGGACCTGGGACCTGCAGAGGTGGAAAAGGACTGGGTGCACCATCTCTCCACACAATGCTGCTGCCCTATGGGCCAAGAGTCACGCATCCGCATGCGAGGAATGTCTCTGCCCACCCTCCCTTTCCCCTCTCCATCCTTGCACCTCCTCTCCCGTAGCACTGCATTCTCATTTGATCTTGACAGGTGAAGTGGAGAGGCAGTCTGAAGGGATGACAGACTTGGCTCAGCTACTGGAGGGACAGACAGCCGGGCCAATCGCTTTGTAGATGGTGAAGAGGAGGTGGAGTCTGGACAGGGCTTGCCAGGAGATGAGGCCCTCAGAGTGCAGGGTCTGGACTCCTGACTGACAGGGCTGTGAAGGGGAGAGACCTTGGACAGGACAGAGGAGGAGGAGGAGGAGGAGCAGGAGGGCAAGGAAGGAGAACCAAGAGATTGACATGGAGAGGATGAGGAGACGGACGAGTTGAGGGATAAAGGGAGGGGTGAGGGCACTGACGGAGGCAGAGAGACGGGGCGTGCCTGCCTGCGAGTTTCAAAGGCAGATATGATCTTCTTCACGCTGCCAAACATGCCTGCAGGCCTGGGCACGCTCAGTGAGTCTCTAAACAAGCAGGAGGGAAGTCTCGCAAACAGGAAGTGGCTGATGACCTCACCCGCATCTTCCTTATAAGGTTAGCTAAGACAGACACTGAATAGAATCAAGCAATGGAAGCCTTCTATTAGACTGTTTCCTGTGGTAGACCAAATGTAAGGCTAGTGTGTGAATCTTGGGTGACTGAGATGGGGCTTGACTCCCGACATAGAGCAGCACTAAAAAAAGAGCAGCAATGTGCAGATTGTTCCGGCGCTGTGCAGTTCTGACGGAGAGAGAGAGAGAGAGGGAGAAAGAGAGAGAGGGAGGGAAGGTCCACGGGGCAACAGGTGGATTGCCACTCTGATTTACGGCACAAGTCTGCTCTTAGACATCATCCATTTCTGGGTCAGAGCTCATATACAGATACACACACATACACAGTTGAACTCACCACACTGCGGTCTCACACACACACAGCTACACAAACCTCAGCTCAGTTTCATCCAAAGTTGTATGAGAATGTGTGTGTGTGTATGTATGTATGTTTGTGTTAAATTCTGAGTGGAGGCTCTTCAAAATCCTAATCACAAGGTCTCCCCCTTAGCTGGTCAGTCCTAATCCGGCTACTTAATCTGCTCTAATCCCGGTAATAAGGCCAGTCCACGCTGTGTCTGCAGAATGTCTCAAGGATTATGGTAATCTGAGCCGGACGGGTGTGGCTGTCTCTCTGCAGGTCCTTCCCATAATCCCAAAATTCCTTTGCAAACTCCAGACGTGTCTTCTCATCCACTGCTGCAACGAGGAGGCCACACTCGTTAGTCAGGCGTACAGTACCGCTGGCCTCAGATTCCCCTGGAAATGAATCCCATATGTGGCTGCTCTGCAGGATGACTGCTGCCTCGGCAGAGACTGAACTTCAAACAGAGCTGTGTCTCTGGTGGCTACCGCTACCCTTCTGTGGGGCACTGTGTGGTTTTTTGGTGGTCCTCTCTTGGGACATTAGCATTTTCTAAAGACACACACACACTGATGGTAACACAGACACACGGAGAAATACACAAATGCACACAAAAGACCCTCACACAGACAAACCTTCCCACATACATACAATGTGTCTCTCTCATGCTCATGCACAACAAACACATGTACACACACACACACACACACACACAAATGTACACACAAATATACACAGCCAAGTTTCAGTGATAGGCCAACACAGCCACTCTTTCATTCCGTTCCCCACCTACTCACTGTCTCATCCAATGACATGGCACTCTGCATTCTCTGCCCACCCACTCTCCATGTGAATGGCAAAAAGTTTCCATTGTCTCCCCACTAAAGACAACAATAATTCTGTGTATGTGTTTGTGTGAGTGTGTATGCACACATGTGATTTGAGATGTATGTGGTCATGTCTGGTATCAGTGCACCATGGTCTTAGTCTCTTCAATTCAATTCAATTATGTTTATACAGTGCCATTTACAACAGAATTGTCTCTTGCCACTTTACAGACATTAACAAGGAGCACTCAAGAGCAACAGGGGTAAGGAAAAACTCCCTTGTGGTAGTTAGGAAGAAACCAAGAAACCAACCCAACTACAGGAAAAGTTCAGGTTGAGTGTGTGTGTGATGAAGAAAGATCAGTCAGTCAGCTCAGGAAATTCACTGCAGACAGAGAAGCCCATCCAGCCCCCAGCTCACTGGGAGAGGGGTAGAGCCTGCCATTGACTGACAGCTCTCCAGAGGTGCAACCAGGCTTCTGCCTTGCACAAGCACATGCTATTACGTAAAAGCCAGTGTTTATTATGCAATGTGTCAGGCTTTGTAATTGTTAGGAAACCTCTTTCTCTCTTCTTTCTCTATCTCTCTTTCTGTCACACACACACACACACACATACAGACACACACACACACACACACACACACACGCATGTTCGCACACTGTTCAATTGAATTCCATAAATATTGACAAGAGGATAAGGTATCAACATAAGCTAGTGTTATTTCAGATAACACACACACACACACACCACACAAAACATTGCCCAGATGTACTTTTTCCCTAATCCGCCTGTGTGCATGCAAAAAGGACACACACACACACACACACACACACACACAGGTTCACTGTGTGCTGCATTGTGTTTAGCACACAAACTGAATTGCCCTTTACTGTGATGCATGTAATGCACTAATACCAATCTTTGTCGTCCATTTGTTGTCCATCTCTCTTTCTCTCCCACTTTCTCTCATTATCTCCCATGAACACATCACAGTATTGCCACACATATCAAAGCTAATTCTACTTCCCCTTATAAGCTTGACAATGAACTTCCGCTTAAAATGGCCATGGAGAGATCCACACTATCCTGCTGAGAGATGGGGCAGTCCTACACATGAAACACACACACATGAACACACATACACACACGCACTACATACATTTTATAAGCTCAGTAACTCACTAACAATTACAGACTAAGACACAGACACACAATTCCTTCGAGGTATGAACTGACTCTATGGGAGTTAACATGAAGACAACTCAGTAACTTGCCACCATTCACAGATATACACACAGAAACAAATGCTTGCACATATGCACACAGCTACACACAGAAACACACACACACACGTTTTCCTAGGGCCTCTCCTCTCTCTTTCTATTTTTCCTTGCTCCCTCTTTTTCTGACTCCCCTCCCCCCTATCCCTCATATCTCTCTCTTTCTGCCCTGCTTTCTCTCACTCCACTCCTCCCTCTCTCTTCATGAATAGGGGCTCTATTCTCTCTCACACAAACCACAAACCCTAATCACACTGGAGGAAAATAAGAACGAGAGAGAGAGAAAAGGCAAAATAAAAAAGTAGGAGAGAGAAAGGACTGGAGGAAGAGTGCAAGCTAATGTTGTGTATGCATTATTGGACATGTGTGTTTTAACTTTCTCAGGAGTGTTGATGCTCAAATGCAAATATGACACATAGGCCCTCTGTGTGTGTGTGTGTGCGTGTGTGTGTATGTGTATGTGTTACGGGTGTGTTTGGTGGCTGTATGTTCATCACTTTGATGGCATGTGAGTGTGCTCAGACATGTTTAGTTGCCTGCTAACCTGTGCACTCTGGCATATCCAGCATGCGCATGTGTTTGTGGAGGTATTTAGACAGTGGCTGAGACTGTGCACACACACACATCTGTGAAGTCCAACAGGGTGCTGCTGGAGCAGAGCCAACATGGCCTCCAGTAGAGAACCAGGTTCACACTGGCCCATTCTAGCCTGCTGTCTAAAAATGTGCCTGCGCTCATCAGAGCCCTGGCTCCAAATATAGAGCTGTAATTCCCATGCGCAGTGATGGTCAAAAGCCCAGGAGAGGAATGAAGAGAGCAGGGGGCAGCAGGGAGGAAGGGGAGGGCTAACAAAAAGACAGAAAGGGGGTGGGTCGATAAAAAGAAGATGGGATGAAAAAGGAAGAGTTGTGACAAAGAAAGAGTTAGCGAGTGCAGAGAAGCATACAATAATAGACTTCTCATTTTTCAAGTTCTTTTTGGAGAGTTCTTTCTTGTTCGAATGATCAATATGTGCAATATGTGTCTGTACTGCTCAAAAGAGCAGGCATTATCTCTTGCCCATCTAGTTCTGAACTTTGAAGTTCTGACTGACATCATGGTTAAGATTAGACTGAGCCTTCAGCAATCCATCTCACACCATCTGCTACTTCATATTAGTATGCACACACACAGACAGACACAAACATGCTCATGGAATACTAAAACACATTTTTCAAAAACAAAACAGCCTATTTTTATCACGATCCATTGAATGCTTCAATATAGACAACATTTATTTATATAGCACATTTCATACCAGGGCAGTTGAAAGTGCTTTACATAAAATATAATAAAAACAGAAAGATAATTTGGTGTAGAAATATAAATCATAAAAAATCAATCAGTCATATCCAAAAGGATCATTGAATCAACAGGCATGTCAATAAGTAATGAAATAAAAGAATGAAGTAGAGAGGTGTCTACTGTGAAATTACACATCCACACAGAAGAAAAAAAACTGGAAAAGCAAAAGAGAAAAGGTAGGACTTTAACCTGGTTTTAAACAGTCTGTTGAGGAGTCTCTTTGTGTGCTCAGGGAGCTTGTTTTACAGTCTGACCACATATGAACTAATGGCTAATTCACCACATTGTATTCTGAATTAATTGAAGCTGCTCAGTAATCTTACACACATCTTACAGTGGTCCAGTCTGCTAGATATGAATGCGTAAATGAGTTTCTCAAGATCTGCTTGGGACATAAGGTCCCTAAGCTTGGATATGTTTTTTAAGCAGTGTTTCAGGCATTAGGTCATTAGGTGAGAGAGCGAAGTAGAGCTGGGTATCATCAGAGTAACTACTGTAGTAGATCTAATGTTTTAGTATGTCCTGTCCAAGAGGGAGCATATGGAGGGTTGAATAATAGAGGCCTCAGGATGGATCCTTGGGGGACACCACAGCACAAATGAGGTCCTGTTGCCTATGGAGACCAAAAACCTTGAGCCATCTGAGGATAGTGCCCGAGAGCCCAATCCAGTGCTCTAATTTATGTAAAAGTATGGCGTGGTCAATCATTAAATGCAGCACTGAGGTCTAATAAAACTAGGACTGATGCCTTGCCTGTATTCAGTTTAAGACATATATCATTGAAAACTTTGATTAGTGCCATTAAAGTACTGTAATGAGCCAGGAAACCTGACTGGAAGCAGTCAAGACAGTGATGGGAAGTCATTCAGTTGGGTATATGTTTTCAATTAGTTTGCTAATAAAAGGCAGGTTTGAAATGTGTGTGTAGTTATTAAAAACAGAGGAATCAAGACTTCTCTTTTTCAGTATGGGCTTTACTATGACTGTCTGTTCCAAAGAAGAGGAGGACAGATTTAAAGAAGTTAGTTGGAAGGGTAGCAAAGCAACAGGTGGTGGAGTTAAAATTGTTTGTGTTTTTTAGAGTTTCTACATCTACTTGATAGAATTCAAGCATTGTGTTCCTATCCCATGTGAGCCGTGAGTCCAGTCTGTGGATTGTGAGTGCGTGGGGTGAGATGTCAGATGCACTTTTATAAATTTTTGCCTAAAAAAGAGGCAAACTCATTACAGACATCAGTGGAGAGAAAGTGAGATGGAAGTTATGGAAGTATTACTGATGATGTTCGAAAACGTTTGAAAAAACGTTCGAAAAAAGATTGTCTTCATTTGCAGATCTCACTACTGTATGCACAAAGTTTTGTGTTTATGCAATTTCCTCTCACTTTTCCAAATATCCTGCTTAAGGGCTTTGACAGAGGGGTTGAGTAGCCATGAAGACCAGTTTTTGTTAGTGAGCACCTTAGTCTTTAATGGAGCAATGTTGACTTTAATGCTGGCCACTTTAGCATTTAAATAATCTAGTACATCATCTGCAGAGCTGGATGACTGCTTGGTGGTGGGTGAGAGTGCTGATAAAGAGGAAGATACGAGAGCCTGCTCAAATTGGGTAATTGTATTGCCGTTAATCATGCACTTTTTAATCACCACACACACATTTTGAGCAGGTGGAAAGACGGAGACACTGAAGAATATACAGAAATTATCAGAATGATAATTTATGGAAACTGTAAGACCCTTCCTTATTACTAGGTCCAGCGTGTGAGCAAGGGTATGTGTCAGCTGTGTAACATGCTGGGTTAGAGTGTCCAGTAAGTTAAAAAACTCTTTGGTACAGTTGCTGCTCGGGACGTCAGTATGCCAACTAAAATCCCCAACTATGATGATACATTAATACTTTGTGTAGGTAACTGATAGAAGTTCGCTGAGTTCATCCAAGAAGATGCTAACTGACTGTTTTACGGGTCTATAGATAGTCAATAGTAGGATGGGAGGAGGGTCTTCAATGACAGTACCAAGGTACCCAAAAGAAGAGAATCCACCATAACAGGATTGTTTACTTTGGAAGGAGGATCTGAAAAGGGTGGCTAATCCACCTCCCCTGCTGCTAGATCTAGATGCATAAGTGAAAGCTAAGTTTCAATTAGAGTGGTTTTGCTGTTAGTGTGGTCCAGCCATGTTTCAGGTAAAAGTAGAAAGTGTAGTTTGTGTGTGGAAATAAGGTCCTTAATTAAAAAGGAGATCTAACATTCAAGAGTGCTATTTTGGTTGTTGGTGGGGGTGTGTTAGGGGAGGAGGGAGGAGATGAGAGCTGTTTTGACACAAGTAGAGGGTTAGCAGTGTTTGAATAGGGGGCAGACTGCATATATTTTAGCGCTGGTCTGATTAAAGGCATACCAGCCAAGACTGTGATTTTTTTTTTTATCTCCGGAGCTCCCCCTAAGAACAAACCAAAGAATAGGAACCAGCGATAATCATTTTCATGCATTAAGTTGACTGATCAGCCAGTAATAAATTTTTATTTTATTTACTTTCAGTTTTTGTTTCCTCAACCTGTTGTTTCACATATTGTAAGTGTAGTAACTGTGGAACCTCTGTGGAAGCGAGAGAGGCTTCATTCACCCTGTAATGAGCCATTTAAGAATCAAAGTGACTACGAAGCTGATAAATTAACTAAAAACTTTGCCTACGGTGCCTTTAAAACTGGGATTGAGAATGAATAGGAATGAGAAAGAAAGTCAGCCTCACCCTCATGCTTTTTATGGTGGGTAGTGGATGAATGGACAAAAGGAGGGTCAGGCTGAGAAGAGTGTCAGAGGGACCAAAAGGCTGTGGAAATTAAAAGCTAGCTACCTTACTCCCTCCCTGGGAGGGTGGGAGCAGTTCATGTCATATAGGTTGTGACGGACCAGAAATAATCAAATTTGACAATAAAATTCAAACCAGCAGCTATACAGAAACTGCCTTTGGTGAAGACTAAATAGTTGGCTAAAACATTTAAAGCCCTGTGCAGGAGAGGGTATGGGGCAGGGCAACATACAGTGCTTGCCAAGGGACTCAATTTTAAAACAAAGTTCTTCCATTTCTCTGCAGAGCCTAGCAGATTGTCTCTCCATGACATTATTAAGGCCAGTTCAAAACCAAGATTCACAACGAGACAAGCTGCAAAATTCTAAAAACCAGCAACTTGCTGAAACATTCTTTCTAAAAACTGGAGCATTCACTCCAATGCAACAGCTAAAAATGGGACCATGGTTTCCATAGCAATGTCCACATGAACTAGCAATCTGACTAGTTTGCAAAGTTACCCCATTTAGCTAAATGGCAAACTATGCAAAAAATGTTATTATTATTTTATTTTTGTGACTTATGAAGCATATCCGTTATGACTGAAGTTGAGCAGACACTGCTGTTTCACTGAAAGGAGGAAATAAGCATTTCTCTCCATCTCCATTGACCAAAACACTGCTCTGACATCTTTGCTGGACTGATTGAGTGACACTGTGTCATAAAAGCTGTGAAGTAAAAATGTTCTAAAACCTTAAAACTGCGATTTCATATGTTAAATGTTTAACGGCTTGAAACTGCTTGCAACAACATGGAACGTTTTATTCACACTGCCGCAACTCCTCTCTAAAACAGTCTCGTCTCGTTGTGAATCTTTGGTCTGAACTGTTCTTTGTGAGCAGTCCCTGCATGTGTGTTCATGTTGACAGAGGGATTGATTTTAAAACTTTGCCCATGGTTTCTAACTAACAATGACATTGTTTAATGAAATGTTCATGTCATGAATTTTGTCATGTAGCTTGCGCTAAGCAGTGTTTGGAATTTTCAAGCATTGTTAGCAAATCCCTGGTGCTCTAGCTAATGGAAATAGAAGACTGGGGCTAGGAACCAATGGGGAAGGAATATACATGGAGGTTGTTCCTAACTGGTTCTACCTGGAGAGGGCCCTGGAGCTATTAGCATTTCATTGGCTGGCTTTCATTTTAGCGTCACGTCAAAATCAAATAACTTTACGTGTGGCGCAACTTGTTCCTCGATTTTGGCATTGTTATACACTGGAGAAAACACAACAATGCATATCGGCTCCTTTATCTCCTGTGTCATGTTATCCCCTTGTAAGAAGCTTTTATGTGTGACGATGTTAGGAGTGATGACATAACTTCAGCGACAGCTAGTGACTTTCTATTGCACAGGAGGAAATTCACCGTACTTTCTTGATAGTATTCTGTCAGACTTTGGGAGTCTAGGTATGTCAGCGTCATATATACATATTGAAATAACTATTATTTAAAGTAATTTTAAACACAATGCTTAAGAGCACTTAAGGATGGTCATTTTTCACAGACAGTAGATGATTTCTGACTGTGCCACATCTGTCAGAATTTCTGTTACCGTGTTTGGGTTCATCAGATCAATGTGACTACATCGGCTACGAGTAAGCGCAGTAGACACCGAACCTGACTGAAAATGGAAAACTCGTCCTCAACGCTTGCCACTGAGATACACAAAGTAGGTTACAAATCTTTGGCCCAATAGCCTAAAATTCTATAATTAACCAATTAATCAGCCAATTTATCACTCAAAATTTGCTTAAATATGACCTGAAACTTCATGTGGGAACTGAGGGTAGCCAATGTTAGCCACGCTGAAACTGCCAAGCTTTGAGACCATATATCTGCCCCACACCTGCTTTATGACATGTGTTTCATAAATGAGGGCTACTGTGAGTATACTACTTTCACCATAAGATTTTTTTTATTATTACGACAGATAGGATATATACCATACAAACAAGTCTCAACAGGTTTGCATATGCACACTTATAGCCATTCTGAAATTAAAATATCGTTAAAATAAGCATTATACTGGGTTTTAACCAATTCTGGTTATTCAAGGTCTGTAAAATAGGTATGATGACAACCTGAAATCAAAATTTATATCACGCGTAGCACACGTGTTGTTCCCAGACCCTGCTTTTTCCCTTAGTTAGAAACTCAAGAAACATGCAAGTGCACGAGCACGCACACACACACACACACAAAGCATGTTCACCCACCTTTCATCAACCTCAAAGGCACCCCCCACTCCGAACATGGACTGTGCCAGGGCAAGTGCTGAGGGCGTTTGAATGGGCGTGAGGCTTGGGTGGAACAAACCATCTCGGCCACCCTGGTGGGAGCCGGGGGAGCTTGGCTGGGACTGGGTCATTCGGACCTGCTTGACAAGAATAGACAGACAGAAATGCAAACAGAGGGCAGGTTACGAGATCCATCCACAGATAAAATGAATGAAAAACAACATAAATTAGTTAATTTACTTTCAAAGCCTACATGTCTTCAAAAAGTCTTCCATGACACAGTAGAGTCAGTTGCCTGCAATATGTGCTCAGGCACGTTCTTAGAGCTGGTTTGACAAGCATGGGAAGGACCACCTGGTCTGTAAATGTCTGAGGAACAGGTGTGCACTGTCTGCCCTGATAATGCATGTCATTTTAGCTTCAGGGTCATGAACTTGCAAGGGAAACCAGGAAGTGCATTATAACATTGTTCAAAAAATCCTCTATTGACACAATCTAAAACAATACTGTATCTAAGATGAAAAATTTTAAAATAAAAGGGAACCAGCAACTTGTATGTTTGCTTTTTACAGTTGATTAAAGCTTTATCCTCATGTGTTATAATGTCAACAGTTGACACATAAACTCAGCTAACAGCCAATGACCAAGTTGGAAGGACATCCTGTTTAGTAGACTTCCTGTTTCCTGTTTGGCTGCTCAGCGGTCGCTTTGATGGAAATGCATGCAAACCTGGCTGAGTCACAAAGCCACTGAAAGTCTGTGTGTGTATGTGTGCTATGTGAGTGCCACTGACTGCAGAGATGAGTAAGTGTAATGGGTGTGTGTGTGAGAAAGTGTATGTGAACGTGAAAAGTACTACTGAATATCCTTATGAGAATGAGAAGGGGCTAGGGATTGTATGTCAGAGTGAATTTTAGGACACTACAGTACAGTTACTACAGTACACATATCTGGTTAAATAAGGAAATAAGTCAACAAGAGCATCTGTGTGTTTGTGTGTCACTGAATATATGTGTTTCTCTGTACATGTGACTGAGACTAGCCCAAATCGAAAGGTCTCTAAAATCTTTAAACTACTATTTCTAACAGCATGCTTAAATGCCTCTTGTGGTATTGGTGTTCAAGGAGCACATTGTGTGGAAGAACTGTGGTAATCAAATTGCTGGCAGCACAGTTTTGTCTCCATCCTTCTACCCACCATTTAATGTCAGATGCACCTTGAGTTACACATAGGATGTGACAGATAGAACATCCAGCAAAACAGAAAGGCTCATGAAACAACACTGCCTGACTAGTTACTGGACCAAAAAGCCACAAGGTGCTGCTGACTGCAATTCACTGACCAGGGATGAATAATTTGTGTCGTAAGAATACTTCTGTGGCTGCTTTGTGTTTTTTATCACATTATGCAGTCCGTATGCTTTCATTACCTTTCCGGCGGTATCCACGTCCAGTCTGAGTGGTGGCGGAATGTTGCGTGTGCGCGGCGTGGCTGGTGTCAGGAGGTGGGGAGGCTCAGTGCTGGTGTGTGTTGGCGAGGGTGGCCCACTGAGAGCGCCTCCTCCCCCCCCCCCACCCAATCTCCGCTGAAGCTGCTGCGGTTGGTGGTGCGCCAGCAGGTGACTGGTGCCCTGGGAGTGGACAACAGGTCCTATGGGCGCTGCCGCCCCACGCAGACCCCTAGCCAGCCCCAATGGCTTCAGCGCTGCACCAGCCACTGCACCGCTGATACCGCCACTCTCCAGCCCCACCGTCTCCAGGGACTCCAGCGAGTGAGCGTGACGCATGCTGTCCAGCACGCGGCGGAGTCGCGGCTCGGGCTCAGGCCGCTCCAGCTGGTCCACGCAGGTCCAGCGGCCACGCCGGTAGGGCTCCCCGAGGCCCTGGCCCAGACGGACCACTCGAAAGCGCGAGGCCCCACCGCTGCTGCTCAGACTGCTGCTGCCACCACCACTGCTTCCATGTTGGTCGGCTGCGCTCTGCCGACGCGAGAGGACGGGTGTCGCCGGCTGGCTGGAGCTCCTGTCCATTTGCGAGGAAAGTGGGCTGAGGGCGAGGAAGGGGGTGGGTCCATTGGGGGGGGACTGAGCGCCATCCATTGAACTCTTGTCAGCCCCCAGCTGGGGCTGCCGGTGGGGGAGGGACGGGGAAGCTGTGGCGCTCTGGCCCCCGTTGCTAAGCACCCCAGTCCCTGGGCTACCATCTTCACTCGCAGGGTTTTGTGCGGCAGGGCTATCCGTTGTCCATTGGCTGTAGTCCGACGTCACACTGGTGATTTGGAAACCACTTTTTTTCTTGCCCCCACTCATCGTGATAGTGTAAGTGTCAGTGTTTCAATGTGTGAATGGGTGTGAATGTGTATTGGGGGGTGGGGTGGGGTGCTGTAATTGAGAGTGTATTAACTCTGAGTGTGATAAATCATCTATTTCCGGTTCATGGCCAGATTCCATAGAATGTCACACACACACACCAGTGTAACTGGGTGACACTAAGTGAGAAAACAAGTCTCTGAGGTCAACAAAAAGCAACATGGAACATCCAAGACTCTCAACTCAGAGAGGGACGCCAGAGGGATGACAAAGAATAATGGTCTCTTTTCATCAACCAACCGACAGGGGAGCTTCTAGTTACATTCCACAGATCACACTTAAAAACAGTCCTCAGGTGAACTTACACAGGTCTTCCAAAAGGCGCTGCAACTGCTCTTTCTGTGCACCTCAAAACCAGTCATTAAAAAAAAACCTTTCCGGTAAACTTTCACTGTCAACCTCTCAAAGAGTACAGAACTCAGAGCTCAAAAGGAGATCTTGAGCCAAGCTTTTAGCACAGAAGCAGTCAGCTTTCTTGCCGGAGATTGCGCAAGGCGCTCTTGGCTGAAGACGAACAAGGCGTCCTCCACTCCTCGCGCCGGACAGTATTTATAGAAGGCTTGCCTGACAGTGTTTTTGCGCCTGCGCTTCGGAATACATTCCACCAAAGGATGTGGATCTCTTCTGCGTGCGCGTAGATCAGGTCAGATTGGGTGAACTCCTTCTCCCGCGGGACAATGATAATAACAATAGCCCACAAATAAATACACAGCGATAACAACAAAATAACTAATCATTTACAACTAGCACTCCATGTTTTTTTTACTTTTCTGTTTCTCATGGTTCACTAGTTAATCTCACTGAACCAAACCTACAGGTACTATCTCTGTTACCGTAATAAGTACCAGAGGCGGGGGGTCGACACCACAGGGGGAGATTTTCACATTGAAGGAAGAAACACCCAGCTCCGAGTCTAACTATAGATTACCACTGGTAATCCATTCCGAGGATTATCTTGAGGGTGTTTGCAGAAAAAAAAATCGGTCAACAACTTTCTTCTGTGGTCATTTGTGACTAGGGTCACGTATTGAAAAAAGGTTAAGTTTTTAATCCAACAGAGTTCTGGCCAGAACTCTGACGTCTCCGGAGCCTTTAGATTTCTAGAGTGCCCGAGAAACTATTTGATGAAATACACCAGCACTGAGACAGTTGCATTTGGACCATGCCGCAAATGGCGCAACATCCAACTGTCAACCTTAGATGAGAGATATGGTTTAGGACTGAAATTGTGCACCAAGGGTGTGCCCATCACGGGCCCTGTTCACCTACATTCTGATATAGTCTGGACATTGGAGAGGAATGACGTAACAGTTCAAGAATTGATTTGCTAAAATGTTTTTTTTTCTCTCCGGACTCTCACTCACAGTCAGCCATTCACATGCGCTTTAATCACCCTGGTAAGGTAGGCTACTGTATTGATATTGCACAATATTCTTTCCACAGCATTTATCTGGGAATGACGAACACAGCGTCGAGTCACAGAACGTCTAAGTTACCCTACAGAAATCTGTACCAGGCAGGCTGGCCGGGATAACCGGAATAATGAGTTTAAAAGGTGCGAAAGGTGTTCAGTTTAAGATCCATTTCTCTTCATCCATCACTGCCATTAGAGTCTTTAGAAATATATTAGAAAGTTCAGTCACACACAATTACTCCTGAGATACCCCCTCTTTCTGTCACTCACACGCTTGGTCCGTCACTTCTCCCTCACACCTCTTCCACTCTAAACCCGAGTCCAAGTTATGATTTTGAAGCAATGCTATGTCAAATTACCACGGGAACTAAAACGAACTGGCGATGAGCTTCTGTGGCGAGATCGCAGCAGAGCCGTTCTCCGCTTGATTAACACGAAGAGACAGTTCCCTTCACGTTGGACAACAGCAGACTTCAGCGCACACTCTTGACAGAGACGTCCAAGGCTCGCGTAGACTGCTCCTTGGAACTTTTAAATCCCTCTAGTCACCAAACAAGGTCCTTTTGGATTCATTGGCCCGTGTGTCTCCAGCACTCCTGGATACGTGCCCGTTAGCTGAGTTCTTGGACCCCTTCTCGCGAAATCAAGCTACATGTTTATTTTTTTCTACGGCTAAACTGTTGACAAGTTTCCTTCAAACGGAAGTCCCGCCCTCAGACGCACGATGCGTCCGCGGCGCATCCCTTCTACCCTTGTAATCTCAACTCCTCACCTCTGCAACTAAGCAAGACTCTCCGGATGCGGGCAAGATGACGGCTGCCTCAGTTTTACAAGAGACCGTCTTATGCTGGCTACGGTTTAATTATTTACATGTAGCCCTATTGGGAAAAAAAACATAATTTACCTAATAACTAGACATAAAACAAGACGTAATATTAATCTTTTTAGACGATTAACAAACTGTCTATCAATTACCCTTAAGTTTTTTTCTCCGGCCATAAGCGCACAGAGATGTAGCACGCACCAGTTGCTAAACTTCCTGCCTTGAAGCGCGGAGGTTAGATCCCTTCTCCCAGCCCGGAATCATCGCATTACAGATCAGCCCGGCGTTAAGCAGGGGGCCTGACTGTCAAAGCGCTAATACACAAAGAGCCAATCTTTGGCGCCCTCTAGCGAATCTTATGGTAACTTCTAGTCAATAATGTCAGGCTTGTGGAATGCAGTATCTACAACGCCTCTATAAGGTCTACTCCAAGGTGCGTTTATCCCAAGCCAATGATTAATATTTTTACAGAGAGAAAGCAATTATTTTTGTGTCATCAAATAAGTGTAAGAATGGAGCACACAGGCAATGATATGACTTAGTCAATCTTAAATAAAGTTAACTTAAAATATGAAAATGGTTTTCATTTCAAAAACAGTCAGTGTTTTATTTTTTGCATTTTACTTACAGAAGCATGGCAAATGAATAGTTTAGCCAGTTGAAATATAGCAATAAATGGCTTGTCAAACTAACTAGATTTCTCCAGTAAACAAACCTAGACCCCTGCACATACCGGTGTTCCATATCTCACTGAATAGCTTCTCTTCACTGAAACACAGATGCAGGTGCATGTGCACACGCACGCACGCGCACGCACACACACACACACACACACACACAAACTGTGTAGTAATCTGGTCTGGAGGGTCATCGAAAACAGGTAAAGTGTTGCTAGTGTCATTTGTATTTTATGGCAGTGTCAACACAATGCAGGTGGACTTCCTCACCTTACTTCAGACATAGTCTCTGAGAATCCAGTTTAACATTATGATGTGTGATAAACACATAGATACTTCCTATAAAGTTAATTCATATTCATAGGACTGCATCTTGGAGAGTTCTGCTATATAACAGAACATACCACAGCGTGTGCGCGCACGCACACACACACACACACACACACTTACAGTCCCCCCCCCCCCCCCAAGAATCATTTGAAAACAGGCAAACAGAACTAGAGAAAAAGACACAAAAACAAAATCTCATTCTTTCTTCCTCTCTCTCTCACACACACACCAAAGATCTGCTAAGTGAGCATAAGGTGCTTGCCCTTGAGAAGAATCGAACAAACAGAAATCCAGACAGAATGTCTGTCAGCAACACAGAGACAGTCAGACAGTTTTGGCAGACAGACGAATACAAGGATATAGAGAGACAGACAGACAGATAGAGATTGTAATGGAGATGTCAGATAAACTTGAGATGCTTGTCTTCAGCGATGCCATAATTCAACTTATTCTCTTCAAACACCTGGGTGAGACCCTGTGGATAGTGAGAGAGAGAGGTTACTCACACAGTCTCACTCTCTCTCTCTCTCTCTCTCTCTCTCACACACACACATTCACATTTTCTAAAAAATTCGATTTTTACACATACTGCACATACACACATGAATCAGATCATTACACATACACTCACAGAGGAATTAGTGGACACACAAACACACACTTTCTCTAGAATGGCACATTAAAATACATGCATTTACACACATAACTGCTCGACCTGTTTTACCCTGTGGTTTTTCTTTATGGTTTTCTTTCCTATGGACATATACTGGACATCCCCATATAATCTAAAGACATATCAGTCCATTCTCACCTCAATGTAGAGCTTATGGAGGTTTTCTATGTCTTCTTTAGTAGGAGATGGAGTCTGCACAACTGGAATGGGCCGGCCAACTAGAAAGGAAAGGAAGACAAAAAGGCCCCCATAGAACCACATATAATAAGTGATTAGTGATTATGTTTGTATAGTGGCGATATGTCTTGTCATGGCATAACAGAGTGGTGGGTATTCCTTACCGACGGTGTGTATGGGCTTTCTGTAGGGCAGCAGCCCAAAGCTGTACTGGAACACTCCTCGAGCATGGAAAAGAGGCAAGGCCACGCCCATGATTCTCTGGAGGCGGTCCTGCATGCGCCGCAAGGCAGAACCTTTGGGGTTCTCCATTTGGTCAAAGAGCTCATTCTCACCAAAGGAAAACACTGGAACCAACCATGCCCTGTACACACACACAGACACACACACACACACACATGTTTATGAGTGCATGAGCTTTGAAGCCCTCATAGTTCCAAGGTAAAAGTGCATGACTATGTATGTATGTACAGTTATGACTGACTGTATGTATGCTATAACCAGCTGTGGGGCATGGCGGCCACTGACCATCCCGGCAGTGGTGTTGAGTTGCCATGCACCATACCTTAGTTATGCTGCTATAGCCTAGTGCTGCCACAGACCTCTCATGTGTCATGCCGTACAACTCTCTCTCTCTGTGTCTGCCTCTCTCTTTGGACCCCGAGTCTGGCAAATAAAGATGATGTTGATGATATAGTGTGATATAGTGTGAATCACTCAGTCTGGCCAAACTCATTTCCTTCTTCTATCCACATACATAATGATCAATCGATCAATCTCACTCTTTGACTTGAACATTATGTCTTGCTGCTACTACACTATCCTGCCAGTGCCCAAGGTTTCTTCCTACACTAATAAAAGGGAGTTTTTCCTTGCCTGTTGCTACTTGCAAATGTCTGTGAAGTGCAATGCGACAATTCTATTTTGGATGGTGCTGTATAAATATCATTGAACTGAATAACACTGAAGTCATACATACACACACACACACACACACACACACACACACACACACACACACACACACACACACACACACATCTCATGTCCCACCACTACACATACAGATCATTCAATCTGATACAGTGAACAGAATCTTACTGTTTCACTGCTGACTTCTCATGAGAGCCACTGCAAACATGCTCACACACAAGATAATAAGAGTAATACACATTCATGTACTTGCGCAGGTTTGAGTGGGACACACACACACGCACACACACGTTTGAGAATAGCTGTGCAGGTGCATCCTTGCCTATTAGTGTACACAGACAGATTCATCCCCACTCACCCATGTTTGAGAGCAAGCTTGATAAAGCCCTTGCGCTGAAGCACCTGAAGTGTCAGTGCTCCTGGTCGGGCATCCAGGGACTCCGGCGCACCACCAATCGCCACAACAGCCACATGACCACCCTCAGGCCGACTGATGAGGTAGCTGGCACTTGCCTTTTCACTGGACACCAGCCCTTAGAGGTTAAAGGCCAGGAGAGAAGCCAGTCAAACAAACAACCAACCAAGAGAAAATGTACAGAAACATATGAAGTAAGACTATAAAATGCCTGTGTACATTGTGTGGGCAACAAATTGCATGGTTATGCATTGTAATCTATGTGTAGGGATGAAACAAAAAAAATTATAAAATAAAGTATAATGACAAAATAAAAAAATCACAAAATAACTGTATAAAGGACAACAGGTGCAAACAGGAACATTTAAATGGGGATTTTGTATATTTTGATTGTTTCTGCCATGGAATGTCTGAATAGAAAGCAAATTCAACAATATGGAATTAAAGGTATGTAAAAACCATATAGGAGGGAAATCTGAAAATGATACTAGGAGTTGATATAAGAGAGGGTATCTGCTTGTAGGCCTACAGGTTTGAATGAGAATGACTAGAGAAACACAGGCACAGAGAAACCTCCTTGGGGGACACTATGCCTTCAGAGATTAAACCTTTCTCAAAGAGTTCCTAAGAATTAGTTCATTTATCATTATGTTATAATTCAAGCACAATGAAAATGTACAAAATTGCACAAAAAATGTCATGACACACTTGTGTCATCTGATCATAATGATCATGCAATCATCTTACTTTTAGTAAGCAACACACCAAGTGTGACGCACAGCTACGGGGTGAAATCACACTACCATTTCAGAAAAACAGGCCTAACAGAGCATCCAAAATCACAGAAGTCTCCTCAGAGGCTTATCAGACACAGGTTTACAGTCACTACTCGAGACACTAATTAGAAGAATGGTCACCACACCGTGTGCTTTAACAAACCTGGGATCTCACTCTCTGGAATAACATCCCAAGACTTAAAAAACCTAAAAAGCAATGAAGGACATTCTGAGTTCTGAGGTTTTAGGCTTACCTAAGACTGATTTCCACAAGAAAAGACATGAAAAGACAAGACAAGTTAGTCACACTCCCTCTCTCACAATGAATTATCACATACTGCTACTGCACTGTATCTGTTGCAATATTCTGTATGAAATGTATTCTGAGGAACTATTTAGCTTGTTCAGGCCTGTTTTATGTGTTATGTGTCGAGTGGGTGGATGTCATTCACGAAAAAATAGAATATAAGAAGGACTGCTATGGGTGCAAACATGATATCATAGACAGGCTGGCTCTTTTCAGTGTTTCCATTTTTGAAATCCTAGAATCCTAGAATGCTGCACATCCTGTGGATGTTTCAGCTTTAACTATGGTCTAGAGGGTAGGAAGAGGAATTAAGTTGAGAGTGAGGAAGTTGAATGGGAGGGACGGTGACTCTGAACTTGGGAGTCAGGTCAGGTCAGCTGATGACAGCACTGTTGAGCTCTGCTCCAGTGGGGTTATGAAAGACTGTGGCTGAGGGCAGAGATTGGGCAAACCCTGTGTCAGATGAGACTCAAAGCTCCAGAAACACGACTACATCAGATGCTAAACACACACTCACACACACAAACACACACACACACACCCATTCACACTTGAACTCACACACACAGTTAACCAACATGGTGCATTAAAGAATCTGGCTAGCTCCTCCCATGGACAATTACTGGTTCCTCCCTTGGACGATTACTAAAACAAACAGATCTTTCAAAAACAGGCTGAGTGACAACCGCCTACACCCAGGTCACCTTAGTGAGCCATCACAGCCATCCAACCCACAGCTGCAGCGCCTCTTTGCAAGCCTATAGGCTCCAATCAACAGCAGCTGTTGTCTTGTATGGCCATGTGTAAAGCAGCTGTCTAGGAAGACTTAGATAGGAAGTAGTACTGACAGTTTCAGTTCTTGCGAGTCTGTCACATTGCCTCTAACCACACCTGAACACACTGGTAGGCCTGTGCTATGTTCCAGACAAACTCTGAAGTCCGACCTTCTACTACAAAGTACAAAATAGAGTGCTTAAGGTCGTAATTCCAACTTGTAAACCAACCAACCAACCACCCAACTTTAAAGACCGAACAGGGAAACCTTTTCTTAGCATAAGGTGCAGGTGAGTAAACAGACTCAGAGGCCAACTTATAACAAAACCCAAAAAGTGTGTGCGCTTATCTTGGGTGTAGTGCTGTGTGGAATCATGTAATAGAGACAATAGACATGCTGGTGCATCAAAAAGAAAAACGCCACTACCTCTTCATGGTTCAAGCACATCTAAGCTGTGGTACTGGACAGGGCTGAAGGTGGTTTGTGTGTGTGAGAGAGAGAGAGAGAGTGTGTGTGTGTGTGTGTGTGTGTGAGCGAGCAAGGGAGAGAGAGAGAGAGAGAGAGAATGAGTGAGTGAGTGAGTCGGTGAGTGAAAGAGAGAGAGAGAGTGTGTGTGTGTGTGTGTGTGCATTCGAGCGAGTGAGAGAGAGAGAGAGAGAGAGAGAGTGAGTGAGTGAAAGAGAGAGAGACAGAGTGTGTGTGTGTTTGTGTGTGTGTGTGTGTGTGTGCGAGCGAGCGAGCGAGAGAGAGAGAGAGAGAGAGTGAATGAGTGAGTGAGTGAGTGAGTGAGAGAGAGAGAGAGTGTAAGTGTGGATATGGCCACTGGCCAATTGAGATGGTTCAATTATTTCTTAACTGTAAACTTTCATAAGGATCGTTTACGCAACAGAAGACAGAGAGAGAGCAGCCAACAAACACAGAGGGCAAACAGAAATCACTCCCATCCCACTCCACTCCACACAGACACACATGCGCACAGTAGCCAATGAGTAATGACTCGTCTTTGCAAAAAGGGCTGTGTTCAGTTCTATAGCATTTAAGTTGTCTTGTACCAAGAGCACTCTGTGCACTTACACATTCTATCAAAACAGCCATATTCTTTCTAAACCTTTATGAACAATATAATAAAATAAGAAAAACTGTACAAAGCTCCTCTCAAGCACACACATTCAAACACACACACACAAACACCTCCACTCATGATGTATTCCCTGAAGAATGGCACCCGGAACCAAAATGGCAGCATGAGCAGGTATGGCTTGAGTCCTGGGAAGAGAGTTGAAAAGCCAGAAGCCTCTGTGCAAAAGTTTCCGAATCCCCCGGCGACGAGAACTCCGTGAGGATGGAATCCAAAGATGTAGTTATGACTGGGGTCTAGATCAGCTGTTTTCACCAACTGAATCATGCAACAGACAGGACAGGAAGAAAAAAACACAGCCTCATGGAAAAAGCTACTGTTCAGTCACATTTCAAATAATTCATGATTATGACAATTGGCTGATTCTTGCCAGTGCTGTCTTTGAAGGTTCCGGGGTAGGGGTTAGAGTTAGGGCGTACATTGTGACTCTGCTATTTCCTTTGCAGGCCATAGTAATTGCTGCACTCTATGTTGAAGTGTAGGTAGGCCAGTATGCTAGTAGCCTGGAAATTGTGGGTTCGTATCGTGGCTGCCACCATTGTGCCCTTGAGCAAGGCACTTAACCCCAAATTGCTCTAGGGGAGACTGGGCCTGAAGTAACTCATAGCTGACAAATGTAATTCGCTTTGGATAAAAACGTCTGCTAAATGCATGAATGTATATGTAAATGTAAATGTGCCAGAGTTCTCCTTTAAGTCATTGAGGGTTCAGGGCTTAGGACTAAATGGGACACAGGGATTCCTGGAGAAACACATAAACTGGATGGAAGAGTTTAGGACTTGGTCTGAGCCTGATCTTGGTCTGATCAGTTTAAAGAGCCAGGCCTGTGTTTGGCCCTTACAATTATTTCAGGGTGTTATGAAATGCATGTCTTCATATGAGCCCTTCCACACCAAGGACAAAGTTCATTGCAGCGGAAAAATATCAGATTAGACTCATTTCATGTAAAATTACGCATGCATAAAAGAATGTCCACCAGCCTTTAGGCTGTCGTTGTTAATTTATTATTGGCCTGATTGCTTAGTGTATAAATACTGTTGTGGAATTTGCAGCTTTGAGTCAAGGCTGTGATTTTGATTGCCAGATGTTAGCAGCTGAAAATGCCTATGGATAGAATCTTTAGTGTGTGTGTGTGTGTGACCATGTGCACTTGGGTAAAACTATATGTGTGTTGAAGGGCATATTCTTAGGGATACTATGTGCTTAATGCATTTACAGATGTGTATGTATGTGTGTGTAACTCACTGAAATAGGGAAGTACTCTCTAAAGTAGCGCCACACCGTCCAGCTTCTGACCCAGTGTGATTTCCGACCCCCTGTGATGGGTGTGTCCTTGTCCAGGTACAGCCAACCAGCATAGAGCGCGCCGAGGACCCACCAATCACTGAGACACAGGAGTACAAATGCTGCCAGGCAACACTGAGCTGCAGGAAAAGACACACAAGCCTTGTGAGAGAAGCAAGGAAAAACTATTCTTTCAATGTTATCACATCTGGCAAGCAAATACTCTCAATAGCTTTAAGTCTAAACTTACATACACACACATATATGTATGCACATATGTTCAGTCATGTGTTAGCCTGGCCTAACTAATTTGCTTCCTCTGTCCATCTACATCAAAATCATCTCTGCTGAGTGTCATCCCTGCCTCCCTTTTGCCAACTCCTGTCATTTTTCCCTCCTGAGTGGACTGCAACCAACACGAGGCCCATGCCAGGACTGACTCTTCGTCCTAGAGGCCCTTCCTAGACGCCCATGCCAGGACCAACTCTCCTTCCACGAGGCTTTGTGACTGTCCCCCCCGCCGACACTTCACAATAGCACTGCCAAAACAGACCCTTATTGTTACCCCCATGACCCATCTCACTGCTTGACTTTAACACTGTCTGGCTGCTGGTGCACTGTCCAACAATAATTCTTGATAACCATGGACAACCATGGACTTGTAGTCTACGTAGGTTACTACTGGTTGCATGACCCCTGGCAGTTGGGTTAGCCCCTTGAGTCATGGATCTACCCAAGACTTCTTCCTAGAAGGGCGTTTTTCCTTGCCCCTGTTGCTCTTGGATGATCCTTGCTGTACAGCACCATGAGACAGTAATATTGTAAAAGGTGACATATAAATATAAATATAATTGAATTTAATTGAATTATCATCTCTTTTAAGGTGGCTAGTATCCAAGAAAGTAAAGCTTTGTATAGCTGAGGTTATCCTGCGCAGGCCCAGCCCCGGGCTCAAATAAGATCGCAAGTTGAGTGCACTAGGCAGTTGACCTAAAAGCCCAGGCTGCCAGTCAACCGACTAGCAGGTTTTTGAAGTCGGAAAACAGGTTTACTAATGTTCTAAACGCATAGCTGGGCTAGCTGCCGTCCGTTACATTTGCACACCTCTTGGGTACAGATGTACTGGAAATGACCAATTGTGTGAAATGTCTGGGAACTAAAACATGTTTAATAAACTAACTGCATTCAAAATAAACAGGTTGCAAAAGTGTTTATTAAAAAGCATCTGGGAGAATATGTTTCTATGTGTGCCTGTGTCTGTGGTCAAAGCACATGTGACTATGAGTAAGTCCATGTCATTGGAAGGCCTAAGGTGACTGGGATGACAGTGCCAAGTGGGGTTCTGGTCAGGGTGGCAGAGGCCCTTTGTCACAGTTTACCAAGGTCACCACACTGGCCAACATACACACACACACACACACACACACACACACACACACACACACACACACACACACACACACACAGACAGACAGACACAGAGAGAGAGAGAGAGAGAGGGAGAGAGAGAGCAGGAGAGAAGGAATGACACGAGAATAACATGCACCGACAGACACA
This sequence comes from Tenualosa ilisha, assembly GCA_015244755.2. Classification (NCBI taxonomy): domain Eukaryota; kingdom Metazoa; phylum Chordata; class Actinopteri; order Clupeiformes; family Clupeidae; genus Tenualosa; species Tenualosa ilisha. The sequence goes on along the minus strand of PYXC01000091.1, from coordinate 1,649,064 downwards.
CACAGAAAGTTTTTCATTTAATTAAACAGCTGACCATAGAGAGCTTAATTTTACTTCACTGTAGCACTGTGTAAAATGTCTGCTGGAACTCTCTAGTAAAATTTGATTTCAGTGGTGGCAGGTCTACATTCAGCACCTCTTTGCTTTAAATATTCAGAATGTTCTATGTATGTGTGTGTGTAATATTCTAAACACAATATTCAGAAGACCTTCTCTGACACAATATGCCACATAACGTTTTGTGCAAGCCATGTTCTTTATCCAAACTGGACTACTGCTACATTGATTTCAGCAGTGTGAAGGAAAATATTCTGCAGCTTTTTTTAAAGAGCAGGTGAAGATTTGGTTGAAGGCCACCAAGGCCAGTCCCCAAAAACGTCCTGCTCAAGACACCTAACTCATGCAGAGCACATTTAGGACCACAACAGCACCTTATATGACATGGTATGAGAAACTATTATGAGATTTCATATGCAACACAGTCTGTCTGATGCCCACATTTTCACAATAATCAACTGAAGTTAGTGTCATTTGTGGCAGAGGTAACAGAACTTGTCTGGATGCATCCACCACATCTTAGTAGCGTCTGCTTTAATTTGTCTACAATGTTACAGAAAACAAACCATTTAGAGTCCCCAAAACCCAAATAGACAGACGCGCTTGCGTGCACACACCACTACAGAATATGTATAGTTGTACAGTATGTGCCCATCATTAACGCGGGGCTCTCCGTTGGACTCCCTATCCAGCGGATCTACTCACCCAGTGCGAGGAAGGAGAAGACCCACTGAAGCACAGCAGCCGTTTGCAGTCGCCGGTGCAACGGCACGTTTAACGGTGCAAACTCAATCTTCATGACTGCAGTCGAGACAACGAAGCTCTCTCATACATGCATCAGTCTTTCGTGAGGGCCCGTAAATTGTTCGCACGGGCAGTGCAGAGCAATGGAGTTTTTGCCACTCTGTTTACTAAAATTTCCGAAAACTTGGTTCCTGAGAGTCTCGCGGGCGTAAAAACTCAGCAGCCTAATGCCTGCCCTGACCGAGCAGGACCGGGCAGAAATCTGCTAAAAACACAGTCCCCCCTAAAGTGTACCAGTCACTTAACTTTCAGACCTCAACTTTCTGTCTTTCTGACTGCTCGCTAGAAGCATGAACACTCCCGAAGATGCATTGCGTCACAGCCCCACCCCTGTCTTTGGTTTCAGTTGAACCAATCGCAAAACAGCACACACGCCACTTGCCTGGCCTACTCTCCCATTTCCAATTTGAAAGTCCTAATGGACCGAATTACAAGCAAGTTAACCATCAGCTGACATCACTAGGGAGACATCACTCTGGAAGAATACTATAAATATTTGATCCCTCCTCTTCTTTGTTTAGTTAATGTTTGCCACTACTTGTTTCTCTTATTCAAAAGTTGTTTGTGAAATCTTCTGTTAAATGGACAGGGGAAAAACATAGTGTACCTGATACACTGAAAGAGCAAATTACTGCAGTGACCATACATATAAATATGGATGGATAGATAACACCAGACTAGTATTCAAAATTAACAAAAAACACTGAGCATGATTTACCATGAGATGCTTCTATTTCTGTATATAATCTAGGCTAATTCATATAAAGTTTGCATTTACATGCTGATTTTACAGCAGGAGATATAGATATATATATATCTCTTTTGGTCATGAGGCTAGAGTGAAGCAGACAAGTAATATTTATCTGGAAAGTTACAAGAATTACTCACAGTTACAGGGTATGTTGGTTTAGAAAAAAGTAGGACATCATACTAAAGGAACCTATATTGATTTAATGATAACATGTATGTGCCAGCTCCAAACTCCACGTACATCTGAAGCTTGTTTGACTGGCGACACATAGACCTGCCATGTGAAAGACCATTGACCCATGGGGAGACTGTTTGCGCATAGAGATTTTTTGTCAATTTTGAATGTGTAGCAAAGCGGTAAGGGCCCAAAAGGCCAGTCACTGTAGTAAACAACCAGATCTTCACAGGTTCAAATAAGGGCTTATCAAAAAGAATTAAGGGGAGATGTCAGCAGAAACTTGAAAGACTCAAAGAGTTAGAATATTTATTCATTATTCTTGACATGAAAGGGGGAGCAAGTAGCTTTTTTTAATGTCTCATAAACACTTTTTCAACAAGCAGGTCTTTAAGCACCACACAAATAACTCTGTAGCAGCTTGCTGAAAATGCCTCTCAGGTTAGTCACTGTGACCTGCATTTCCCCCATTTCAAAATAGGCTGTTTCTCATTACTATTCCAGTCTCGTGAATATGCATGAGGAAATTCCTGCTTCATTACTTTACCTCACTCAATTAGCCAATGAGAGAACATTGCCACTGAACTAGTGAGTAACAGTTAGCTAGCTAGTCTCTGCTAGTTAAAATTAAAGTGCGATATTGTTGGATAATACAGTTAAAGGTGCACCAGGCAATGTTTTTAGGTTGTTATCAGCTTCGTTGTTTGATTCGTTGGGTGATTAAATTGGGGGGCTCATTACAGGGTGTATGAAGGGTCTCGGTGACCTCTTGCAGGATCTGAAACAGTGTGATAGAGAAAACAAAACTGAAACTGAATGAAACCGAAATCACATTTTTTACTGGCTTGTCAGTCATAAAATGTTAATTGCGACATAGCCACATTAGCCACATTGCTAATAGCTTAACGCAAAAGATACTAACTTAAATTATCAGCTACTACAATAAAGTCATAATACAACACAATTTCCCATACAACTACATAAAATTACATTAAATTAACTTACAGACACAATTTTCTTACCATGATAGGCCTAAAGTAGTCATTCAGTTCTACACCTGCTCCACAGCAGATGTGCACTCCTCCTGACACTTAAAAGCAGAGATGTAGTGGTGCGTAAACGCATGTAAATAGCATTTTTTTTAAAAAATAGCTTAGAAATAGCTTTTATGCACCTGTTAATAAAGTTTACCCACCTCTAACCAGTGTTTATGCACCTAAAGCATGCAATTTTTATTCAGATCTAAATGTTGTTATTTTACAATTGATTATTGTCAATTTTGTAACGTAAATCTGCAAATTGGGCTTTATTTATACCCTGTGTCATTACCAGCGGTTACGTCTGTTGTGACTAATCACCCTCTTGCAGGAGCCAGCAAGAAGGTCACATAGTATATGGATCACAGTCACTACGTTCATCAGTCTGGACTAAAATAGATGGAAGCGATTTCTGAAGCGCTGACACAGCACCAAACTTTATCCATATGCCTAATGTTGCCGAGGGATATGCGTAATGGTGCGTAAATTGGCTATTTATAAGCAAAGCAAGTAGCCTACAATCGTCACTGCTCTCACAAGTTACCCAAAATTACCTGAAAAAAGCAGGAGTCGCCCAAAAGTGAGCTGTTTGCATCCCTGACATGGATTGGTGAAAATGTACAATGTGGTTGCTATTTTTTCAAAAAAATTGCGACTGTAGGGAGAGCTCCAGAGGTAAAAAATTGCAGTCTTGCCTGGTATGCCTTTAAACAAAACAAAACAAAAATGATGTCCATATCACGCAGACCTAAAACACACTGCTTTAAACAGCAGTAACATTTGAGTCACTGCAGTGTGAATGTCGCTGTATCTGTCGTTAAGCTTGACAATTCACTCTCAATGAAATAGCTTATGCCTGCTAGACAGTACTTGTCCTATGCCCTTGCTAATGTAGACAACAAGTATATTTTGAATGTACAAATCTTCAAATTGCAATAAAATTGCTCATTATTGTTTGATTAGATCGCCTTTGTGTATCTCATGCCATGTTACAGTTGTCTGAACTTACTGAACATACCATGGCACTGTGTTGCCATTATGGACATGACAATTTTGCGTGGAATTGCCCCTTATTTTTATTATTACCTTACTTCCAAAATAAGGCTCTTTTTTAAGCGGATCCAACGTGGTTTCGCTCTTGGACATCAGGAAATGCATTGTCAGAAAACAGGTCTTTGACCTCTATCTTTTGGCACATGCATTCCCACCTAAACCCCCATCCTACCCCAAATGGACTTCAGTAATTTTCAAATCCCTGGCTACAACCCTGTGTGTAAGCACAAAAAGTGTGTTACATCAGTAAGAATAAGTTCCATTGCAACATTTAAGTTCCCTGTCTCTGTTCTTACCTTAATGCTTAATGGATGACCCAGATGTGACAAAACAACCCGCAAACAACCCTACTTTCAGCAGATTACTTTGGTATGGTCCATACTGTCGCAATCTCCTTATCGGAATAACCTTCCCAATAGATTTCTTTTTGGGCATAAGGTGAGTGGTCAATTTGTTGTGACAAAACAGTTTTGCTAGTATGATTTTTCATGACATGACTCTTGACTCTGATTTCCTGGGCCATATGAGGAAAGAAGAGAAAAATAGTCCTCAGATTAGTTTAGTCCCAGCGCCCTCAACTTTTTGTGGGTCAAGGCAGACCAAAAATGTAATCAACATAATGCCAAGGCCATTGCTGGTAATGAAGTAGGTTACTCACATTATACAAAGATACAAGGAGATTTTATTGTCACATGCATTATGCGTAACCACACATTAACAAGGAGCACCCAAGAGCAACAGGGGCAAGGATGGCTCAAGGGACCAACCCAACTGCCAGGGGTCATGCTGGAAAAGGAAAAGGGATGATGAACAATTATGATGAACAATTTTATCCCCACCACTTTTAAAAATGTGGGTTCGAATCCCAGCTGCCACCGTTGTGCCCCTGAGCAAGGCGCTTAACAGCACTTAAAAGTTGCTCTAGGGTAGACAGGCCCTGAACAATTGATAGCTGACAAAAAATGTAAGTCGCTTTGGATAAAAGCGTCTGCTAAATGCATAAATGTAAACGTAAAAATGCTTATCAATTTTTTATTAATGAAGAAAAAAACAGTTGGTGGCAGGTAAGCAACATATAAACCTATTGTGACTGAAAATGCCCACTCATAATCAACTGAAACCACTGAAACAATGTGCTGTCCAACTTGCAACAATGTAACTTTGATTAAAGAATTTTGCATGGAAATAGAAAGGGCCTGCATGCGCCTGTCCTTGGCTGTTCGTGGAGCAAACGAAGGGAGTGTGATCAGATATTTTTTGTTAAATAACAGTATTAAAAATTCTTTAGGACGCATGGTTAACCTTACATCACCTGTGGTGTGGGAGTGTGGAGTCGACAATATCATGAGCCTGAAACACAGGTAAGCTACATATTATTTTTCTGGAATTTTACTCTGTGGAAAAACTCTGAAAAATGACTTATTTCATGTTTCATTTCTGTCGAGAGAAATGCAGATGTCAGTTGTTGAACGTTTGCTGACAAGTAAGCCAATCCAAAGGCTATTCATTTAACTTTGGATGATGATGATGGTCAACAATTTTCAACAATAATAATGCTTACAAGGAGGAAGTGAATTCTGAAGCTAGTCTTGGTAAGCTAATCTTTTCAAAGGCCCTGTCAGTGAGCTAGTGTGTTGGTCCGGTTGGATTTGTACTGTTTTCAATGCATGTTGTGGTCCTCCTTTCAGTCTGCTACAGTTCAGGAGCCCTCCTGCGTGTGGACTGACACCAGATGGATGACTGTTGTGAAGCGTAATTGTCTATTTATACTGAAAACAGAACAAAGTGAAAGTCTCTAAGTGACTTTTATGACCAAAGATGGGTCAGTTAAGTATTTTATTAATAGAACAAAGACTTAAAAAACATTTGGTTGAAATATATAGATTTTTACTGATTCTGAACACACTGAAATGTGTATGTGAGTACCGTTAAACATGGCCAAGAACTGATGAACCAGTTACTTTAGTAGTAGTAATTAAGAATGTATTTGCTTGCCTGAACTAAACTTACATAAAAAAAAACTGGATCTATGTGTGTGTTTGTGTGTGTGCATGTGCATGAGTGTGTGTGTGAGAGAGTAAGAAAGTGAGTGAAAGCGTGTGCATGTTTCTTTCATGTATTTTCTTTAGGTCGGCTGAAGAGTTAAAAGTGGCCAAAAACATCCACCTGCCTCTCAGACGTGCCAATGAAAACTGTGGCTATTTCCCCTCTTGTCTAGCTTCTTTAGTTTGTCCCTGTGGACATGGCAGACTGCAGTGCTGTTGAGCATCAGCCAAGTCTTCAACCTTCTCAGAGCACTGAAGCTACTTTCAGCCTCACAGGATGACACTGGGACCATGAGTAGCAGTCTCACCAGAGAGAAGAGAAGAGCTCTCTGACCTCTGGTGGCATGCCTCTGAGAATCTGGGCAGCCTCTTTGCAGGACATGTAAGCATGATTTGCTTTAAACATGGTCAGTTGAATTTGCAATGCCTGTAAGTCCAGTTCTGGGCACAGGCTCACCATATCACTGGCGCTTGACCAGATTTTCCAGGCTCGTCTGATCAAAGCGATCATGTAGCTGTGTGGTCACCGTGTCAATGGCACAGAAAACTGGACCTGGAAATATTCCTCTGGTGTCACAGGAGTGTGATGCTTGGCTGGACCACAATATTTTTTAGACCGCATTTGGACATGAGGTGGCTGTATTGGCTGGAGGTCCAAGTCTGTGATGAAGTCCACAGCTTTATCATAGATTCCCATGAAACCAGCATCTGTCCTCAAAGAGAAAAGGCCTTGTCTTGTGTCGTCCACAGCCAACAGCATTTCACTAATGGTTTTACAAAGCAAAAGCAACTAAGGCTAAATTCCCCCAGGCAAATGGTGGATATGGTACGGCCTAATACGCCAGCACCAAGACGTAGGCCCTCTCAGCCCTCAGCCACGCCTTTGCCCAAACCAGGAAGGGACCACCCCCAACACTCGACCAGGTAATAGAAACAAAGGAACATGTAATTAATGACAAACAAATGATAACCTTACAGTGCTAAAATGTGTGCACCCGTATAAAACAATGTAAGGCTAAAGTATATAAACTAATAAAGCAAATAAATGAAACTAAGTGTTGAGTGAGTTATTTGAATATGATGGCACATGTGACTGCAAACAATAAAATGTGCAGCATGAACAAAAAGAAATTAATGTGTATTTGAAGAGTGAGGGCTGGTGTTACCAGTTATGTGGGCTGTGGCCATCACAGGGGGGCCAAATAGAATTACATCATGGGCCGGATTTGGGTTTTGAGTTTGACAGGTGTGTCCTAAGCCAGTAGCCTAATGGTGGTTTCCAACGCTGTTTGGAAACAAGACAAAAAACGTGTGTGGCTTTCAACCTTTACTGACTGAATAACATTATAAATTTCAACACCTATCAATACACAGTAATGCACCTGTCAATACATTGTAAAGCACTGCAAAGCTCTGCATATTGTAACAAAGCGTCAAACAGATGAAAACATAATTGTACCCAGCGCTGTTCAAACCACACTCAAGTTTATGGTTATTGTTGTGGCACTTTTAAAAACAAACTGACGCCCTTGAGTGTGTGCATGTGTATGTGTGTGTGTGTGTGTGTGTGTGTGTGTTGGGGGGGTAATCATTTTAATTCATAATTTGATGGGCTTTTGAAACTAAATTATGTCAGTGTATTTGTAGCCTTTGGATAAAGTCATTTTTCAGTTGTGAAATAATTAAGCAATATAAGACAAATCGGAATGGGTTTCTTCGTGGATATCCCCATGGGCGCCAAAGGCTGGGTGTCGTAGGTAACCATAGTTGTGCACACACCTGCTTGCTTGCCTGTATGTGAAATGCCAAGATCCTTATTACTCCATTAAGAGGGTTTTTTTTTGGAGAGAACTGCCAAATGTGATGATATGAAAATCGCTATCCTCGTTGCAGCGGCAATGGTTCTTACAAGAACAAAAAAAACTGACTACATTAGTCCAATTCTAAAGTTCCTGCATTGGCTACCTGCAAGTTACAGAGCTGACTTTAAAGCATTGCTGCATGTGTTTAAATCACTAAATGGGACAGGACCTAATTACCTATCTGACATGTTTCAGCAATACACACCACTTAGGTCTCTCAGGTCACAGGAGAAAAATTTGGCTGAAATTTGGAGGAAATCTGCTGTCAAAACAAAGTGTGGTGAAGCAGCTGCTATGCAGTTCAGCTTTGGAGCCAACTTCCTGAACATATCAAGAATGCCCCTACTGTTGGCAGCTTCAAATCTAGACTTAAGACCAAACTGTTCTCAGATGCTTTCTCCTAATTCACTTATCTTTCTTTTTATACTCTGTACACTTTAACTTATATGTTAATTATTTTATGCCTTTCTTAATTTTATTTTAGTTTTTACTTTCTTTCATCTACTGTGCTTTGCCAATTTTCAGAGAAGATGTTACATATGAAATAAGCGAGGACAACGCACGATGCTGAGCCCCTGTCCGCACCCAGACATGTATAGTGTTTGAGGGATAGACCTTCTGTTATGCACTAATGCCTAGATGCACCAGAAGAAATATCACCAAGGTGGCATTGACAATAAACTGTCATTGTCTTCCCTGTATTGTTTTGAACAGGATAAATTATAAATATACTCTGTGTAATAACAAGGATTAAGGTGTGCCCAAACCACAGCTACCTGGATTCAAACCAAACATTGTTCTGTCTGAATTACTTTGTGTAAAGCGCATGACCTCTGGGACCATCCATGTTAGTACTGTGCAGCAGCAATCAGTATTTTTGTATCAAGATAGGCTACTTACTGAATGAATTTGGTATTGCTAATATCTTATATTTCCTCATATACTTGCATGACGCTGGAAAGCCGCTACAGCACCTTTGGCAAGGGCTACTGTTGTTTTCAGTCGCGTTGCTGAATATGGTCTACAACAGTGGGATGCAATAGGTTGTTGTTTGGGAGTTGTTAGCTTGCTAACTTGCTCAATATCATTTCAGAAGTGTTTTTGAGTTACAATGACAGCTTTAAAAGACTAAACAGGTTCTTGTTAACTTTGCAATAATTTAAGTATATTTGGCATTCATGTGCATATTTGACTGCAACATACCATCATAACACATGAAAACACAACCATTGTTTTAAGTTCTCAGGGTTGTAAGCTTATAAATTAAAGCAAGAGGAAGATGCAACAGAATCATTTTTTGATAAGAACAAGTTGAATTTTGTCTTTCAAGTAGCCTAATTGTGGTCCAATGATTTGGCTAAGTAATAAACATTAGTTCAATTAAAAGTAAATTAACATGATAATCATAATTTGATTGATTAACAAGTTTAAAAAAATTGGTTATTCATGGGTCTGGAATGAAAGAGCCAGAACAGAAAAAGAGTGGCTCATGGTTTATGGTCTGAGGCAGAGATGGCACAAGACACACACACACACACACACACACACACACACACAGCCTACAACTCAAAAGCTGAAATTTGTGAATAGGAAACATAGCAAATCAATGAGACATGCAGTCTTTTTTAGAGATAGATCACTTACAAAACAGACCCACACCACCTCTGCCATGGTTCTTGCATATTCTCATTTGTCATTTGCATCTCACAGATGCTACAATTGCTATAAAAAGTGGGTTTTCAAATCAAAACTAAGTTTAAAGAACATATCCATCATTTTGAATAAAATCATAAATTGTGTCTTTAACAAGGACTATATGTTATCTTGTCCATTTGCTGTTTCTTAATCACATTAATGGCATTTAATGGCATGAGTGTTTCCATGGAGCACTCAAACTTTAGAGCAATAGTGTACCTAGACAGCAAGATGTTGGAGGTCTGACGGCAGCCTGCCACTGGTGGTCCCCTGGCATTTTGCTTGGCGGTTCTCCGGTGTGCCGCCTGTATTTCACCATATGTGGTATTTTTCTGTTCTCTGGGAAATACCATATATGGCAAAACAGACAATAACCGACAAGTAAAAATGCTGGTGGTCTGCTGGCACTTAATATTTATTTATTTATTTTTATAGCCAGAGATTTTGACCCCCAATGTTTAGCATAAAGTTACGCCCATGTGTCAGCATATGAGTGAACATTACTGACCACTTGGTGAGAAGATTAATGCATTTTAGGAAAGATTGCAGCTTGAAAAAACTTGTAACCAATCACACACACTGTCTAATCAATGACATTAATAATGCAATTTAATCAAATATGCTTCTCATTTGAGACAAAGCCTACCTAGTTATTACTGCACTGCTATAGGATGCTACAAATGCTGTTTGGGGAAGATTTATGTAGATTTATGTACCATAGTAAAATACAACTTTCATCTAAGACACTGAAACAGGTAACTATGGGTGTAAATCTCAGAGAGGGTAAATCTTAAGCGAGTGAGGGATGATGGTTTAATTCAGGGGTCTCCAAACGGTAGCTCGTGAGCAACCAGTAACTCCTTACCTGCTTAAGAGTACACTGTAAACCAACTGAAAGTGCATTTAACCTTCCCTTAATCAATCTAACAGGGATTTATATGATATTTAGCCACTATATATTCCAGCAAAGGATTATGGGATTCAATTTCAGCTCCTCCTCCACTGCACCAATTAGAGTTTTGAAAGTATTGTTTTGAGTTGATTCAGAATTATTAGCTGTTACTTACCAATTGTGACAATTCAGTTTCGTAATAGTGATGTCCTTATTAAGTTAATATATCAATTCAATGAGTTATGGAAAAAAAGTTTTACAAATTCTAAAAGTATTGTGTATTGCAAAGGATCATGGGAGTGAAAGAAAACTCAAAATGTTTGAGGTAACAATCAAAACTTTTCAGTTGGTGGGAAAGCTATCTATTTTTGGGAAAATGTACTTAAATTTTTAAATTGAAAAACACCAATTTGACATAATACTTTATTTGAAGCTATTATTATACATTTGGAAAGATGACTTTTATGCGCTAGTGCACAGAGGTAATCTGTCAGTCAAACCACAAGCCTTGTTGAGTGCTACACTGGCAAAAAATAAGACATGTCAGGTGTGTATAATGAATGTTTTGTAATTAATATGACATTAATCTACACATCAAAACATCTTTGAGCCCTTTAGAGAACTGAATATTTTCAAAAAATTGCTGGGCTTAAATTGTACAGTGCCACAAACTATAGCCAACATAAGCCAACTTTGATGAATAATTAGTAGTTCATATTCATAAATGTATGCAAAGTAATATTCACTTTCACGATTAGTTCAGATTATACTTTGGCTTCATCTATGATTCTGTAAATATAGTCAAACTTCGGTCAAACACTGCATTGTTCCGCACATATATTAACTGTGACTTCAAGATTTGTGTACTTGATATCATACACTATGCTAGCATGTTGAGTTAGAACATTTGCTTGCTTACTGTAGCCAGAGAGTTATCACGTTCTTGCAGTTCATTTTTTAAGCTGGTATTTGCATTTATTATACTCACGTGACATTATCACTATTCACAGTTTTTACCTGTTTAATGTGTATTTTATATACAAACATACAAGAGCTTTGTTAATACAACACACTTACCTGACAAATTTCCACAAAGTCCACTCTTGGTCCGACTCCAAACCGAAGTTGACCTGAGGTAATCAAAAGCGAGTTCCAGGGGAAGGGGTGGGTTTGCACATTAAGTGGGTGTATCTGACAGTGACTGTCCTCTTCACTGTGCATATTCAAAGCGCTACATGGCAGGAAGTAAGTTGTTCTGGTTGCAGATTTTACGGTCGCAGTGGCTTCAATTCCAAAGAACGGCATTAATGGAGATGCGCTGTCTATATATACAGTCATGGGTTCAAACTTTACATGGTACCATGATGGTCCAACGCTAACATTCATAGTTGTACGGGACATGCATGCCAGGTCACCTCGTTGGCCATTATCCCTTACATAACGTACTTACTTACAAGTAGATTTGTTTACAAGCCAAAGTATGGAAACCAATAGAATGATCTGTTAAAGTGCTGTACTGACTGACAAGGTAACAGGCATGATTTCATAGGGCTTGTGTGTGTTGCAAGGCTGAATTCTTCATATTAGCCTGACAAACCAATGCAGATGGTGTGTAATTCTCCCCATTATTTTGTTTATTGTCTAAATAATTTCAAACCTTGATCAGATACAACTCAGATACAAAGTACCCCTACAAATCAGTTGATTTCACTGTTGTTATTGTTGATTTAATTAGTGTTTGGCCATGCGTTATTTTCATGTTTGTTCAGGCTCACTATTATTCAAACATGTAGCCTAACATGTAATATGTATTGTTACTGTTGAATGCTACCTTGGATAAACGCATTCGATACATCAACTTAAATATATTTTTTTCTGTCATTAATCTTAACTGTACTGTCCCACCTCTGTTGTTGCATTGCTGACCACAGTACTGATCTCCATGTTGTTTTCTGGCTGTTGTTTAGGTGAAGGGGACAATTCTCCTTAAATAAAATAAATAAATGATCACAGTAAGCACCACAAATATCATGCAATGTTTTTACTCTATAATACAAATAACATAATACAAATATTGTACTCCCCAGTACAGTGGGAATAAGTACAGTAGGTGATTTAAGAAATTTTTTTAATGTCATTTATTTGGTAAATAAAGAGAGTTTGAGTTTACTTTCCCTGCACACAATCATATTTGCAGTCCTTGACCTGCACAAACAGAAGAGATAACAATGAGTAAACAGGATTACTAAATGCACAAAGATTGTCCTCTGTGTTATTTATTGTATTATTATTGTAATACCTTGTTTTCGATCTGTTAAAAAAACAACATTCTTTGCTTTAAGCAACTTGTCACAGATGTCATTTTGTCAGAGTTGTTATAAACTATATATATATATTCTTTGATTCTAAGTCAGCATATCATCAAAATGAGTTATTATTTTAATGTCAGAGTAATGAATCTTCAGTTTTAAGAACTTCAGCGAAGTTTACCCACATTACATCTTCTATTATATTCCGGTCTCCTGAGCCTTTCTTATACAGTATTTCTTTAATGAATGCATGTGCCTATTCCTGCACTCCTAAAACCCTACAAAGAAAGAAGTGTCACTTACCCTTTACACTTACGAATCATCAAAGCAATACCATTCATTATTGTCAGGACACCTAATGTAGGCACAGTAGTGTCCACCTCCATACCCACCACTGTGGTTGATGACACCATACAGGTCATATGTGCAACTCTAGGTTGAATATACAAGCAGAAAGTTGTGGTTATATGGAAATAAAATTTTTGAAAAGGGTTTTATGAATAGGCCTATACCATATTTATGAATATCATCTCAATGGTTCAGTTCAAATGAAGTATAATAACAATTATCAATCAGGTATTGATATCAATGTAATCGATATCAGTGCAATTAATGTAATCAATGCATGTGATCAAAATCAATGTAATCTGATACACAATTAATCATATTATTATCTTGAAGAACTCAAGAGTTGAGGGTATGTCAACAGGGCAGCAGTTCTTCTGATATCCAATTTTCATATAATCAAGATCACCGCTTGAGGTGTAGATTCAGTACTGTGGGATGCTTCAGAAGATTAAAACTCTGTCAGAAGAAAAGCATTCTGTATGAATGAAGGTAACACCTAGGCATCATATTGACATCAAATTGTCAGTGGACAAAATATTTTTTTATTACCCAAATGCGACCCAAAAACTTTATTAAAAAAAAAAAGAAAACATAAATACTGTCCATTTATCCTGGCCTTTATAATTATTAGAATTATGATATCTCACAATTTCAGTGTCAGTTTTCTCATCACAGTCATCACAGCACATCCAGTCATCCTCATCAAACCAAGTGGTTTTAAAAAAGGCCTCCAGACCCTCAACCTAGCCATAATAGGGATCAATATGTTACACACTGAAAACATAAAATACAGATTTATTTTTTTTTATCATGTTAATGTAGGCAGGTGAGTGAGAGTTCTTACAATGTTGAAAACTTCATTATGTCCAACTTCCATGGAAAGTGGAATTGAAAAAAAAAAAAATTATCCTCGTGAGACTCATGATCTTTCTTCAGACACCTCAGTGTTTTTTGTCATATTCCTTCGAAAACCTAAATAAATTAATGATATAGATCAAATCTACTCATTAAAAAGGCAATTTCTACAGTGAAATGGGCTAACTGTAGATATTTACATTTATGTAAATAATGCAAACACCTGGGAGACATATGGTGGCACTACACTCAAGATTTTCTCAAACCACTCCACTGCATCTTGCTGTTCAAAAACTATCAAAATAATTTTCAGGCTAAATGTGTTGGTTCAGTTACCACCATGCATCACACATGTGACAATTATGGTATTTCACTAACCATTTTAAATGGAAAGACTATGGGTTATGCTGACAGTTGACACACATCTAGGCCTATTACCCTCTCACCCTCCCCTCCTGAGTGGACTACAACCAACACTATGGGAGGCCCATGTCAGGACCGACTCCCCATCACAGAGGACCTTCCTGGACGCCGATGCTGGGCCCGACTCCCCTTCCTGAGGCTTCGTGATTGACCCCCCCTCACAATGGCGCTGTCAAATGGACCCTTACTGTTACCCCCATGACCCATCTCACTCCTTCGAGTTTGTCACTATGCCTGGCCGCTGCTACATTGTCCAGCCATAATTCCTGATAACCACCTATAGACTGATTACCATGTAATGTAAAAGTGGGATAATACTCTATTATGAACTATTATGAACCTTAGCTAAACCATAGGCAACTTATAGTCTGTCATGGTTACTACTGATTGTAATTTTTCTCCATGACCCCTGGCAGTTGGGTTAGCCCCTTGAGTCGTGGATCTGCCCAAGGTTTCTTCCTAGATTAACTGAACATAAGGGAGTTTTTCCTTGCCCCTGTTGCTCTTGGGTGCTCCTTCTGTGAAGCGCCATGAGACAATACTATTGTAAAAGGCGCTGTATAAATAAAACTGAATTGAATTGAATATTACTACCTTTGAGATCATGAAATAGTTGTTGCAGATGGTAAAATACATCACTATCCTTTGTTGTCTGCGACCTAGAGAGCAAAAAGTTTGACATGTAAATAACAGCCATTAAAATGTTGTGTGCAAAACTGTCATTCAATAATTGAAATTGATAATGTAATTTTTATTTCTTTTATTCAGAAACTGAATGTACTGTGGGTTTGTTGTTTTTGTTGTTGTTGTTTGGTTCTGTCAGGGTGGGACGGGAGAGGGATGTTGATATGTGTTCAAAGGAAAAATACAGTGTAACTACACTCACATGTCTATTTTCTAAGTCTTTTCCAAGGCCGACTTCAGGTAGAATGTTGCTCCTTGATTCTTCAAGCCATTGTACACGACTATCAAAAGAGATCACTAATTACTTTTTACAATTAATAGGTTCTCCCTGGAACAGAATCTATACTGGAAATGTACTTGCACTGACACTTTTGCGCTAGGGTTTCCATAGCATTCTCATGCGCATTCCACTCTACTTCCACACCAAACTACTTAGTACCGTAAAGCACACATAATGAACTTAATGAACAAGGCAGAGGCGAATGACTTCATGACGCCGAGAGAAGTTTCTCAGCCAAGTTCATTAATTCCGTATAACAGTACACCTGGAAGGCCATTGTCCCGCTTATCACCCGGTTGCAACTCATACGTGTAAGGAATAGACGTCAATTTAAAACAGAAAAGCTTGCAGCTCAGTTATAAAGAAACCTGTTCAGTTGCAGTACTACTCTCTTTTTAACATTGTTTATAGTGAACAGCAGATTCCATTGTTACTCACAAGTTCAACTGCCGTTTACTATGGTTGTTATAGTTACCATTCAAAAGAACATTGATAGAGAACGGTTACCAGACTTTCTCACCAGATCTACTTCATAGGTGTGCGTAACATAAAATTAATGTACACCCTGCCAGCCAATCAGAAATCAGTTCAATCATTTTTGATCATAGCAACCATCCATTTAGAACTAGTAACGGCAGCTAGTTAGGTAGCCGTGTAATAAGATAACGTTCTGCGAAGCGGTAATTATCGTCTAATAATAATTTTGTGCATCCATGAAACTAATCTTCTTGGGTATTCCCTTTGGTGACTGTTTTTTGAATGAAGGCAATAGTATAAAATGTCCTCCTCTGCATTCATTTCTTTCTATTGCTGAAATAAGTTTTCAGTTTCTGTTTCAGTTTCAGTTTCAGTTTTAAATATTTATGGTGGATAAATAGGCCTAGTTGCCAAATTAAAATGAAAATATTTCACAACTTTTATGTGAATAGTTCTTCCCACTTGTATCTTACATTGCAAAAAATTTAAATCTTTACTAGTGAAATTCCCCAGAATTCTGAATATTTATCTTGTTATACCAATTGATTTATTGAGACACTATTTGGCTTGTTTCAGTATATTTTGTCTTAAATTGTCTTATTTAGATAATACAATTAATTTTGAGGTAATTTTTACACATTTTTATGAGGGAAAAGCCTTCCAACCAGTTGTCAGACAGATACTGATGGTAAATTTCATTGTTTCAAGTACTTTCATCTAGACAAGTAGGCCTAATCCATTCAAAATCAAACCTAACTCATTAAGATAATCAATATTGGTGATTTCAAACAAGATTATCTGTCACCGCAGCAAGATAGTGGCAATTAAAAATAACTTTAACATGTGTCTGCAAGCAGCAATGTAGGGGCTAAGCTTCATAATTGAAGTCTTGCCATAGACACATCAGCTTTTTTTTTTCTTTTTTTTTTTGATGTGACAGATGCTCACACTGTGTTCTCTGGCAATCAGTCACAGATTTTCCATGATATAACTTCACATGATGTTTTGTGACTGCCTTAAACTTTAAGTTACTGTATTGCATTAAAGTTCCATGCATAAAAGTGTCAATAGGTAGCTTTTATGAGGGTTTGTCTGAACATTGCATGTGCAAACTTTCATGAAGAATGGGCAAAATGTGTGGCCTGTGAAAACCTAAGCGTTTTTTGAAAAAATCCAATATTGTCATCTTTGCTAAGACAATGACATCACAAATGTCCCTGCATCATTTCATTTTCAACTGTTGAAAGACTTAAGACTTAAGAGGTGCACTTGCATTGTCAGAGCAAAAGCTTCAAAAGTTATTTGCAAAATGCAAGATGATGCAATTTTTCTAGGTCCCACTAGGGTCTGGAGTCAAAGTAGGACACTTGGTTTGAATCTGATCATCAATTTGTTGCAGAGATGTAAGATCATATACCATTTGATGGCCTTGTGGCTAATTTTGATTAGCTGCCTCGGTTGAACTCTTTGGAAAGTTGAAGCACCAATACGTAACCTTTATGTAATTTGGCCAGAAAGAACTGACTAAATTTGTGACCTGTGAGACATTGTTTCACTTTCAATAAAATTCAGTATGTTGGAAAATCATATTTGAAAAATTGAGAGTTTTGGTGGTGGCGTAGTGGTCAGGGAACATAGCTAGCCTGGAAATTTATGGGTTGGAATCCTGGATGCTACTGTTGTGCCCTTGAGAAAGGCACTTAGCCCTAAGTTACTCTAAGGGACACTGGCCCTGATGTAATTGATAGTTGACAAATGTAAGTCGCTTTGGATAAAAGCGTCTGCAAAATGCATAAAAATGTAATGTAAATGTAAAATTGGGCATACTGTTCAAAAGTTATTCATGGATGCAACTCCAGCTTTGACCCATTGGTGGCGCTAGATCGATTGACTTGCAGACCTGAAACTTTATATTGATATTATGTCGATAATGACTAAGTTTCTGAAACTCAGAAATAGTGAAAAGAAATTTGGCACACAAAGGTAAGCAACACAACGCATATCAGAACCTAAGCAGCATAGTGTCTGCTCAGGACCTGGATGGGGATCCTCTTGGGCTGACTTAAACTTAGTAAGTAAAGTTAAGTTTTTTCTTGTTTTTGAAAAGACATTTTTTGCAATATAGCTCATATTCATTGATCAATCCCTGTCCTTGAATGTTGCAGTTGCAATATATGTGTCCAGTAGGTGGCGAAACAAGCCTACTCTATTTAATTCAATTCAATTCAATTTTGTTTATACAACGCCTTTTACATTAGTATTGTCTCATGGTGCTTTACAGGAGGAGCACCTAAGAGCAACAGGGGCAAGGAAAATCTCCCTTATGTTTAGTTAGTCTAGGAAGAAACCTTGGACTCAAGGGGCCACGACTCAAGGGGCTAACTCAACTATTAGGGGTCATGCAGGAAAGAGTCACTGTCTGAATCCTGTTGTCTTCCCTAACCCTAAACTCTTAAAGGGATACGCCGTTTCGCCCAATTTACACATTTTCCAACTTTCCTAGAGTTAAACAATAGAGTTTCACCTTTCTCTAGTTCATCTAGCCATTGTCTCAGTCTGACAGTAGTGTTTTTAGCCTCAGGTTAGAGTATATATCATTGAATCCTTTGGTTGCCACTAGCATCTCACCTATTAGCTTATTGCTTAAAAGTGTCCAAAGAATTCCAGTATTTTTCCTATTTAAAACTTGACTCTTCTGTACTTACAAGTTGTACTAAGACCAACAGAAAATTAAATGTAGTGATTTTCTAAACCAATATGATATGGAACTATACTCTCATTTCGGTGTAATGATCAACTGCAAGTAGTTCGAGCCACTGATCAAGTAGCCCAGTGTAAGCCAAGAGTTCCTTGATTATTACGCCACACTGAAATAGTTCCATGTTGTATCAGTTCAGAAAATTTTCCGTCTGTCTGAACAGTAGAAAGGTAAAGCCTAGGGGAGGTGGAAAATTAGTAAATTGGCTGAAATAGTGGCGTGTCCCTTTAACTGGCATGAATCTGTTAATCGTGATGTTGATTCAAGCTGGGTTAATTTTTAAGGGTTCAGGGGCTAAGGGCAGGAGTGAGCAATTTTGCTGGCTCAAAGATCATATTGGGCTTATCAAATGGGCAGATAGGGGATCAGGTGACCACAAGTAGGGTGGGGTTAAAAATGATACAACTAATTACTCCTGAATGTTGTCAGGTAAAATATTTGTGATATTTAATTGAAAGCTCACTTTGAAGTCATCTAAGAATTCATGTTAGTATCACATTTGCATACGCTAACATTACATACTGCAACCCATTCTTGACAAATCAGCCTTGGATTGAAAACAATAAATTAGCAAAAAATACACTGTGGGCTGATTAAACAGCTTAAGGGCCGCATGTGGCCCCCATGGCCATCATTATGGACGCTGGGATTGAGCCACTCTTTCTGTTTATTCCACAAAGCATTAGAGAATAAATAATCTAATACAGAATCTTTTTCTCAACACGAAGATAATATTGTAGCCTATAGGCCTATTTGATTGCAACTCAGTTTTCAATTAGTCTAGCCTAAACTATTATAGCGCTCTGAAATGTAAACATTAGACTTATAAACTGAAAGACAGTAGGAGAAACTCAGAATGGGTTAATAACAATGTCACAAGACAAGGCTATAAGTCACTCACCTGAATACCGAGGCACATGTAGGTCAGCCGAGGCATTCTTTCCAAATAGAGTTCGAATACAATTGTTGAATTGGCTACACTTCATCAGGCTTTGACAGAAAGAGACAGACTAACAACGTTCTTCGACATGAAAATATTTATTTTCAAAAGACACTGGGCCGACATAAAGATTTGAGCATGTAGACTCTGAATGTAGACTTCTCGGCTATTTTTAATCTCAGCGAAAATACGTAGGCCTGGTCTACAAAAATTAACAATCGGCTAATAGAAACAAGTAGCCTAAAGTAAAGCAAGTTTATCTACCTGAACACCAATAGAATTCACACTGTTGACACTGACCCAAATGATGCGACAAGACGAAATGTAATTTTGATTCAATTGCAGTTGCATATAGGCCTAAAAGTTCCACGTAGATCGCCATAAGCGGAGACAAACTTTACATTGGTGCTGATCTATACCGCTCCAGCTACAAGTGTGACAACAACAACAAAAAAAGTCCCCCGCCCAACACTCCCAGTCTAAATGAGCGTCTGTCAAAGTTCATATTAGAATAATTTCTGTGGCAGGAAACCTTTGATAGTCTTTAGTTTCACAATTCTACATGTCTCTGTAAAAATATGCAATTTTGTTGGCTAAGTATGTTGGCTAAGTAGGCCTACCTATAGCCTAGCCTAGAGAATTAGCAAAAGAACTTAAAAAAATCTATCATACATTCTCATCCTCAAAATGATGTTTAATTTCAAAAGTGCATGTCCACTCCAACAAACCTAATTTATGAAAGTTGGCTGTTGTAGCCTATATACAATGCCCCAGCCCCCTTTCTCAAATTGATTGACAAATAATAGATTGACAAATGATTGACAAAGGTGCAACTAATTTTATCATAACTGATCAACTGGTCATTTAGAAAACTAAAAGTTCCAAACTAAAAGCTCACTATAGCGTCTATGAGTCTATGGTTGGCACTTACCCTGACTGTGAAAATACCAATTGAGCTTATACCAGAGTTGAATTCCAACCTAAGTGCAGTAGTGCATCGGTCCAGTGACCTTGGGGCACTAGTTAATGTTGACTGACAATGCTCATGATCCATTGTGGGATCATCTTTTCACCTAAGAGACATCTTAAGCATTCCCTTTCAGATGTGCTTAATCCCTAGGACTGCTAGTACCTACTTTAATGAATGATCTTGTCACTGCTGTTTTTGTTTGAAATTCTGCTAGAGATTTTGGGCCCCCAAACATTGATTTTAATACTAAAATGTTCTCTGGGGACCCCTGTCAGTTCCAGGCCCTTAGAATCATCCTAATCCCCACCCTGGTGACCCCACTGACAATGTCCAGTCAAATTTCCCTGAATAAAAATGTTTGATGATGGCGATGACGATGAAACAAACAAAATACACAATGTGGAGTACAGTTTATATGCAAAACAAACATTACATAAAAAACAATATTTCAGATTCATGTCAAGTTCAAAGCCTATATGCTGTTAATATCTGAATTTCATCAAGTGCTGTAGTGCATGAAAACAGAGGATATATTAATCATATGAAATCATCCAGATGAGGGTGTTATCCCATCTGCACATATGTATATATCAACATAAGTTTAAATGGCCCAGTCTGATAAAAAAAAAAAAAAAATAGGCCAATATTAATATATTTTGTGTTATTCCATGATACAATAGTATTTTTATTCTATCTGTTCCTGGTGGTGGGGAGTTTACAGTGAGTCCATTGTATGTTTCTGTCCTCCATGCAAGCGTAGTACAAGCATGAGTGTGGATTTGTCCTTTATTCCATGATCAGAAAATTTGTCAGAGTCCTCCAACTGCTTAGATGCATACAGGACCCGCAGTTCTGAGGGATCTAACAGGTTGTCAAAAATCATTTGAGTGCCTTAGGTCTATAAATGCATTCATCACACATACAGTACATGTATATTAGTTCATTCCTGTATTGTAATTTGTTGACAAAGAAATATTAAATTATGAGAAGTAAACACCTACCTATGTTCCCTGGCAGCTTCTCGACAAGTTTCTTCTTGAATTCAAGGACAGTTGTGTTGTTGAAGCAGTCCTCTGTAGTTGCAACATCAACAGTTTTCTTTTCTCCTTGTATTCCAACAACTGTTATTTGGTAAATCTTTCCCATTTTGATGATGAACCAGGAGAATGAACTGACAGCAATTGTTCGGCTGAAATAGTGAGTCTGTATGCTTCTTTCACTTTCACTTGCATGCAAAGGTTGATGAATAGCAAAGGGGAGTGCCATGGGTTGCCTTTGTGTTAGTGAGAGAGAAGAAATGTACAAGAGTACAAGAAATGTCTTCTTACAATAATCATCCCATGATTAAAGGTACTGCACAATTTTAATGCAAAACATTTTGCTAATTCCGTGTCCTGGCTGGCTGGTGTTCAAATAGGAAGCTAACACAATGACCTTATACAATTCCAACCAATCAACGTATTGTCTCTGATTCTCTGAGTCACAGCACCTTTGTGTTCTGGATGTAATGAGTTACATGCAAATCATGCACTTATACTATCTTATGCCAAGCACTGTCATTTCATTTGGTAGTGCATGTCCTGCTGAATAAATCACAAATGCAGTTTATTGGCTTGTCACCCACTGACTAAAGTTTTAGTGGAAGCTTTAGCCATTTGTTTGTCCATGGTAAGTGTAGAAGATGCAAGCGACGCTTTTACTATTTGCCTTGTGTCATACTAGTATATTGGTGGATTGAATAAGACAGTGGATTTTCAGGGGAATACCGGAGAGGGACATGAAAGTGAAAGCATGCACAAATATATTCTCTTCACAAGAACAAAAACATTCAACTCATCTAGTGTATCACATGTTTACTGTAAGCAGAGGTGTAGGAGGGATTTTTTAGTGAGGGTGTGTGATTTTAATGATGAAGAATTAATAGCAAAGAAAGTCACAAGCACCTCCAAAACCTAAGTCCATAGTAGCACTGCATGATTATGATCATCCTATAATGCTTAGTTACATTTGTTTAAGACAATACTGTACAGGGCTTATTGGAGAGGTCTGCTTGACATGTGCACTTACTACCATGGCTAAGAACACTGAATATAACGTTATAAATGAATGCCTAATATTTTAAAAGTACTTAAATTGTACACAGTACATAATGTACATAATCTATTAAGAAACACATAAATGAACTCCAAGAAGTGGGAGGACTCTGTACCCCCGCATTTAACTTCCACCCCACCTCTGAGTGTAAGGCTCAACAAAACTATC
The DNA here is from genome assembly GCA_015244755.2 of Tenualosa ilisha. NCBI lineage: Eukaryota > Metazoa > Chordata > Actinopteri > Clupeiformes > Clupeidae > Tenualosa > Tenualosa ilisha. Next base: position 1,626,388 of record PYXC01000091.1, on the reverse strand, counting down.
CTGTAAATATGGCAATAAATATTCCATGATAAATTTATCCTAACCTAGATGACAGAAGTTTCATGGCATCCCTAATATTTACAAAATGCTATTTGCATGTAATAACCACTGAAAATATTGTCAGGTAAATTGTGCCTAAATTTATTCATGAGAGTTTTATATTCTACAGAGAAATTCCTTCCAGTAAAGAAGTTATTTTTCAAAAACACTTCTGGGTTTTGTCAGCAGAGAAATGAAAGTGAAAGAATTGTTGGGAGGAGATAGTACACTGTTGTGTCCTGTCTGTTTTGCACTACATTTGGGCACTGAGCAGATCGTGAACACCCTCACACGATGTCTACACAACAGCAAGAGCAAGAAAAGCGCTATGACCGATCAGACACCACATTGAGATTTGTCACAAGGCGAGATGATATCAGTAAGTCAATTGTTCAGTTCTTCTTTCAGTTATTGATTTATAACTAAAACTCAGTTGTAACAAAATATACAGCAAGTATATAAATGGTGACTGTTGTATTCCTCACCTGACAGCTCTGGATGATGACCCGGACACCTTAAGGGCTGAGATGTCCTGTGGCCATGCAGTCACACCACAGTCTCTCACTGGCTGGTGCCGCAGCCTACTTGACCAGGTACTACTTTTTTAAGCCACACAAGTTTAGCAATTTTATCACAGGCTTTTATTGCAGGTAGATTACTAAACTTGACCAAGGCTTTATATGGCCTCACTCATAGTCATTGCACACATAGGCTTGTATGAGTGTTATAATATATGCCACTGGCCATATTTATTGGAATGACAAGCCATTAATATAAAGAGAAGTATAGGGTGTTGTCCATATAAGCTTTATAATATAGAGTTTTCATTCCAGGGCCAATATAAATTTACTTGTCCTGCAGTAGAGGGAGACACACTGGAGAAGTGTGGGGCAGAATGGTCCTACACAGAGATTCGTAAGCTGGCTGTGCTGACAGCGGAAGAACAAGCTCACTTTGAGGAAACCATGGCTATGCTGGCTGCAGCTGAATACTGTGAATACAAAACAGTAAGTGCCACTGAGTTGACCTTACTTCAGTAGATGTATGTTTAACTATGTATGCATTCGTATTTCAATTTCTTTTTTCTTTGAGCTACCACTGTAACACCAACATTACCACAAACAATATTGTGTGGAATAAAGTCTTTGGACCCAAGTCCAGCAAGTCATGCAAGTTGGTTTGAAGGCATTCTCAGGACAGTGTGGGATTATGACAGTATAAATATTGCTATGCACCAGCGCAACATTCAGAAGGATTGGTCTTATGTCACTTAATTAATCATGTTTTTATTGTAAATGAGCTAATTCCCATTACATTTTAGAACCAGCGACTGGGCCTTGGCTGGTTGGTAGCCTATTTTACTAGCAGGTGTCTCTACACACCTCTGTAAATGCAGATGCATTTAATGAAATTATTTTTAAAACATCAAACAAATAAATAAAATACAATCGCTTGATAAATAGCTTATCCTGTCAAAAGGGATTTCCCCTGCATAAAAAGAAGACAGTAGCGTACTCAAAGATCTTACCTCCTTTCGCCCCTTTTGGCTACCTTAATAATAATAATTCTTCCATGTGAGCACAGCAGTGGTTAAAATGATTGGCTACTTTAACAAAACATCAGCAATCTACTCATAAAATATTTAAAATAAATTTTTAGTAATGCGCCACTTACTTGAAAACCAAGTTTGCTCCGGTCAGTCGCTGATCACGGACCGGAAAAATCCAAGTAGCCGTACATGAGCTTTGTGCTGGACCACACCTCCTGCTTTAGCCGACACGCCTGTGAGGGCGCATATTCATCTCCTATCCAGACAATGTGCGTCTCTGGCGAGAAAGCGAACGATGCGCTCGCACGAAGATAGTAATGACGGCTTGCGTCAGTCACGAAAGCACAGTGCGCCGTGTGCATGATAGGGCCCATAATGTGTGAAATTCATAATGTGCTGACTTCTGGCTTTGGAATGTTCACATTTTCTCTAGTGTCCTGGCTGTCAGTCATTTGTGGAGAGGCAAGACCTGACCAACTTGTCTGTGCACTGCAAAATCTGCACCACACAGACTGGACACATCTTTGAGTTCTGCTGGCAGTGCCTGAGGAGGTGGAGGGGACCTGCACCGTGCGCTGACAGGTGTGACAACGAAGGGTGCATCAACCCCAACGTGGAGAGGCTGCGCGAGTGTCACCTGCTGACTCTCACAGAGGTGCAAAATGTGCAGGTCCCATCAATGCGCGCCTGCCCTACCTGCGGCAACATCGTGGAGCACAATGGAGCAGGGTGTAAAAACATCATATGCAATCGGTGTCAGATTGAGTTTTGCTTTTCATGCCTAAAACTTACCACTGATTGTCTGACCAGCAGCAGTTACTTCCTGCCCTGCTCTGATGGTGTGGCTGATCGCCAGGCCAGTATCCCATCTTGGGTTAAGTAAGTTCTTAGCAACAGCTTGAGTCTAATCACTCTGTATTGAATATCAATTTGTACTTTCCTTTTGTACATTCCCCCAGATACTTTGCAAGTTGACAGTTCTCTCTCTCTCTCTCTCTATCTATTATTTTTGACATATAGAGTGAATTTTTGTTCAGTGTATCAGCTAAAAATCCACAAATGCCCCTAATACCAGTATGTGGTCTGATATCATCAATCTAAATAGTCAGAACATAGTCTTGTTTCAGTGATAAGGAAGCCCTAAAGGTGGGAATTTTGTGTTCATTTGTAATATTTGTTTTATTTATTCAAGTACAAAAAACATCTACATGACATACACATTTTTCCTAAATGACAAAAAATAAAAAATCTTAATGTAAGTAATATTGTGTAATATGTGTAATTGACATATAATTGATATATAATAGGCATAATATAAATAATATTCCTAACTTTTAATTTTTTAATAATAGCTATTGATTAAAAACCTTTAAATTATGTTTTTGTTCATAATATGTTAACTGTGACAGAAGTCTACCAGATCATCAATAGGCTAAGTGATTTGACAAACAATATTTATCATTTAAAAGATAGGTTTCAGACAAAGCCTAAAATCTAAAAACACACTGATAAGGCTTTTATTAAACTCTATAGCCTTATATTATGAATAATTTTCAGCTTTAAATAGAAGCATGATTATCAAAGTATGTGTCAAGAATGATCAATTACAATAAAACTTGACATCACCTTTGCGTAAGTCATTGAAAAGAACTATCAAGAGAAGTCTCACATCATAGAACTATGGACAAGAGAGGTCAATGTTGACCGCATGAAGATGCAACATCAGGAGCACCAATAGTGATATAATCCAGCCAATCCGACTCTGAAATATGTGAAAAGGAGAGATGAAAGGAGAGATGAAATACATGTCTTACCCCTTTATACGTTTGGTATAAGGAGGAACAGCAAAACATTCAAAACACTCTCTAGGAATGCTCTCGAGGAGCCACATGATGTTTTACATTACATACTACCACTGACTGATAACAAAATATTTTCTAGTGTGTTGTGGTGATTATCTCAACACATGTAGACCTGGTTAAAATGGTCTCTTACTATTTAATTCAGCTCCACGTTTAATCAGGATTTTGAAATTGAGCCGTATAGTATTAAACATAAGCTGTAGAAGAAGCTTATGAAAGAAAGTTTTTATGTTAGGCCTAAAGCCACTGTGCCCAAGTCATTTCCCTGTTTTGTCATTTTTAAATTCTGGATGATGACCCAGAGGACTGAGACGCCTTGTGGTCATGCAGTCACACAGTGGAACACAGTGGTCACAGGGTGGTGCTAGTCTGCTGAACCAGGTAGGCCTATGGCTCTGGGACTGGAAAACCCCTGTGCTGTGCTGTTACTTGCTGACGTAGAATAATATTAACTACTGGTGGAATGTAAAATTATTTATGGTATGTAGTACATATAGCAAACGCTTTGCACATTGTCCTGCAATGTTTTACCTATAATTTACATAGAAGTAAATTAGTAGTGCCAGACTCTCCGTTGGATATTGATCAGGGCTTTGACTGAGCCATTTCAGATGATTCCCATTTCTAATTTAATAGATAGCTCTTATGATTATGGTTTACACCAACTGACCACTGAACTGGACCTCTTAACTTTTTGGGGGTCCCCTTAGTTAATATCTTCCTTTGACACTTGGTTTAGGGTTTAGCATTTTCTACAAGCAGAAATAATATCAAATATGTCTGAATGTCACAATAAATATTCAAGTTCAAATTAAGATACACACTATCATTGACTACTAGCTCAAAGAAATTTAGCTTAAACTGTTTTAAAATGACAATGAAAGCTTAAGACTTCATGTAGAAATGTGAAAACTTGTTACTATGGCAATATTGTACAGTATACTCTACACAGGTTACACTAAAATATAAAACTCAGAAGTATTTCATTTTTCAATCTAATTTTATTTGCACTCTAGGTACAGAGCATTTTCAGAGCTACAGCTTTAGAGGGACAGTTTTAAAGTAAGGTATAGACAGTATAGATAGACAATGTAAGTATGTCACAGATGAAGGTAAAACTTTGCCAAGGCCATGACGCTAAGCTTCACTGCCTTCATGCTTTCTTATGCTGACCTATTGCTGCATGGCTGTCACAGAATGTGACCATTCTCCATTACCATTTTGTCTTACCTTCAGGAGATCATGCTGGTGTGGTCTAGAGCTTAGGGACCTCCTCACTTGAGGATCCATCCTGACACGCCTAAGGACCTGGGAGTCCACCACTCTCTGATCTCTCTTTCGCTGCTCTATCTGGAGTCTCTCCATCTCCAGGTCATGCCCTTTTTTTCTGTCTGACTCTCTCCTCCATCTCCTTCTGAATGAGCTGTCAGTTACAGTGTCTGGGATGTTCAGTCCGGATATGTCCACCTTAGTAGTAGTGGCAGTGACAGAGTTTGGGGATGCGCTGCTCAGAGGGACTCTGTTCAGGGCGAAAGGGCCGGTCAGGAGAAGCAAGCCACTGGGGAGGTGTTTGAGAAACACCACCCGTTTTCCTTGGTGACGTCCCGTGCGAAGGACAAGTACAGTCCCAGGGGTAATATAGGGGAATTTATGGGGAACCTTCTTGGTCAGTCGGGCAAAGGAGCTGCTTTCCTTGTTGCAGACTGTTTTGGTGACCTTGCCACTCCTCTCTTCTTTTCTTTTCTTCTGACATTTTTTGGGCTTAGACACCCTGGTATTTGTTTGTATAGGAGATTGAGATTGAATCTTAATTTCCTCAGGCATCTGAAAGGAAGAAAAGGGAATCATCTTTTTCTCTTCCAATAGTCTGTTAATATGGTAACGTAGGTTTAATTACATTCACATGTATATCGATCACAATATGACCACTAATGACAGGGTCATGGGCCGCCAAGGCTCATTGATGCATGTGGTCATCACCTGCCTAATGTTGTGTTGATCCCCCTGGATGACTTTAGGCCTGATGCCCTCACCTCATACTTAATGAAGACACTTGAACAGCTGCTGCTTTATCTGCTAAGACACCAGGTCCATCATTCAATTCAGTTTTATTTATACAGTGCCTTTTACAATAGTATTGTCTCATGGTGCTTTACAGAAGGAGCACCCAAGAGCAACATTGGCAAGGAAAAACTCCCTTATGTCTAGTTAGTCTAAGAAGAAACCTTTGGCAAATCCACAACACAAAGGGCAAACCCAACTGCCAGGGGTCATGCAGGAAAATTACAATCAGTATTAACCATGATAGACTACAAGTTGTCTATGGTTTTAGCTTAGGTTCATAGCTCCAGAGTATCATCCCACTTTACATTACATGGTACTCAGTCCATAGGTGGTTATCAGGAATTATGGCTGGACAGTGTAGCAGTGGCCAGACATAATGTTAAACTCAGGGAGTGAGATGGGTCATGGGAGAAATAATAAGGGTCCATTTGACAGTGCACATTTCACCTGCGCCTGGTAACCTAGACCACAGACTACCTCACACAAAGACTCCAGTTTGTTAGGCTGGAGGACTGGGAGACTGTTGTAAGCAGTACTGGTGCGCCACAGGGAACGGGGATCTTCTATCCCCTTTACTGTTCACTCTGTACACCTTTGACTTCAAATACAACTCTCAGCCAATTCCACATGCAGTTCTCTGATGACACTGCAATTGTGGGGTGTATTAGAGATATTCTTATATTCTCATATTCTTAAATGACAATAATATCCAGTAAACCTTCCAGTCAGGCTTTAGAACTAATCATAGCACAGAATCAGCCCTAGTTAAAGTCTTCAATGACCTCCTTATTGCATCTGATAATGGATATCAATATTAATCCTATTGGATCTTAGTGCTGCCTTTGACACTATTGACCATGGTATCCTACTACACAGGCTTAAATACATGATAGGCATCAAAGACACTGCATTACCTGTTTTGTAACCAGTTTGTACACGCTCATAATGGGTCATCAACCCATACCAAAGTAAAGTTTGGTGTACCCCAGGGCTCAGTGCTAGGTGCCCTGCTGTTCTCCCTGTACATGTTACCTTTAGGATCTGTTATAAGGAAACATGGTATTACTTTCCACTCCTATGCTGATGATACCCAGCTTTACCTTTCTATGAAGCCTAATGACTATATGCCAATGACTAAACTTGATGCATGTCTCCTAGACATTAAACTAATTAAACTAATAATTTCCTTTGTTTAAATTCTGATAAAACTGAAGTTATGATGATTGGCCCTAAACAGCTGACCAACACTCTACCCCATCACCAAAACTTACTGTCCTGTCCTGGCCTGTCACTGTCATGTAACGCAAAAGTTAAAGACCTCGGGGTAATTATTGACCAGGACCTCTCTCTAAATAGTCATGTAAAACACATTTCAAAAACATCTTTTTTCCACCTACGAAATATTGCTAAGGTTAGAAAGTTCCTATCCTTTGAGGATGCTGAAAAATTAATACACGCATTTATTACTTCCAGGCTCGATTATTGCAATGCTCTGTTCTCTGGGTGTAGTAATACCTGCATCAAAAACCTACTACTAATACAAAATGCTGTGGCCTGAACACTCACCAGGACTAAAAAATATGAACATATCTCTCCTATCCTTGCTTCCCTACATTGGCCTATTAAATTCCCTATTAAAAGTTGAATTGATTTTAAAATACTCCTCCTAACCTGCAAAGCCCTCAAGGGTGATGCACCAACATATATTAAAGACTTACTTGTCCCTTACCACCCTCCTAGAACCCAAAGATCCCAAAATGCTGGTCTCCTTGTAATCCCAAGAATATCAAAATCTACAATAGGAGGAAGAGCCTTTTGTTACTGTGCACTCCCCCTGTGGAATAATCCCCCCCCCCACATTCGACAAGCGGACACTCTCAATACCTTTAAGTCTAGACTTAAAACCTTCCTCTTTACTGTTTCCCATAGTTAGGGATGGTGCATGGCAAATCATCACTTGTCATGGGTCTTTTGGGAGGGACTGCCTCTGCTGTTGCCCCCAGTTGCGAGGCACTGACCATCCCTGCAGTGGTGCTGGGTTACCATGCATCATACCTTAGTTATGCTGCTATAGCCTAGTGCCGCCACACAACCTTCATGTGTCATGCCATACAACTCTCTCTCTCTCAATATTTATATATATATATATTTATACACATATATGTATGCCCAAATTACACATTTGCTTTCTAATGTGTGAGCCTGGCCTAATTCACTATTTTCCTCTGTCCACAATTATCTCTGCTGAGTGTCATCCCTGCCTCATTCCGGCAAACTCCTCTCACCCTCCCCTCCTGAGTGGACTACAACCAACACTACGGGAGGCCCATGTCAGGACCGACTCCCCATCACAGAGGACCTTCCTGGACGCCGATGCTGGGCCCGACTCCCCTTCCTGAGGCTTTGTGATTGACCCCCCCTCACAATGGCGCTGTCATATGGACCCTTACTGTTACCCCCATGACCCATCTCACTCCTTTGAGTTTGTCACTATGCCTGGCCGCTGCTACATTGTCCAGCCATAATTCCTGATAACCACCTATAGACTGACTACCATGTAATGTAAAAGTGGGATAATACTCTATTATGAACTATTATGAACCTTAGCTAAAACCATAGGCAACTTATAGCCTGTCATGGTTACTACTGATTGTAATTTTTCTCCATGACCCCTGGCAGTTGGGTTAGCCCCTTGAGTCATGGATCTGCCCAAGATTTCTTCCTAGATTAACTGAACATAAGGGAGTTTTTCCTTGCCCCTGTTGCTCTTGGGTGCTCCTTCTGTGAAGCGCCACGAGACAATACTATTGTAAAAGGCGCTGTATAAATAAAACTGAATTTAAATTAATTGAATTGAACAGAATCTGCACAGGAAATGTACTTGCACTGACACTTTTGCCCAAGGTTTACCATAGCATCCTGCACATTCCACTACTTCCACACCAAACAAATTAGTACCCAAAAAGGCACACATAGGATTTCTTCTCTGTATTTTTATAATGTATGTATGTCATGTGTATGCCATGTTGTGGAAGCTTAAGGTTACCAGAATTTCCTACAGGATGATAAAAGTGTTTATCTATCTATCTAATTTATTCAAATCCTTAAGCTTGCCCCATTTTTCCTGCTTCTAACACATCAACTAATATATCCCACTCTCTGACATAATGAGATAATCAGTCTTAACACAGATTATTAGGCAGGTGGTCATAATGTTATGCTTGATCAGTGTATAGCACGGGTCGGGGAACGATTTTCATTGGCCCCCCAGCTGATTCCATGTTTTTTTTCCCGAGCGCGTCTTTTTTATTATTATTAAATGTATTTATTATTATTCTGCCTCCTGTGGTCGCGGACCTCGCGGAAAGGGGTACCTGTTTAACAGAGGTAATGACCGCATCCATATAGTTGCCATCAGCTAGCTCTTTTAACACGGCAATCATAATATCTTTGCATCTCTCTGCATCGGTGAAAGGTCTGTTATTTCGTGCAAGCAGCCTTTAGGGACGCACTTGTGGCTTTTTCTTGTGATGTCAGACCTCGTACTAGGATGCTGCTGCTTTTCATATAACCATCTGAGAGCTCTTCAATTTTGCGTTTTCGTGCCTCTGAATCGGAGTGGATAAGCAACACTGCATCGTTTCATGGTGCCGCTTGACATTATCTTCTTTGCAAACAGCAATAACTTCTTTGCATATGAGGCACATAGGCTTACAATTACTACACCCGTGTAAGATGAAGGCGAATTTGTCTCTCCATTCCGCGTTACAGCTCGTGTTTTTGCTGTCAACTTTACGTGTAAGAGCTTTTGACAGAGACATCGTTGAAAGCTAACAAATGTCTTTGCACGTATTTTCCGCCAAAACAAACATTCTAATACTGTAAGGAGACGGCCAACGTAGTATTTCGAAACAAAAGTAGAAAAAGATTGTCTGACTTAGTAGCAATTTATTTATTATTATTGCCATTATTGACCCTTTTACGGTTGCAGACGACTCAGTAGTTAAAGTCCATTAAGAAAATTCAATTATCAACCTAAAAGAGACTATCAATGGGCTTGTGCACATGCCACATGGATTATTTATTGTGATTAGTTATTTTTATAGGCCTTTTTTTATATTGACCATTCTCCATATAGACCTGTTTTTTTGCCAGTAAAGCTTGGCAAAGGGTTCTTATCGCAGGGTGTTTAACCAAGCCGTGGGCCGGGCTTTGGCCCGCCACCTAGTGGCGAGGAAAAAAAAATCTCACACAACAGCATAGTAGTTTGTGGAGTCACCAATAGATTTTCTTGAACAGCTCCTACAAAATAGACCTCAGTCGTAATTGACAGGTGGCAGTGGAGTTTGATGAGGTTGTATTGAAAACAATGGAATAGAGTTTCAGAAGTGCAGTACACTTTGTCGGAGCCAGTATGCAGAGGCCCTTAGATCACTCCTTGGCTTGTCTTTATTCTCACTCCTGTCAAGACACTTGTATTAAAATAATAACAGACTATATGCTATCAATTCATATAATTTTCTTTCATAAATATAATTATGCCCTTACACTTAGTCTCAGCTCATTTGCAGGTGCAGTCATGAAGACTTCACAGGTACTGTTCACAATGTTGTTTTCCTCTGGCTGGGGAAATGAAGGTAACGATTCTCCTGAAACATAAACACAAAATAGTAAAACAGTTTGAAAGTAAAATTTAACCGCAATTTGTGGCAGTGTGGAAATCACAGGACATACATATTTCCTTATTGATCTCATATTTCATCCTTTTACTCAAATTGAGAAAGAGAGCTATTAGGTACATTTACTTACTTTTTCTATACACAATCATGTATGCGGTTCTTGACCTGCAGAAATTTAAGTTGCAACCTTATGAACAATGAGCAAACTGAAAATGTTTTGATGAGTACTGCCTGAGTAATAAAAATAGCCAATAATGTTTCTTTGTATAAGCAAGCATAATTGTTATACCTTTTCAAGAAGTCTTTGTCTGTCATCTGTAGAAAAATAATGAGAATTTTGATTGCCTCTCTCATTCTCAAAAAAACCCACTTTCTTGCTTTAATTTAAACATAAGTTTAATTGTCACAATTACAGTAGTATCATAGTTATCCTATGTTCCAGATAACATGAACAGAAAAAACCTACCTTTGAGACTTGTGAATCATCAAAGCAATACCATTCATTATTGTCAGGACACCTAATGTAGGCACAGTAGTGTCCACCTCCATACCCACCACTGTGGTTGATGACACCATACAGGTCATATGTGCAACTCTAGGTTGAAAGTAAAAACATAATGATATTATGGTTCCATGAAAATAAAATTGTAGGCTCATTACCCATAAACCATATGTTCATTAATTAGTTAATGTATCTACGTGAACTTCCAGATGGGATAAAAATGTCTTAGTTTAAACAGAAAGTTTAAATTGAAAAAAATATATGCTTTTAATGAAAAGATTTGATATGCAGATATGCAGCCAACTGCATTGTTAAAGTAAAGAGGGGCTAGTTAAGTAGTCACTTACCTTAAAGTAGTCAAGAATAGGGGGTATGTCAACTGAGCAACAGTTCTTCTGATATCCCATTTTCAAGTAGTCAAAGTAGAAGCGCTTGAGGTGCAGAGCCAGTATTGTAGGACACTTCTGGAGATGAAAACTCTGTAACATGAAAGGTAGTCATCACTTAGCCTCGATTGTCATTCCTTACTGCAATAAGGACATAACAGTATAAAATAGCTAATTCATTTACTGATTGCATAGCTATTGTTACTTAAGCATTAGAACACTAAAACCATTACAGTTTAGAGACTGGATAAACTTGGAGAAAAACAGTTGTCAGCTTGAACATTACCTGCACTTGACTTGTTACCAAACAATCAAATGAATTAACAGGTATAAATAAAAAAGGACTGCGTGCTACATCTTTGTACAATTTTAGCAATTACTTGTATACTCACAATTTCAGTGTCTGTTTTTTCATCACAGGCATCACAGTACAGCCAGTCATCCTCATCAAGCCTTGTGGTTTTAAAAAAGGCTTGTAGACCGTCAACCTATAATAGTCAAACTTGGGTCAATATGTGTAAAATGTTGATGAAGGTATTTTTACTGTTGTCGATATTAGGAGTAATCTGTCATTCCATAATAAGGTGAGTACGACTTATACCACATTGAATACTTCATCGTGTCTAACGTCGATGGCAAGTGGCAGTGAAAAAAAATTGTTGTCCTCACGATACTCCTCATGATCCTTCTTCAGACACCTCAATGATTTTTGCCATCTTCCCTCATATACCTGCATATTTCATTCACAGGAAAAAAAACCATAAAGATACATTTAAGCTAACCGTATATTACAGCAGATATTTGATAGTTGTGAGGAAGTACCTTGGAGGCATCCTGTGACACTCCGCTCAGAATTTTCTCAAACCACTCCACTGCATCTTGCTGTTCACAAACTAATATCACAGCACAGTCGTTTGAAAACATGAAGTAGTTTGCCACATTATGAATTATATATGTATGAATTTTACTCACCATTCTCAATGGAGAGACTATGGGTTATGTTGACAGTGGACACACATTTACGATCACCTTGCAGATCTTTAAATAGTTGTTGCAGTTGGTAAAGTAGGCCTTGTTTGTTATCTGTGATCTGTGGACTAGAGAGCAATAAGACCAACATTTAAACAATTGCTCTGCATGTGTAATATTGTATGTGTTGCAGCCATAAAGGACTTGCATTATTCTTACCTTTCTACTGCCTCTCTGAACTCTTTGGTCATGAAGAGAATCTGCAAGGCTGAGTTCAGGTAGCAGGTGGCTCCTTGATTTTGCAAGCCACTGTACACAACTGCCAACAGAGACAACTCCATTCAGTAAGAAATATTTGTGGCCACACATAAACAAAAAAGAAATGAACCCTCTGGATATATCAGCATATCATTTCATGTGAAACATACCTTCCCGGGTATTCTGTTTGGTGGTTTGACGGTTTTTTGAATGAAGGTAAAGGTATAATGTTTCTCCCTGAGAATGAATGACCTCTCTTGCAGAACTGAAGGAAGTACTCAGTGTCTCAGGCAGTGGCCCTGCATGAACATAAATCAGCTGATGAGCCTTCATTTCTTATGTTGCCTATATGGTTCGATCATGGCAGAAAATATTTCATATATCATACAGCTATCTAATGTCGCCAGCAGATGGCAACCCTTCACCAAATAATCACAGAAAGAAGTCTTAATCTTTCATAGTTTTAAAGCCATAAATGCATGAGCTAGCCATTGTGCATAATAAAGAATATGTTGCTCTTCTCTTTAAACAAGAGGATAATGTAATTTATACGCTCATAAATCACTGAAACTTACATTTCTGGCTATGGGCACCTGAAATCCAAGAGAAAAAAACACAATAAAATAGGTAAATATACATCAAACTAAATTAAAATAACACCATTAGGTCACTGGCCAGATAAGATTATAGTGCACAGATATGCCTTCTCTGAAAGTCTATAACTTCTAGATGTGATTTAACGTGCATCCACACAATAGTTCAGTAACGTATTTCAATGGAATTAAATGCCACCGATCCAATGGACAGCTATCCGTGGGGTCTGAATAGGTAGTGCATCCCAGAATTTTCTGTGTTAGGCTACCATTCAAATTCGCATTCAGCATTGCCAGATGAAAAAAAAAAGTTGGTGTCGTGAGGTGTGGGGTTAAATGGCTAAACCTGAGGTGTTTGGTTATATTGTTATATGGCTAAAACACAACAACGCCGCTATTTCCTCCACGCACCTTCTGGGTACAGCCATGACTTCGAATCCGCTGAAGCTTTCATATCCATGTTGACATTCTTTCCCAATAAAATATAATCACGATGAACGTGCAATGTAGCCTTGGCTACATTATTAGTGCAAGGAAACAAGATAACATGAGAAAGATGTAGGCATGCATTCATTGATAACAATACTGTCCCAAAGACTTGTGGCTTAGACTTTGATAATAAAAATCGTACAGGTCTGTTTTTAATCTGAACGAAATCTAATGGAGCCTAGGCGCTATAGATCAAATAGAAATGCAGAGCTTCCTACCTGCCTCTCCGATAGACCTAGACATATTACATTGTGTTGCGCTCAAGGTGGAAGACGCGACAATGAAACAATCCTGGTTTAACTGACTTTCCATGAAATAGCCCACATGGAATTGACAAAACAGTTTTCCAGTTAAGGTGAACCAAATTCTATTATGTTCGATTTGTCCTCAGACGAAGTTATGGCAAAACGCAAGTAAGGTTCTCTTTAAGTAAAACTGAAACCCTCTAACTGAAGGTTCACGCCCATTGCAATTCTGCCAGTTGAGTGCCGAAGCCCCTGTTTTTAGACATTAGAAAAAGTTCGGCCGTCTCATCTAACAACCTTTGGGTGTTGTATAGAGTGCGACTTCTGTAGTGTGACAGACGGTAATGCGCCCTACTGGCTTTATTTTTTTTCCAAGAGACGAGTCCCAGCGCAGCAGTTGAGCTGATCATTCATCAGGTTGTGTAGGCCTAGCAGTTGCGGATATTCGGGCGTATCCCTCTTCGATATTATGGGTAGAAGTGCAGTGTGCTTGTTGTGTTTTTAAAGTTTTGTTTGTATTTGTCCAACTTCCGTCGTGCTTATGCGACAGAACATTAAATGTAGGGGTGTTCAGAATTCAAGGCTTTGAACTGGTTCACGTAACAAAAAACAACCAAATAATTGACATTTTGTCAGGAACTTTTTTTAACCTGTTAAAATACTTTCTGCTTGCAATAGCCCTAATTTTTATGGACAGAGAAAGGTAGGCCTACTAAAGGGCAGGGTACCCAATTCCTAACCATGAAAGAGATGAGATAAGCACGATTAAAGCGCAGCGAGAATGCTGTTACTTTGATATTTGTGCTTCCCATTATGCAAGTATGTAGCGCGCAATTTCATGTATGAAATTTAGATTGATTAATTTAGATTTTTTAATGTAAAATTCTTGAGTCTTGATTTTTAAAAAATTAGGTTAACATGTTCCTGAACTGCTGCTTTGCATTGTCAGAATGGATTTAACATATTTCCATGTTGTAAATGCTGCCCCATAGTTACGCTTATGGTTAAAAACAATTGGTCTGTTGATTGGCACGCAAACGAACAAGAGGATTTTTTTGGCACATGTCAAAAAGGTCGCTGACCCCTGCTTGAGAGGATGGGGTATATTCGAGGCCCACCTACCCCCATCACCCCAGCAAAATATTAATGACTGTTTCTACACATTTTTAATATTCACTCATTTCCTTATTAGAGGACCGAGACTGACTCAGATGCATTACCTATATTCTGACCTATGCAAGCCATTACACCATACTGAGCTCATACCAGCGCTGAATTCCTGTTGCAGCATTCAGCATTCACACCTATGGCCTCAGGGCACTAGGTGAGGATGACTGATGACACTTGTGGTCAAGTACGCAGTCAACTTTTGGCCTAAGAAAAATCTTAAGCTTCCCTTTAAGATCAGCTTAAAAGTGCCCCATGGAAGTCTCCTCCTTATCCTTCAGTGAATCACCAGTGCCCCATGGAAGTCTCCTCCTTATCCTTCAGTGAATCACCAGTCTGTCATCAATTTAAACACTTAAAATGCAATCTTAGAAAATAATCACTTCAAACGTAATAAATATAAAACAACGTAAAAAGTGGAGATGCTCAAAGTATTTTATATACAAAAACATTACATGAAACAGTAATTCACAGTCATGTTCTATTCAGTGAGACACTATGCAGTTTCCATCTGACTCCCATAAACTGGTATAGTGTGCATAGAATTCAGATATTATTCAAAGAAACAGCCCAACAGGAGGCAGCTAGCTTTATCCCTAGAATAAATGTGTAGATTCAATGGCCAAGACTGTTCCACATGAAATTGTCCATGGTTTTAGCTGAGTATCACAATAGCTCCAAAATAGTCTTATAACATTACATGGTAGTCAATTTATAGGTTCTTATCAGGAATTATGGCTGGACAGTACAGTAGCAGCTAGACATAGTGTTAAAGTCAAGGAGTGAGATTGGTCATGGAGGTAACAATTAGGATTCACTTTGACAACGCCATGGGGAGTCGGTCCTGGCATGGGCATCTACTAAGGGCCTCTAGGATGGAGAGTCCTGTTGTTGAGCTGTTTAGGGCCTGTCATCATCTTTTTTTGTTTATCAGAGTTTAAACATAAGAAATTTTTAGTCATCCAGATTTGAATGTCTCGGAGGCAGGCATCAAGTTTAGTTATTGGAATACAGTCATTAGGTTTCTTGGAAAGGTAGAGCTGGGTGTTGACAGCATAGGAGTGGAAAGTAATGCCATGTTTCCTTAGAACAGATCCCAAAGGATGTCTATTCCTTCTTGTTGGTGGCAAGAAGTACGGTGTCCAGGATGTGTCCATCCTCCTTGTAAACGCAGAACAAGAATGAGAGTGGATTTGTCCATTATACCATGATCAGACAATTTGTCAGTCCTCCAACTGCTTGGCCATATACAGGACACATAGCTCAGTGGGGTCTAACAGGTTATCAGATATTATTTAATTTTGTCAGTAAAAAGGTTGTGTATGACACTTAAGTTCATATTAATTAACTTGTTAATTTATTGACTAAGAAAATTCTTGATTTGAGAACAGTTGTGTTGTGGAAGCCTTACTCTGTAGAAGCAACAACAACTTTCTTTTCCCCTTCTATTCCAACAACTGTTAAAAGAAAAAATGTTCTTCTAAAATAGTCAAGCTGCTTCTTTCACTTTCTGTAACAAAGGTTAGGTGGATGCAAAGGGGTGCATCACCAGGTTCCATCATGTTTGAACATGTTCAGTTCAATTATATTTATACAACTCCTTTTACAATAGTACTGTCTCATGGCACTGCAAGGAGCACCCAAGAACAACAGGGACACTTGTCGTAGTTAGTATAGGAAGAGACCTTGGGCAGATCCATGGTGCAAGCGGCCAACCCAGCTGCCAAGGGTCATGCAGGAAACACAATGCAATTCCAGAAAGTGGTCTGGATCACCTCCATAATTTAACCATCTGTCTATTGTCCTAATACCCATATTGTTCGGAAATTTCATCTAAATCCATGCAATTCTTTTCAAATTATTTTGTACACAGACAGACAAACAAACAAATAAACACCTGCAAAAACATAACCTCTTTGACGAAGGTAATAACATTAGAAAGTCCTGGCATTCAGAGTCTTTCATGTGATTCAACACAATCATTCTTGATGAATGTGGCATAAGATAAAAGACTCATTTCATCTTTGTTTCATATGTTTTTCTAGTATACTGCTGAGTTCATAAGACACACTGAATTTTCAGGGTAATACCTCTCAACATGAACATGAAAAAATGGAAACCAACATGAAAGTGAAAGAATGACACTATCTTATCTGTACAACAACAAAGCTCAACTTTAACAACACTCAGTGAATAAATGTGTTGGATTATAACGTGGATGGTCACAGTGTTCACAAAACCAGTGCTTTAAGTGGGCCAGTACACACCAGTATGGAGTACCGGCACTTCTCCATTTTAGCCTCTAGCGTACCGGGACTTAATATCACTTAATGATCTGCTGTTACCCACCACCTAATTTACATGGCAACAGTCGAGTAAGAGGAGTACCAGCACTTTTTTTTCACTTAAAGCACTTCACAAAGCTATCCCGAAACTGTGACAAGAAAATTTAAGGATGAAGAACATCCTCCAACTTCCAAAATTTAGATATATGGTCCTATGTGCAAGATTTACCTGGTTGTATGGATTACAGTTATCTATGTACTTACTTTCCAAAAGCAGTTAAATGTAACAAGTAACTTTTCAAGTAACTAGTATCTAGTAACGAGTAACTTCCCCAACACTGATTAGACCTAATACATCATGTGCTGCCTATCTAGTGTTAAAGTGACCTCCTGTGGATTTGGATTAAGCTTTGGGTTGTTTTCCTGTTCTCTGGTGTCCTGGCTGTCAGTCATTTATGGAGAGGTAAGACCTGACCAACTTGTCTGCGCTCTGCAAAAGCCATTGCTTGCATTGATTGCCAGACCAGTAGCCTATCACATCATGGGTTAAGCAGCTATCTAGGAATTAAATATCATCATTACTGTATACTACACTAGTATACTCCTTTCAGCTTTGCAAATTATATGACCTCCTCCTGTCTGCTGACTCTGGTTCCCTTAACATTCTCATCCTTCTTGACCTCAGTGCTTCTTTTGATACCATCAACCACACTGTTCTAATCTTCCGTCTGTCTGCTATTGGTGTTTCTGGCCCAGCCCTAAATTGGTTTCAGTCATACCTCACCAACAGAAAGCAGTTTGTCACTCTTGGTCCACATCAGTCCTCTGTGTCCCGTGTCACTTGTGGTGTCCCCCAGGGTTCCATATTCGGGCCCCTCCTCTTTCTCAGTTACATCCTCCCACTTGGCCAGATAATTCGCGGCCATGGCCTTAATTTCCACTGCTATGCTGATGACATCCAACTTTACCTCACCAATCCTTCTCCCTCTGACCCCCCGCCACATTCCCTCACTGACTGCCTTTCTGCTCTAAAATTATGGATGCAAAACAATTTTCTCAAACTCAACATTGACAAAACTGAAATTCTTTGGCCCCAAAAGTATCCTCTCTAAATCTCACAGTCTCACTCTCACCATTTATGCCTCTCCTGTCCACTCCACTTCAGCTGTTGTTATAAACCTTGGTATTCAACTTAGACTCCACCCTTCAACTTCCCACTTCAATTCAATTCAATTCAGTTTTATTTATACAGCGCCTTTTACAATAGTATTGTCTCATGGCGCTTCACAGAAGGAGCACCCAAGAGCAACAGGGGCAAGGAAAAACTCCCTTATGTTCAGTTAATCTAGGAAGAAACCTTGGGCAGATCCACGACTCAAGGGGCTAACCCAACTGCCAGGGGTCATGGAGAAAAATTACAATCAGTAGTAACCATGACAGGCTATAAGTTGCCCATGGTTTTAGCTAAGGTTCATAATAGTTCATAATAGAGTATTATCCCACTTTTACATTACATGGTAGTCAGTCTATAGGTGGTTATCAGGAATTATGGCTGGACAATGTAGCAGTGGCCAGGCATAGTGACAAACTCAAAGGAGTGAGATTGGTCATGGGGGTAACAGTAAGGGTCCATTTGACAGCGCCATTGTGAAGGGGGGTCAATCACAAAGCCCCAGGAAGGGGAGTCGGGCCCAGCATCGGCGTCCAGGAAGGTCCTCTGTGATGGGGAGTCGGTCCTGGCATGGGCCTCCCGTAGTGTTGGTTGTAGTCCACTCAGGAGGGGAGGGTGAGAGGAGTCCGCCAGAATGAGGCAGGGATGACACTCAGCAAAGATAATTGTGGACAGAGGAAAATAGTGAATTAGGCCAGGCTCACACATCAGAAAGCAAATGTGTAATTTGGGCATACATATATATATATATATATATTGTGAGAGAGCCCTTCTCTCTGTCACTGATGCACAGACACTGGTTCATTCCTTCATCATGTCCCGACTAGACTACTGCAACTCACTTCTCCTTGGTCTCCCCGCACAATCCTTACACAGGTTGCAATACATTCAAAACTCTGCATCCAGGCTCCTCACCCATACCAAACAATCTGCACACATCACCCCTGTTCTTTATCAACTCCATTGGCTACCAGTTCTATCCCAGATTAAATACAAAGTACCACTACTCACTTTCAAAGCCCTCCAAACCCTTGCTCCCCCCTACATTTGCAACCTCTTGACTCCTTACACTCCCTCTCACTCACTCAGATCCCCTGACCATAACCTACTGTCCATTCCCCACACCAGACTCTCCACACTGGGTGGCAGGTCTTTCAGTGCCATGGCCCCCAAACTTTGGAACTCCCTCGCTCAACCTCTTCATGATTGTCCTACTCTTCCCCTCTTCAAAGCTCATCTTAAGACCTTTCTGTTTAATGACCACTTCTCCTCCACATCTAATACATAGTTCTGTACACCCATCTTCTCTCTGCTGTATCATCTGCCTGTTTGTTTTGTTGTTTGTTTGCTGTATTTCCTTATGCTCTCGTTGTTTGTACTGTACTTATTCCTTGTTGCTGGTTTGTTGTATTTTCTTATGTTCTTATTGTTTGTACTGTACTTGATGTAAAGTGACCTTGGGTTTGAGAAAGGCACTATATAAATTCAAATGACTATTATTATATTATTTTTTCTATGCATGGTTTTAATGTCCTATATGAAAGACATAGCCAAAATGCTGACACATACAATCTCTCTCTCTTTGTCTCTCTCTCTTACTCTCTCTCCTGTGTGTGCGTGTGTGTGTGTGTGTGTGTGTGTGTGTGTGTGTGTGTGTGTGTGTGTGTGTGTGTGAGAGAGAGAGAGAGAGAGAGAGAAAGGGACAGATTGTCCTATCTTCATTTTGTGTTTGAATGAAGTTCAGTTATAAGGATTTTTTGTGTAAATAATGGTTAATTTACTGTAGCCTAATTACTATCACACACAATACTTATCTAATTTATTGGCCTAATACATGATATAAAAAATACTGAATTTAATGTATGAATAATACAGTAGTTAACACTACAATATGGCTATAGGATCTAAAGAGGATTTATTTCTATATTTTGATTGTAAATGAGCGAGAAACGGAGAGAAAGCGAGCTGCTTTTACTATTGGTTGGTTGGTGACACTTCGCCGTATTTCATTGGCTCGCCTAGTGACAGCTGCAACGACATTCACTCACGGAAGTGAAAAGCACTGGTAGTGCTCAGGGAAAAGTGGCAAAATACACCAGTTCAAGAGTAAAAGCAACAAGAAAATAATTTTAAATAAAAGTAAGGAATTCACTTTACATAGGCTAATCAGATAATTGCTAAAATACTGTGAGTAGGCCTGTACCTGATAGTGGGAGGTAGTTTAAGAATTTAATAGGCTATCATTTCATGAATAGCCTACCATAAAAAAATACCTACATTTTCAATATTTAATTCTCTAGCAAATACAATTGTGTTTTTTGCTCTTGGTCCAATTTGATGCCTTGTCTTTTGTCTGCCCGGTGTCTAAAATAAAAAAAAAGCATTAATGGATAAAGCCTATCTATATTTTTTTGTCAATTCCTTGTCATTACACAGGTAGGGAATCGCGTTTCTGAAACCTTTATTTTGAAATATCCGGCAAGATTCACATCCTCTTTTATTAGCTGTAGTTGCCCTCTTCACAGATATTATACTCCCAACACATTGCTGGTTCGGGGGTAGGCGAAAAGCCGAGCAAATTATGTTTGTATATTTTTAAAGAAATCAGGCCACATGGACCTTTTTAATTTTTTGGCGTTGTGCACCCTGAGCACAATTTCTCAGGCGGCCAAAAAAGGTGACGATGACGAATGGGTCAATCTCCCAAATAAATGTGAAGGTAATACACTTTGGTTGCTGACAATCAGTTCTCTATATTCTTTGCTGCAGGTCCATTTGGTAAGATAACTAGTTTGTAAATATAAGTCATGTTTATTGTGTAATGGCAGTAACGTGGGTTTTAATACCGCTGCTTAACGGTACCACCTCCGTGAGTCTGTCCATAGATCACAAAGCGCACTACATCACGTCAAGAAAATGACTAACTACTATAGACAGGAGCATCATAATGCAATTTGTAATTTAATTTCCAGTGTGTAAATTTGTGAGCATCGAAATGAAGTCCGCGTTTGAAGAAACTGGGAAGACGAAAGAAGTGATCGACACCAATTACCGCTTTATAGATGGCAAGGGGTCCGCTCCCATCAAATATGTGAAATCGTAAGTCGGTGTGCTGCAGTCGGGGTCTTTCACCGTTTTACCTGTCATTGTTCCCGCTCTGTTTCTGTCCTTTTCATAACTTTGAGCAATTATTGGCAATGCCTAATTAAGAATGCCTAAATCTGATATTTATATCTTTATCACATGTAGTACGTGTCGTTGTCAATATTTTGTAACGGCTGTGTCCTGTGCTTTCCGTTCTTGACACTCACTTGCTATCTCTCTCCCTAGTGACATGCGCTTCATCGAAGTGGTAGAGAATGTGTGCAAAAGACTGCTGGAGTACAACCTTCACAAGGAGAGATCAGGAAGCAACCGCTTTGCCAAGGTAGGGCTTAGATACACACTAGATGTTATTGCACGCAGGTGTTGAATTAGAGTATATTTGTGCTACTCATGAGAGAACAGATGAATAGTAAGGTGAAGTTGAAAATAAAAACTAACATTATTTGTTGGGCGGGGCGGGGCGGGGGGGGGGGGTACTTTTCACATGCAAAGCATTTTTCTGTCAGGCTCATCTGATAGTAGGCTGCATATCTGCTCTGATCCTTCACAATATCAACCCAGTATCAAAGTGTACTGCATACACTTCACACTTCTTCTTTTTGACTTCCTCTTATGTTGAACTCAATGTATGCTTTTCAATTTTCACATCCTCCTTTTATCACGCCCCTTGTTTCACTCACACACTCACATACGCGTACACACACACACGCACAAAGACATCTTGGTGTCGCTCACTAAATCATCACTGTTTATGACATCATGTCTCCATGCATTTTACTGACTGAGAAAGTCAAACACTGAATAGGTGCTTCATGAGCTCATAAATAGACTTCTGACAGCAAGTACTGGGTGTGATCCTCAGGAGTGGGGCTCTGAAACACTGCTTTGTTCTATTGCATACCTGTCCTGTCAGCTGTCAGGTGTGTTGTGTCCATGTTGCTAGGAAGAGTAAACAGCTGAGCTTATCCGACTGGTTGAACATGACCGCAACAATCCTTGTTGTGTGTTCAAGGAGTATCAGGTCTGCCCCTTGTCCCAGCATGTGGTCATGTTTGCATTGTTGTACACTTTGGTGATTTATTTTCATATGGTGCATTGTGGGTAAAAAATCTTATCAGTAGCAGTGGTCAACAAATACTGCTCCCTTGTGGTTTTAAGTGTGTACATCAGGTAGTCTACATGCAATTTCATGTGTTTTTTTTTCTCTCTGGAGAATTACTGTAGCCAGGTTCTAGCCAGAAATTCACAAATGTGCAAGTGTTGAAGTTTGTTCACATGTGCAACCTGTGTGGTGTGAAACACATTTTCTGCAATTGACTGTTAATTTGTCCCAAGCACATTTCAAAAAGGCCTTTGGGAATCACAATTACTATCCATTAGTACACATAGATCAGCTGTTATTGAGTTACAGAGGACTCAGTGCTCAAGTCTCAAGCCTCACAACTGTGGCCCTTTTGTTTGTGTTTGCAGGGGATGTCTGAAACCTTCTCCACATTGCATAACCTTGTCCACAAGGGTGTAAAGGTGGTGATGGACATTCCCTTTGAACTGTGGAATGAGACCAGTGCTGAGGTTGCTGACCTCAAGAAACAGGTAGGCCCAGCTCTCTTTGTGTCTGTGAGAGGATATATGTGCAGTCCAGTTGTGTGGATGTGTACTGGTGAGTAAAGCAATAGGTATTCTTGTCATTTTAGCAATGCATTGCAATAATGCAATGTTTGTGTGTGTGTGTGTGTGTGTGTGTGTTTGTGAACTAGTGTGATGTAATGATAGAAGAGTATGAAGAGGTCATTGAAGAATGGTACAAGGGAAGTCAGGAGGAAGATCTCACCACTTACCTCTGTGAGAAACATGTGCTGAAGGGACAGGATCAAGGTAAAGGCTAACGCCAAATAATAAAACACACACACTGTGTCAATAGGTATGCATTTAACCTCAGACATGCCTTTGTGTACACGTACAGTATGTCATCATACTTTAAAAGGTATATTACGCACAACATATCAATCCGCAATGTAATCCGATGCAGGTCTGCTAGCCTAACACTACCCAACACTAACCCTAATGCTAGCCCTGCTCTTTAATCCCAGCTTGTCTGCAGGAGCAGTGGAAAAAGAAGGGAGATGCTGCTGCTTTACCGGAGAAGAAGAAGAAAAAGAAGAAGAAGGGCAAGAGCAAGGACAGTGAGGATGGACAGAGCAAGAAGAAGGTGAAGAAGAAAAAGAAGGCAGCGACAGACGCTGGGAAAAGCAAAGGAAAGAGCAGTGGTGCTGGTGGCGGTGACAGCTCTGGGGAAGAGAGGATCCAGAGGAAGAAAAATGTGCAGAACGAGAAGACGGAACTCTGAAGGATGGGGTCCAGGGAGAGGGGGGAAGGTGATAGATGTGACACCATGTCTGTATCCTGACTACAGTGGATTCCTGATGTTGCGTGTGTGTGTGTGTATTTGTCAGGGAGAGCAAGCTTTCTCTCCCTCAGGCACTGGCTGGACAATCCCTGAGTGCTGCCAGTCCTCTGCTCTCCATACTCACACTGACACTTTTGTATGTTTGAATGTTTGTGTGAAAATGCTGCTTCTCAAAGCTTCATGCAATTCAATGGGCCTTTGTTTCAATTTATTTGTCCTTTACATTCCTCTTCTTTTTCATTCTGTCTCTTTCTTTCTCATTCTCTGCTCACCAGCCTGCTGAGGAAAACCTTCATTTTAAAAGCTCACTGTCATGGCAGGTGCTGATTTGTCAGTCTTATGCTGATGGGCCTTTTCAGTTCGTAGGGTATGTTCATTTGTGTTACGCCTGAAATATCCTTTTACAGGTCAGATTAGTATGAGAATTTTAGTTATCAGCTTTTTAACGGTTTGGCTTGACCATAGTGGAGGGGTAATTTAATTATCTTTAAAAATTAAGATGACATGAACTTTAGTATTCTTTCGGTTTCTTTTGGTATGTTTATGAAAGCATACCATGGCCTATATCTAACAGCTTCATATCAACTTGTTTCCATAATCCACCAATTAATTGTGTTATTAATCTAAAGCTCTTTGCCTACTTTCAGTGTGCCTAGTGGACTACTAGCCAGGACACCTTTGGGAACTGGGAATTGGGGAATTATTGTAATTTAAATGTGCTTATATTCTCCAGCTCAGGGTGCCTGCAACCTCTGAGAAGTGAAGGACTGTGCAACCCGATTCTAGTATTTTAGTAGCATTATGTATATTAAGTAAGAAGCCATTCCAGTACATTATGAGGTCAAGTGCTTCACATGACTTTTATCCTCCTCGTCTTATACCTCGTTTTATGCCATCAGTATACAGTTCACAGCCTGTGATGAAGTGTTACAAATATTTCCATTATCTTGCCCCATTGCTTTTCATCATCTTTGCTTTCTTAAGGTAGTGCACCTCAAATATGGTCCTTGAATGTCAGTGCTTATTTCAGTTTTTATTTCCTTCTAATTGCTAGTTTTTGTTTTTAATGTTTTCATCACTGATTTGGAGAGCTAAATGTTGTGTATTTTAAGAGTACACAATAGTTAAGTGTAGGCAGCAGACCATCAAGAAGGGTTTCATATGCATTTGTTTTTGTCTTTGAAATCATCACTGATCATGAGTGAAGTTATGATACATTTTATATTTCATTGATTTATTTATATGATTTACAAATTTGTTGTGTTTGCTTCTTCGTTTTGGTTTGTGTCATGTTTGCACTGGCTTGATGGTGTCAGTCTAAATGTGCAGCAGAAGAGTGAATGTAAGCCTGCTATATGGAAGCTAATGCTGAAGTGTGAACAGGATCCATGTTCACGTCTGCAAGGGTGATCTGGCAGCTTTTCCAGTGGAGCTTCCTTCCAATAAAGTAGACTGTCTGCCCTTTGCCTTCTTTCATGACTATATAGTATAGAAATGTACACTGATATTGTGTCATGAGGCTAATGTCAGTTGTTCATCATAAACTTAAAATGTTCTGTGATTCTTATCTATAACATATAATGTCAAATTCAGTTAACACATTGCTCCTTACAGTCCTCCAAATGCCAATTCTCCATGGGGCAAAATTATTTTCACCCTGCAGCTAAGTGCTTTTTGGACTAAAAAAACATGGGAGAATTTTGCCCTATGTACACTTAAAGCAAGAAACAAAGTATGTACTCAATGCTTGAATTGTGTGGTTCTTGAGGGAGGGTGTCATCTGGCTGCCGAGATCAAATAAATCAACATGCGAGTATCTGGACTGAACCTTAAATGAAAACCAGTCCCGTCTAAGCCCTGACCAAAATATTGAAATTATAAGATATTGACAGGAGATTTTTTTATCCACCACACGGTGACAGCATAGTATCATATTTAAAAGAGACTTTAAACTCACTATGGAGCAATATTAAAGTGACTTGAAACTCACCATGGAAGAATATTAAAACTTCAGTGATTTATTGAATTAACAAAACTTTCAAGCAAAATAATAATAGGTTTACTATAATAGGTTTACTATAGCGTGCTGTGTTTTCCTCTTTCTTGCAACATCTTTATAGGCTACAATTTGAACCAGCCTGGTCTTTTTGCGTTATGCAAACGTGATATACTTTTCAGTTTCATTAACCTTTTTCTCTTAGGATTTGGTCTGTGGTGATTGTCACTGATGCACGTTCAAATTGCACACACACTCACGGCGCTCAAGTGAGCTGCGAGATCGCTGGAGACGTCACTGATGCCTTGATGCGCTTGACTGGAATAATGCGCGCATGGTGCTTGTCTGACACCGGTATTGCAGTTCGTAGGGGAATTCATGGCCTGGGAGAAACAGTGGTCGTCAATTTATTTCCAAAAGGAGGTAAGATAAAGATACGAAGTATCAGTTTGGAAAATTTGGAAATAATGTTTTTGGAAATCTTTTTGAAGAATAATTAAATGACCACGGTGTGTTTGTATGACCGAAATAAGTATGCTGAATGATATTTAGTGTTTTTCAGTTTCAATGAATAATGACCTTCAATGGCGTTGCATTCCTGTAGCATGTTAAAGTATGAACTCATATGTGTGTGTGTTTTTTTTTTTTTTTTAACAAGGAGCTCTGACGATGGGGCACTTTGACACAAGCAACCATATTTTGTAGTTTACAGAGTTTAACAGGTGGCTGTTTTAACATGTTTCCACTCTCAATTAAGGACTATGTCAAAAAACTGAGGACCGGCATACAATGGGCGATAAATTCGAATTATTGAGGAAGACGCCAACCAAAAGCTCTACCGCGCGCAAGCAAGAGGGCCATCTGAGGATACGCGTCATCTTCCTGGACGGCAGCGAATGTTTTTTCGAAGTAGAGGTAAATGAGAAACAAGTTTAATTAAAACTGCATGTTAAGTATGAATAACGTTTTGCTGTAGTTAGTCTATATTGGTAGTCAGCAATGATTGTAGCTAAATATGTGGCCTGCTGAAGTTTCAAATATTGGCAAATATATCGAATCATTTCCATGATTCACATGATTTACAAAAAACTCACTACTACATGCAGAAGGTGCTCTTTACTTATTGAAATGAATCTGTGTCACATGGCCAATTTTGAATATTATTGGGGTTGTGGAAAGGCTCAGTGAACTGCATGGAGAAAGGCAAAATTGCCAGAGGAATCTATTCAAGAGAGAATGAGATTACAGGGTCTCTGTCCACTCACAGTGCTTACCCCCTCAGGTCATGTCCCTGTAAGAGTGACTGGGATGCTTCAGAGATGCGTATGTCCAAGTGGTGTGTGTGTGTGTGTGTGTGTGTGTGTGTGTGTGTGTGTGTGTGTGTGTGTGAGTGTGTGTGTGTGTGAGAGAGAGAGACAGAGAGATAGAGAAAATGGGGGGAATAGAAGGACAAAAAGAGAGAGGGAGGAAGGAGGGAGGCAGAAAAGAGACAGTAAGAAAGAGCAAGGGTGGGAATAGATAGAGGGAAAAAGAGAGACAGAAATAGTCACTTGGAAGATGGAGAGATGACGGCTGCATGCTGGCTAGCAGCTCATCTGTGTTTTCTTTATAAAGTAGTAGCATTACAAGCCCCATTATCTACTAGCTAAATCTCCCACAATGGACTACCCAGGAGATGGCCTTAAGGCCCGGGGCCACTCCCCAGAATAGAGGGCAAGAGGGAAAGACAGAGAGAGGAGGCGGGGGGTGGTGGTGGTGATGGTGATGGTGATGGTGGTGGTGGTGGTGGTGGGGGGGGGGTGCACAGTGAAGGAGAGGAAAAGGATTAACAGATGAGATCTTATATCTGTGGAGTTGCAGATTGTCAGATGTTTTAACAGCTGTTAGGAAAGCTGAAAGAATTTGTGTTTTAGGATACAATGTGTTTGTTTTGGAGGTATGGTCTCTATGGTGACGTATGGAGTGACTGAATGTGACTGGCTCTTTCAGCCATTGTAGCCCTGGGCAAAAGAATCAATTAGCACAGATAGGAAGGAAAAAGATGGAGTGAAGGGATGGAAGGACCAGAATAAAAGAGGTGGAGAGGCAGTCACACTAAGAACCTAGAATGTTATACATGGCAGTACATAATATTGACCCAATACAGTGCTATGCTTATTATTTGTAGACATGAAGTCAAGCTTCTTAACTCCTGTAGCTCCTTGTAAATGACACTTACTTGCAGTCCCTTTGACTGCTCAATGACATTTTGCTTGTGTACTTGTGCAGTGTGACAAATTTGATTGACTTTCAGCTGTCATTTAGTCGAATGAGCAAAATGAAACTTGAGAAAGTAAGCAAATGTGGTGAAGTGGCAGGTTGATACCAAATCCCACAAAAACGCCATCTTGCAATGGTTCTTGCTTTATTTTGCACAATCTGGAATGGGTGACTGCTGAGGACCAAAATTTACTGTTCATTATGAGTCTAGTGGGGCTACATGCTCAGTTTCATGCGCCCCAATGTTTCATTGTCCCCACAATGAAACCACAACCCACCCCCCCCTGCTCCAAAAAAGACAAAACTTGTCACCACACTGCATTAGCTGCTGTCAAAATGAGTGAATTCATTAATTAATTGTTAGTTAATTAACCCAAGGCTACCTTTTTTGCCTTGCTGAATGCATTCTTGAATATTTGCAGTGAGAGGCCAAGTCTATCTCTCTCTCTGTCCCTACCTCTCCCTTATTGTCTGTGGAGTCATGGAAACGCATATTGATTACAGGTTGTGTATCACGTCCACACTGTTTTATTTTCTCCCTTGTGCTCCCTGTGGCTGCTCTGGCTCTCCCTCTGCTCTCTACCCTCTCCAGCTCAGCCTCGCCTTCTCGCTATCACTGACATCTTAATAAGGAGGTGCTCTGCCCAGCTGGGGTGGTAAACATAGGGTTCAGCGTCACACACACACACACACACACACACACACACACACACACACAGACACACACTATTATTAAAGCCTGTAGTGGAGAGTGTTAGACATGATGATCTGCTCCATCTCTTACATACTGAGTCTTTGCTAGGCTAAATATTTCCTGTGCTGTGAACTTTGTGGAGATATTCTACTTCTTCTGTATCACTGGAACTGATGTTTTGATTTATCCTCGCTATCCTCTCAGTGAAATAAAGCAGCTTCAGTTTGATATGTGACAGAGTGTCCGGATCTAGGCTACCAACCAAATCTGTGACCTGTGGTGTGGAGTCTGGTCTGCATGTCATGGTTTACATCAACTAACATCAAACCTGTAGTGAGATAGGAAACCTGCTACATCTACATACTGTACCTACAGCTAACTACTGTTCAGTCTAGGCTCCATGTTCAGTCATGTTATGTGAATGTGTGTCTTTATCTGTACGCAATCAGACAATCTCTCATTTCTGACATCTGTTTGTCTTTTCAGCATAGGATTTTGGGTGGAGACTTTTATAATAAAGTGTGCGGGCACCTGAAGCTGCTGGAGAAGGAATACTTTGGCCTGGAGTTCCGTCACCACACTGGTACCTATGTGAGTACTGCACCAGTGACCCCCAGCTAAACTCACTTTTAAGGCCAACGAGAGCCACACTCATTCACTGTACCACTGAGACTTCAGGATGAGTAGTGTAGTTGAGACCTTGTAAACTGGAGTGGGAGACTGGGAAATGCAGCTAGTCTGAAGGCCTCTACTTCTGAAGAACAGATCAGAAACACACTAATGGGATCCTTTACAAAAAAGATCAAATATGTTTGTGAATTGATCTTTGAGATCAGATGCAGCCCACATCAACTCTTGAGTTCCCCGCAGAGGGATCAGTAGAGCTTTGGCAAATACTTGGTTGCTGATAGAAAATGGGGGCCTTTATTATAGTTGGATGGAGTTGATGAGGCTCATATTTCCCTAAATGGTGTCCACTGTATGTGATTTTTATGCAGGTTTGGCTGGAACTACTCAAGCCCTTATCAAAACAGATCAAAAGTAAGTTTCCCCAAAGATGTCTAATGAGCTGTGTGGATGCTATGTTTGTATGTGTGTTGCACAAGAGCAAAGAACCTCAGGAGTGAAAAAAAGATTTGAAGTTTCTGGCAACATGCATGTTGATCTTGCTGTGTCCCCTCTCCTGTCCTCTCCTGTCCTCTCCTCTGTGGCTCCAGAGGACACCAGTGAGCTGGTTTTCCGCTTTATCGTCAAGTTTTTCCCCCCAGACCCTGGACAGCTGCAAAGAGGATTGACGAGGTGTGTGTGTGTGTGTGTGTGTGTTTGTGTGAGTTTCTCCAAGTTACAGTCCAACAATCATGATAGAGTGTTTCTGTACTCAGTATTTAGTGTTTCAGTACTCAGTGTTTGTGATGCACAGTAATGGTTGTGTTTTCTGTCTATTTCCAATAGGTATTTGTTTGCCCTGCAGGTGAAGCAGGACCTGTCCAATGGCAGCCTGACATGCAATGACAACAGTGCTGCCCTCATGGTCTCCCACATCCTCCAGTGTGAGTCTCACACTACCCTGCTTATCTTAACAGGACTGTGCACTTGCTCTCTTCCATTTCTCTCTCTCTCTCTCTATTTCTCTGTAGCAGAATTAGGGGACTATGATGAAGAGTTGGATGCTCATCACTTGGAGAATAAGAAGTACATTCCAAACCAGGAGTATTTGGACCACAAGATCATGCGCCTTCACAAGAGACACAAGTACAGAATCTCTCTCTCTCTGTCTCTCTCTCTCACACACACACACACACACACACACACACACACACACACACACACACAGGTACTCACCGACCCACTGTTGCCCTCCCTCCATCCCCATCTTTCTGCAGAGGCCACACCCCGGCCCAGTCGGACGTGCACCTGTTGGAGGTGGCACGTAAACTGGACATGTACGGCATCCGTCCTCACGCTGCCCACGACGGAGAGGGCATGAGGATCAATCTCGCTGTCACACACCTGGGTGTGCTGGTCTTCCAGGTACATAAGCCATACATGTATGTACATGTCAGCACACTCTAAAGGGAGATGCCACCCATCCTGTCTCTCCACAAAGCATTGGGGGCATTGTGGTCTAGTTGTAATGGGAGAAAGCAAGATAATACAGCAGGATAACAAACTGCCAGGGGTGTCTGTGTGAACTGTCCCTTGGTATAGGTCTTTGTGTAAGAATTCTAGCTAAATACTTTAAACAAATACATTAGATTGTGTGTAAACTTTAAAGCTAGACAAACTGAGCTAGCCCAACATCTAAAAATTCTCTTGATTGTTTTTTGAGACATCTGTGGGATTTGGTCTGTTAAGCTTTGCTCCTGGGAAACTCACCCATGGATGAGAATGATAGAGACCAGTCCAAAAAGCAAGTTTAGTGTGATGTTTTTTTTTATCATCAGGGCAACACAAAGATCAACACTTTCAGTTGGGCAAAAATCCGTAAGCTGAGCTTCAAGAGGAAGCACTTCCTGATAAAGCTGCACGCTAAAGTGGTGGTAAGAAAATTCCAACAAGAGACATCTAGTGGAAACAGAAAGAGAAGGCGGGGTGTGTGTGAATGGAGTGTGTGTATGTGTGTA
Organism: Tenualosa ilisha; assembly: GCA_015244755.2. Classification (NCBI taxonomy): domain Eukaryota; kingdom Metazoa; phylum Chordata; class Actinopteri; order Clupeiformes; family Clupeidae; genus Tenualosa; species Tenualosa ilisha. The sequence continues at coordinate 1,595,045 of PYXC01000091.1, read as the reverse complement.
TCCAGCCCTCAAGAAAAGACACGGTGGAGTTTTCCATGGCTAGCCGGGATGTGTGTAAGGCCTTCTGGAAGATGTGTGTGGAGTACCACGCTTTCTTCCGTCTGTCTGAGGAGCCCCAGGCACAGAAGAAGTCCCTCCTCTCCAGCAAAGGCTCCAGCTTCAGATTCAGGTTAGACCAATTAGAGAAGCACATATCTACTTAGACTGCATCTTCCATTCTAATTATTATAACCCTGAATAAATGAGAAAATAAATAGTTTTATTTTGGTAAGCTTGGCCCTTTTGACAATCTCACAAATCAGCTAAATACATTGATGTTTCAGGCACAGTTAAGAATTAAATAAAGATACAAGCAAACACCTGATTGCAAGTAGTGTGTGTCTTATGTGTCTGTAGTGGCCGAACACAAAAACAGCTGCTTGAATGTGTTGAAGGTGGAGACGCTTGTCAGACGTCCTCTGAGAGGTATGCATGGGAGCACCCCAAAAAATGACTGCAAACATCATTATTTTTAGACATTTCATCCATTTTTAACAGGTTTGTTTGAAATTGCGAGGTAACCACCTTCTCTATCCAGACAGAGCCATGGACAGAGCCGTTATGTAGAACTCATAGATCAAGTCTCCAATTTCTCTCCCTTCATTGACATTGATAAAAAGGAATATCATTACTATTGTTACAGACAAAGATGTATTTGTTTTTAGATTTGTGTACACTTTTTAGAATGTAGTTGTTTTGCCTTCTGTGACACACAGGCCGTACTCCAGGTCTGACTACAGGTCTCGACAGTGTAGATCCTCTCCTGACATCCTCACAGCTGTCTCCAAACAGGTGGGCCACTTTACAGTCAGTGCTACTCTTCTGGGAATTACTTAAACAGGTCTACTCCTATCTGTGCATAATTAATGGATAGGCTGTTTACTTTCAATGTGTTTTCTGTGTGTGTGTGTGTGTGTGTGTGCGTGTGCGTGTGTGTGCGTGTGTGTGTGTTTGGGGTGTATTTTCAGCTATATGAAGAGTCCCACCCGTTCCCTCACCCAACTCTGGGCCACCTGCACCGAGATGAGGCAGGCACCTCCAAGCGCAGTCGCTCGGCTGACCTAGTGGACCGCTCCTCGCCCTACCACTCCCTCGACCCCTCTGCCGAATGCTACCCATCTTCTCCGAAGTCGCGGTACACCTCACGCTCAGCGCCAGAGCGTCAGGAGCGTCGTGGTCGGGGGGCTCAGCAGCGTCACCATGCGGGACATGGCCCCCAGCGTCCCCGCCGACGGCACTCCCCAAGCAGCCAGCAGCACCTGGTCCTCCTCTATCCCAGCAGCCCCCACCTGCAGTTCCACCCTGTGCTGCCCACCTTCCCACTTGCTGCTACCACTGCTGCTGCTGCAGCCGGCCACCCATACCTTGCGCCGGCCCACGGTTCATCGACCTCGCTCGAGCGCCTTCCGATAGTGCGACCAGTCCGCACCGGCCCCATGGAGTACATGCCCCAGCCGCTCAGCTGCTACCCAGAATCCTCCCCATCCCTTAGTTCCCAGCGGGTGCAGCAGAGGTTCCAGGGATCAAGGCTGGGGGTAGCGGCGGCGGCGGCGGCATCGGCACGCTCCAGGTTGCACTCAGAGATGACAGGGCGCTCAGGACTCAGTGCCGGACGGCGTCTGGACATAGGACGTCTGGAGGTGGGTCACTACAGCGACGACTCGTCTTTTCACACGGGGCTGCCACGCCGCACTGCCAGCCAGCCTGACGTGGACCTCCGCCGCCCGCTGGCACCCTCCAGTGCCCACGCCTCCGAGTACCGACCCCTGGGCTACTACCCCCACCTGTCCAGACAACCACTGCCCACCCGGCCCACCTACCTGCCCCTCAGCTCCTCCCCGCTGCCGGAGCGGCCCACCTCCCTCTGTGTGCTGGGCACGAGCAGCTACAGCGATTCCGACTCTGACTTCTGTCCTTATTACTACCCCGCCGTGGGCAAGATGGTACGCTCCGCTCCACTGGCACGCATGCGCTTCTCCTCAGGGAGCCTTCAGCTGGATGAGGAGGAAGAGGATGAGGAAGAAGAGGAGGAAGAAGATGAAGAGGATTTGTACCGCCAGGGTGGTGCAAGGAAGAGTGCTCTCGTGAAGGAGATTAAACTGTAGCCTTCAGCAGAGGCTTACGTGTGGGTAGGTCATGCCTACACACAAAGGCCATTGGATAGTACAGATGCCCAGTGCCTGAATACAACTTCAGCAACCTCGACCAAACTTACAGAAACCCTCTGATTTGACAAAATCATTTTTAATGAACTGTCTCAGAAACACACACGATCAGGACTGGAGTTATGACACCGGATGTCTACAGAGTCTGAAGCAGCACATTTCTCATCATCAACATTAAAGGGGTTGTCCAGAGTCAGAGTCTCCTAGTGGTTGCTGAGTGTTGTTGGTAGGAATAAGAATGAGAAAATTTGGTACAACAGACTGAATTAACCGGCAGTCTGTGTTGCATCAAATTTTTCTATTCTTATTCTTGCAGGCGGCAGCTTTGACTAACGGGCTCTAAGCTGATTGACTCCTGACTATTGCTTTAAGATAGTACAAGTGAGCCATGATAAGGTATATGAGGAACAGTATGATACACTGACTAAAACCAAGGGATAGTGAGGCTCTCTGTTTCACCACGGAGTGACGCTTATTTTAAGCCAGTGAAGGGAACCATAGACGACAGGTGTGCACTCAGAAATCAAAAGAAAATTGTCAATAGATTTTTATGTTTAAAGACTGAGCAACACTGCTAACATGTGCCAACAGATGGACTCTTGAAAAGTGTAAATATGTATTTAATGTCCAGTTGTAGCTGCCCATCAGTCTGAAGCCCAGTAGGCCTACTGCCATCTTCACTTTTTCACCGTCACAGGCTCAAGCCCCCTAACCTCAGGTCAAAAGTGAAAAGTGGTCTCAAGATAACAGGCAGCTACATCCAGTCTCCCTAGCTACTGGTATTGTATGTATTGTATGCATTCATGTGTTGAAAATGGAGACTCCCTGATCAGTGGCTTGTGTGAGTGTAGGTGTGTGTGACTCCCTGATCAGTGGCTTGTGTGTGTGTAGGTGTGTGTGACTCCCTGATCAGTGGCTTGTGTGAGTGTAGGTGTGTGTGACTCCCTGATCAGTGGCTTGTGTGAGTGTAGGTGTGTGTGACTCCCTGATCAGTGGCTTGTGTGAGTGTAGGTGTGTTGGACTCCCTGATCAGTGGCTTGTGTGAGTGTAGGTGTGTGTGACTCCCTGATCAGTGGCTTGTGTGAGTGTAGGTGTGTGTGACTCCCTGATCAGTGGCTTGTGTGAGTGTAGGTGTGTGTGACTCTCTGATCAGTGGCTTGTGTGAGTGTAGGTGTGTGTGGGCTGATGTGTGGAAGGAGCATTTCTAGAATGATTTGACCGCTTGTGTTTGGCTTTGTGGGAGTTGTTTCATTCTACTGTGGTAGGTTTGGAGTCTCTTGGGGTGAGAGTTTTCCAAATATGTGGTGTAAGGACTAATCTGGATTCATCTGCATTCGCTAAAACTCACACTCCCCATGCTTTTAACAGGTCTGCTTTTGTAGCTGATAGCATTTTACTCAAATGGTGTGGGAGGATGAGGCCAAACAAGGCACAAGGCACAATGACAATTTCATTTACGATGAGTAAATGAGTAGATAAGTTAGCAGTTGGCCTCTAAACACATTTGCCTTTGAGTTAGAATAGACCAGCCTAAAACTGTGAATATGTTGCGGTAGTTTTAAGTAGACTAATGGCAATTGTACATAATGATTTGGGTCCATTGAATATGTCTGTTACTCATGTTTGTAGAAATGGGCAATTAAAGCCTAAAATGAAAAATCCCTTTGTGATGGTGCAGTAAATCAAATGTCAATCTTTACATTTTTTACATACCAGTATTGTATTTTAAAACCAGTTCTTAGTCAGCAAATTCATATTACCAGTAAATCACAATTACCCAATTGCATTTTATACAAATAACACTAAAAAAGAACCATGGATGGAAACAAAGCAATTCAAGTTAAAATATTTATCACAGATAAATGTACAAAAAATGCAAAAATAAACATATTGACAAAAAGGAATGAATTAGTTGTTGTCGACTGTAGTACATTTCAGCATTTACATTTAACAATATTAAACACCTGGAGACAAAAATTTCAAAGATTAAAACAAGACCCTAAGTTAGTGTATGAGAAAAAATAAAAACAAGTAAACATTGACAGCCATTTCCCTAAAATTAAGCACCCAAACCAGCACCCAAACCTTAAATTAATTTCTGGTGGATCTCAGAGTGTGAAAAGTAGTGTCTGCACTGTCATTTAGCTGGAGATGAATAACAACACCATTTAGCACTTGATTTTGATTGAACAAGTTCATAGATCAGATCATAATGGCATGGTTTAATTACAGTGATCATCCAAAATCCAGCCACAATAAATCTAAGCGTTGGAGGAACAGGATATTACCATGAATGCACCTCCCTGCTGAATGGAAAAGGACAGCTTGTCTGAATCTGACTTCATTTGGTCTGAAACTGGCTCCAGCAGTGAAGTCTTCTAACTCAGAAGGGTTCTTATTGGGACACTACAGGTGTGTTGACCTAACAACACCCTGCGTCATTATGGCTTCAGCCTATTACTTGCCAGTTTACTGTTAGTGTTACTGTACAGTATGCATGCTAACGCCACTCTATCCCCCTCATTTGGAGCCCTTTAGAAGTTGTGGAAGGGTGGTCTGGGCTTAGGTCAAACATTACTATCAGTAAACAGTGGTACATTAAAGAACACCCACCTCTCTGAGGGAATATATCACAGTAAGTGTTAATGCCATTAGGAGTGATTGGAGAAATGGGGGGGGGGGGGGGGTTAGTATTTGGGCATGCCAAGGGAAAAAAAGCAACACTATGGAACTAAAGAGGCTGAGGGGAAGGGAGAGGGCAGGGGTTACACAGTACAGGGAATCAGAGTTGATCAGTACAGCATTACTCTTGATTTAAACTGGAATTCAATTTTTAAAACGTGTACAAAACAAAAAGCTTATTGCCTCCACCCGCTTCTATTCTGCTTCAAAAAGCACCACACACCCGACTACTTTACTACTCTACACATCTTTCCATCATTTTGCCCTCCATCGTCTCATCTTCACCCTCTTCCTCTCACTCATCTTCTGTTATCACCATCCATCCTCTCCTCTCCGCTCCTCCCTCCACCACACCCAACATCCTTTGGTTTGTTCTGGGCCTCAAGCGTAGCTCTGGAGGGGTTCGCTGATCTTCATGCAGGTCCAGTAGATGGCCCGGATCAGGCTGGTCAACACCAGCAGGATCAGTACAGCCCACGCCGCATAGATCCGTTTGTTCGTCTGGATCTGGGACCAGGTGCCTGCCTGGAGTCACAGAAAAGTAAAGTATGTGAGGATAAAGCATTGATGACATATTTCGTTTATTTAGATTTATTTTATTTTATTTATGCTTTTCTCGGCCATTTATTAATTGTTGGAGCAACAGTGCCATCTGGGTTTGACAACTAGTCAGCATGTCATTTTGGATAAAACTGTCTGCTAAATACCAGACACTTTACTTTTTTGACTTAATCACTATAATTCTAGAGTAGTTTTCTTTTTGACAGAAATAATAATTATACAACCTTGTGTACAATTCATGTAAACTGCAAATGAAATCTAATCAAGTACTGTCAAGCCGTTTACATGATCTGCAACATATGCTAAAATGAAAATGAATCTAAAGAGGTTTGTCTCAGCTGAAAGACTACACACTTACTATTAGGCCTGCTGTTGCTATGACAAAGATCAAACACACCAGGAACCACCGTATGCTCTGCCTTCGTGGGTAACGCTGACCAATAGAAGAGCTGGGGAGAAAAAATTATGTATAAACTAACAAGTTTTCAGAGAGAAAGAGAAAGCTGACAAAGGCATTGAAAGTGTGTGTGTGTTTCTCTGTGTGTGTGTGTTTAAACAAAAGTTGCAGACTTACACTTTTCTGCAGTGTGGGCATCTGGCTAGTGTCCTGTCTGTAAAGTCAGTCCACTAGGAGAGAAGTCACATCCCAATTAAAAATCTTTAAAAACTCAAAATGTTCCTTTTCTGCTTGTGATACAGTATATGTACATTTCTTGTTTGACCTTGAAGTCTAGAAAAAGCCCCAACAGCAGGACAGACAGGAAGCAAGTAGAGGAGAGAAGTGGAGTAGGTTTTGGAAACATGCTCAGGTGAGACCGTGGCCAGTGGACGCATTCCGAGTGGACAACACTGCCCTTGCCACTGTGCCTCAACCTCCCTGTTTTCAATTCAATCAAATCACCCACTCGACAAAGAGCTTGTTAAAAAGTAGTCAGTTTGACCTGCTGCACTCATGTACCCTCTGTACTTAAACAGGCTTTCAGCGGAAGTGTAGATGTAAGGCTGCACACTGTGTCTCACCAGGAATGTGTTGGCGCAGTGGCCACAACAGACGCGTGCTCCAGCGGGCTGAGGCTCGGCCGCCACTGAGCCTGGATGCACCGGCCCCAGGTTAATGATCCTCTTGCTGCAACACACAATCACCATTCATATGTACCGTAAGCAACACATAATTCAACACACACATTTACAGTGCGCAACATACAATCACCACTCATGTTTACAGTGTGCTGACAGTTATGTACACACAATCACCACTCACATTTACAGTATGCTAACAGTTATGTACACAGGATCACCACTCACATTTACAGTGTGCTAACTGTTATGTACACACAATCACCACTCACATTTACAGTGTGCTAACAGTTATGTACAAATGATCACCACTCACGTTTACAGTATTCTTACAGTTATACAGTTCGGGGCCTGACTTGTGCACGAGTTGTTGCTTGTTTAATAGATTTTATTATTTTTTTATTATTTCAGTTATCAATGGAGTGTTTGTATTTTTCAATTCACTTTAAACCACTGTCTGCTAAATGCATTCAAACATTAAAAAAAAAAAAAAACCATAAGTAAGTTCTCTAACAGCACTTCAGTAGTAAGACCTGAAGTGGTATTACAGCTCTCTCATAAAAGTCTCATAACTTTACACGTACACTACAGAAGCTCTCTCTCTCTGGTTGCTTTTCAAAAAGTAATCTGCAACATCCTGCAATAAGCCTGATCATTTCATTTAGCAGTTTTACCTCCTGTCTAAGCTACTACACTACGTCACAAGCTCAGTGTGGCAGCACTAAAGTCATGCCTTGTGTCCTTTTTGAAACTGGAACTTCCTCTTCTGGCTTTGAACCAGACATCCGGAGCTGTGGCTCCTCTTCCTCTCGCTCTTTCTCCCACTCACCAGTACGGCCGTGGGCAGGCAATCCGCTGAGATGTCACCTTGCAGATGAGGAGACAGTTGCAGGGGCATCGCACATACTTCTTCCCAGCCGGAGCATTCTTAATGGGCTAGATGGAGACAGAGAGAGGGTAGGAAGTAAGAAGGAGCAAAAATGCTGTTTGACTTCTGTTTAATTCCATATACACACATGCTTTCAGACTTTAGCACCGATCACAGGCAGGGCTGTATCAAGCAGCCAGTAGTGGTCAAAGAGAACCTACTGGTGCACTGTCACTACAGGACTCATGTGACGTGCATTAGCACAGACACACCACCAACAAACTATGACCCACAGAGCAACAGATAGAGGGAGAGAGATGGCCAGTTTAACCGTGACCCTAGTCTTGTGCATTTCTGCAAAACTGACAGCTTCTCTTAAATTTGCCCACAACTAAGAGCACTACATGCCACTGTGCTTGTCTAATTCCATAAATGGTCCAAATCTGCCTTTGTGTAAGAACTGGAGTTGTAAGGAAATTCCATGGAAATCAGACAGTCCTCCAATCCCTCCCAGTCACACTTAATCAGAATCACAGTTGGGAGAGGGTGTGCGAGTATGTGCTTACAGTAGCCTCATTGCAGACGCCACATTTGACCACATGTTGATGGGCCTTGCCCTCTACACTGATGAGGCTCTGGCACACCCTGCAACTGATGACGGGGGCACTGGTGCTGTCCGGAGAGCCCAGTGGAGAGTAAGGTGGAGGTGCCTCCTGGGTAGCACTGGGAATTGGAAGACCTGAGAGTGAAAGAGAGAGAGAGACCAGGAAAGGTTTATCACACTATGCAACATAACCTCGTCCCATAAGGTCCAAAATTACATTGGCAAAATGAAGTATAAAATACCAGATCTGTCAGAGACATTAGCATGGTATTTTCCCTTGATTACCTTTTTCGTGTTCTTGTAATCCAACATTGAAAACACTAGGATACGCCGCGTAGCCTAATTACATGTTAGCTGCGTGTATCGAGAGGAATAACGAGGCTAATCTACTATTTACGCACTTCTGAAGTGTTTTTACAAGAAACTACTGGGTTGAAAACACTATTTGCAACGAAAAAAATGTATTTTGTAACGTTAGCGTTGGCGAAGGACGTGGCTTGCCATGGCTGTCCTAATTTTACAGCAGTCACTCACTTTGAGGTTTCAGAACTCCATACTGTCCATCTCCGGTAGACAACCCGTTCACTTCATCTCGCGGATCTGCCAGCAACGGGGATCTTTCGCTGTCCGCCATTCCATGAACACAGCCAGGAACGGAGATAACAGCGAACAAGTATTAAATGCTGTGTAATGAGACAGTAATGACCAAGATGCTCTGCGTTGACCAACAGGGAAACATACAAGGAAGCATCACATGATCACATGGCCGCGCATTCCAGGAAGTGGAGGGAAATAATAACAACACCACGTGACAACAGCTTGCATTGCCCTTGCTTGTACTGAACGTTCTTTTACTGTCTATGTATTGAACACGGGGTGGCGTCTTGTAACCATAGGCCAGTAACTCGGTCAGTGCCCAATCTCACCTATCTCAGTTCACTATAACAATACTACAAAGCTTATTTTGTAGATAAAACTTTCCAAATGTAAATAACTCTAAACTCTAACTCTAAATAACTAATGTAAAGAGCAACTAAAACTGTAAAGTTATTTGAACATTTCAAAGCCATTATAGGCCTATAATGTTACATATACATATACTGTAGCCTTCATACATACATAACTATACATAATAATATACATATTATTAATAGTAGTAATAGTAATTAAAAGTAGTAATAGTTATTCTAAGCAAGTGTCTGAGACCTGTTTATATAACAAACAAAAGGATAGTATGAGAGGTCTCCTGAAAACCGTTTTTTTTAATTATTATTTTCCCATTATCAAGAGCAGCATAGAGAGACACACAGTTCAACCAATTAAATACAATATACATAAATGTAAACATGATCATCATGAAACATGATTCATTTCGGCCATGTATGTACAAGGCTGCAAACATTCCTTCAGCTGTCCACAAACAGCAAACAGTAACAACAATATCTGTTTTTTTTTTCTTCTTAAATTAAGAATAAAAAAGTTTAAAATTAAGTTAGCAAACCAGACTCTGCTGGGGTATGTATCCTCAAAATGAACACATAATGTAAGGGATCCTCATGTCCATTTAAGACAAAAGAACAAGCATAACACAAGGTAAAATTCCTTTTCTCAGAAACAAAGAATTGTAGAAATACTTCACTTCAAGTTCTGTAAGTGTATTTGTGTGTGAGTGATGTGTGGGTGTGTGGGTGTGTGTGTGTGTGTGTGTGTGTGTGTCAGACATCATAGTCAGGCAGAGCTGAGTAAGTGATTCCTCCGACTGAAGGAGGAGCAGAGTGGAGTGGTAACAGCCAACAGAGCACAGACCCTGCAATAAATACAGACTGCTTTTAGATTTTGGACATCTTCAAAACACACACACACACACACATACAAGTCATAAAGCCTGCAACACCAACAGCTGCTATTTTTCTCTCCCTTTCTCACCGCCTCACAGCCACCCCTCTCTCTCTCACAGACACACACACACACACACACACACACACACACACACACACACACACACACACACACAGAACAATGAGTGCAACATAACACCAAGACCAATTCGATTCGATCTCAGTCTTTGCTTTCACTGTAAAGGTCAAACAGACACAGTAAGGTCGAACTGACACAGTATTCTAGATAACAGAGTCATGATGAAAACCTATCCCAGGAAACGGTCAGTACACCAAACACAGACCCAATTTGTGTTAGGTCCCAGGGAAAACTGGACCCAACCGCATAAAAGCCAAGAGCAGACCTCACAAAGAAACAGCGAAGACCAACTGCTGCCTGGCTACTGAAGTCCCATCAGATGATTTAATATAGAGTTTAGCCACGTGTGTCTACATGCAGATACCTTATTAGCCCAAATATAAGACAATATTTTTGTTCTGTAAATATTTGAGGACTAGACAAAAACAGTGAAAAAAACGACAAAAAAATGTTTGTGCTAAATGAACGGCAGCGTCTCATTGGCCTACAACTTCCACACACAATAGAGAGGCAAGAGATGGTCTTGAACAAATGTTAAATTAGCTGGGAGTGGTGTCAAAAGAATGACTGGGTTTACATGCACTTCAGTATACTTTGACCCAGTGTTAATATTCAAGATACGGTGTTTAAATGCGCACAAAGCCGGGACTTCATATCCGATTATATTTGGGATTCAGAAGTCTCTGATGCAGCGAAATGGACTCTTACTGTGTGACTGAATGAGTCTTGCCAAGCGCCTACACAGACTTCAAGAAGAAAACTGTCTTTTCAGCGGTAGTCTATGATCAAACTAAGGAAAACTTACTCATACAGACAGACAATGCTGAGCAAACATCAGTGTTTTCCAACATACCAACTCCTGTTACTGTTGCAAAGAAATGTTGAAAATCAGTTAATGTGCAGTGGAAATGAGGGAAGCGAATCACAGTTATGTTTGACTGTCTTACAGTCACGGCCAACTGCCCCCCCCCCCCCCAAACAAGGCTGTGACCTCTATGTAGTGTACTGTTTGCGCTGTCATGGAAAATGATTATTGGTAGCATACTATTAATTCAGTTTAAATGTGACAAATTTACCCACATTAATTAACTTGATCTCATGCTTTAATTTATTGTAATAATGTTCAAACTTTATGGTAATAATGTTAAAACTTTTTAAAAAATGACTCTGGGAAAGGGGGATTGTCTTATATTCGATTTACATTCGGGCCAATATGGTACTGCAATGTGTGGATTTTAGCCATAAGTGTGTCTGAATGCATCTGAAACGTGGGTAAGATTTTGAATCTGGAGTAATAATTCACTCTCTCACACAGGTCCATGTTAGACCAACAGAACCACAAAATTATAAATCCTGCCCTGTATTCCACTCGTTCTCCTTGTCTTACCTCTTCCAAAGACCTCTCGGAGCAGTGCCAGCTTGGGCTTCCGCGTGTGTGTGTTGTGTGTCTGAGGAGCACCGTTGGCTCTGTCCTTCATAAGCTTGTTCTTCATCTGCTCAATGGGTGTCTCGTCCGTTATTATGGACACTAGCTGCAGAGAGAGAGAGAGAGAGAGAGAGAGAGAGAGAGAGAGAGAGAGAAGAGAGAGAGAGGAGAGAGAGAGAGAAGAGAGAGAGAGAGAGAGGAGAGAGAGAGAGAGAGAGAGAGTGGGTGGCTGCATGACACAAAATAGAGAACATTAAGTGGAATGAAGAGATGCAGCCAAACTCATTCAATTAACTTAATTGAAGACAACATAAATCACTCACATATACCTACATATCATTTGTTTTGGTAGGGATCAAGTTTGGCCAAAGCTCCAAAAGCTGAAAGCTATAAGCTCGGAGTGCACTGTATGAAAGTGAACTGAGAACAGAGCAGTATCACTCTGATTTTACCTGATCGTAAAATATGACCATTACAAACACACCAAAGAGAATGGACTCCACCAGAAGAATGATGTAGTGAGCCCTGTGAGTGTAAGAAATAGAGGGTAGTAGAGGGGTATAAATGCACAGGGAACCACAGAAAAGAGAATGACTTTTAATGTACCTGTAAAACTATGACACTCAAAGCGAGAAGATTTCATATGGTCCTGTTTCCAGAAGTGTAATAAAAATGACAATATGCAAGGGAGGCCTGTGTGTTTTGTAAGTTATATCAATACCCTTACCAACCAAAACACACTATCACTATGGCTATCAAGATACACCGTCTCTGTGATCAAAAGTAGGACATGAATGTGTATTTTGTTGGTAGTATTGCGATAAAACAGATCATTTCTTTCTTTATATATGCGTATTTTGCTCAACTCAGACATGTCTGTCTGTGTCACTCACACAATGAGGTGTTTGCTGGGAGACTCTTCCCCCTCTTTTTCCTTCTCTCCATCATCCTCCCGCTCACTACGGATCCTCCAAACCCACGCTGACACCACCAGCACCAAGGAGTACAGGCTAGCCATGCCTGGCACAGGTCAGTGCAAAGCAAGCAAAGAGAGAGAGAGAGAGAGAGAGAGAGAATCAGCCCGTACAGATCAGCCTGAACGGGTTTCTGAGCCATTTATGGACATTACTCCCTCACACTGCTTTTTTTTTCTCCAAGTAAGAACAATGCACAATGTAAGACTAGGATCATAGATCAGGAATATTACGTAACTAGTGCAACACCTACCTGTGTAGAAAAGAAACTGGATGAAATATTTCTGGTTAAGCTCTCCAACACAGTTGTTTATCCTCAAAAACAAACAAACAAAAGAACTATGAGAAAGAGCACTATATACAAATCTACATTGCTGTGATAACAGTGTGTATTGGCCTATATGTGTGTAATACTTTTATAATACTTGGCTTACCAGGGACAGTGGTGGTCCATGCGTCTGATACATCGCTGACACACCCTGCAGTGGTGCGCCCGAGGTGGCCGATATGTTTCACATCTACTGCATACTGTCCATCCCTCACATCCCTATCAGATACAAACACACAAACATGCACGCACACACACATTAAAAAAAACAAACATTTAAATGGAAAAAATTTACTTACCACACACACACACTTTATGAAATATACACAATTCACACTTTATTATTATGATACAATGTCGGACATTTAAATTCTTATTTGTTAACAACTTAAACAATAAACAAACAACACATATAAACATTCGAGAGAGAGAGAGAGAGAAAGAGAGAGAGAGGGAGAAAACCAAGGATGAGCGAGAGAGAAAAACCTACCCTCTCATTCATGCGGTTTGATTGTGATCTCAGGTCAGAGAAGTCAATTGCTGTCTCGGGCAAAGGCACCATACCTGCACATAGAGAATAAAAGGAATGAAACTGAGTGAAATGAATACTGAATGAACACACACATCCTGTTTGCTAAGTTTGTTAAAAACTGTGGAACCTGATTGTAATTTCCATGTGTTCTTTGCTTGAGGCAATAACGATGACATAGACCATGACATAGGCTACTAAGAGCATTATCAGTGATTAATCACATTCTCTCATTCTGGGGAGTAACACCTGAGGCCCCATGTCTTCCCTGCCCTCAAAGTCTTATCTGACACAAATCAGACAAGAATTAATCATCTTAAGGCAGTTCAGTCTTTGAGGGTTCAAGGCATAGGGTTCATGGAACATTCAGATTCAGTCTATATGTAGCTATCTGTACAGGCTAGGCAACCTCCCAGTTAGGCTACTGTAAGAACAGGTTGTAGGTTAGATCTGAGCATGTCCCTGGATCCAGGATGCTAATAAAAGTTAAAATCTAGCATACAATAAATGGTTGGTGGTTTAGGGTATTGATAAATTGAAGTGACTTGTACCTCACTTTTAAAATTAAATTACTGCATTAGAACACACCTTCTTTGATCTGAATAATACCACGACAGGTAACAGAAACAGTGCCGGATAACGCTAAGTAAACTCACCTGGATCGGAGAACACTGCCTTGGAATGGCATGCAAGTAGTAGCAGTAATATTATATTAAACACAGAGCCGTGCAGCGTGCACCACACACTGGGGAAGACAGAGAGAGGGAGAGAGAGAGAGAGAGAGATGTGCCTAACATCAGTCTGTCATGAGCTTATCTTTCACACATCAGCATCGAAACAGCTTAAGAGCAACACTCAATGCTCTCGGTATAATTTTATCGCGTTATAGTTCGTTTAATCAACAAAATAAAGCAGCATGTAGTCATTACGTCGATTTCTAATTGTGGCACAGCAGTAACATCAGATGCCAGTAGTCGTAGCAGCCAGCCATCGTCTCCAGTCTGAACAGTATCACAACATCGCTCAGATAGTGGCTAGCAGATCCTCACCACAAACCCCTGATGCTTCATACGGTTCAATAACACGTACCTTCCGGAATAGGCAGGAATTAGCACATACTGAATAACCACATAATCGGCATAAAAGACGCTAAAATATGTCAATAATAAACAAATGAATCCACACGGGTCTCGCCGACAGCGAATAGAAGCCATTTTTGGATCCCTTCTTCCGGGTGACGTCACATCGGAGGAGAGTTCGTGACGTTGGCCAGGCTATTTTGGAAACCTACTCCACCAGTCTTTCTAATCTTACCAGTTGTTACATAAGAAATCTTTTTATCCGTCTGTTTTTAATTCGTTATGTTGGTGAGAGTTCTGTTTCTGAGCAACCTACTATTGAGATTCTACTCTACATAGGGACATTTTAGATATAAAAATACTTGATTGAGTCTAGATAACTAGCCTGAATTAATTGAATCTTTTGTCATGATATGGCCAGAAAATCAAATCACAAAATCAGACATTTTATCAGGCGTTCAGAATCAATTACTGTAGGTCCAGGGTGCATGCTGGGGTGTAATGCCAAAGTAACGCGTCCAGTACTCACAACTAAAAATTCCGCTAGAAAGAACCTAAACTTAAAAAATGCAAGGCTCAGTAAGCATTGTCTTTTAATTTCACACAAACTCTCACAACACACTCACGATAGACACACAATTAGACTATAATCTATGAATAAATTTATTTACTAAAATCAACATGATCAAAATTTAAAAGCTTTGAGCAAACAGTTCAATTTTGACATCCTGCTAACCATAACACATAAATCAGAACAATTGTAGCTAAAGAGAAAAAAAAGAACAAAATCCAAATATAGTTAAGTTAATACTACAGATGAAGACAGAACTGTGGGAAAACCAGTTAAATGAAAGAAAAAAAGTGCAAAACAGAGTTAAGATGTCAAGGTGAGGGCACTGTTTTTCTGTCCCTTACTTTATCTTTGCACTGGCATACAATACATCTGGAAATGATAAAATTCATAGTACTGAAACATTGCAGGAGACTATTGTGTCAACCAACAGAAATTACATAAAGAAATTAAATAAACAACAAAAAAAAAATACATGGATTTGTGTCTGAAGCAGAGTGATTTAGAAAAATGGACATTCCAATGGTATCTAATTATATCTGTGCTGTATCAATTTGGAAATGTGAGTTGCAGTGATAAACGTATATTAGTACAGTTAAATATATTAAATGCAAACATTTTCTCTATCACCATATTGCTAATTTTGAATTGTTGACGTGATTTCTATTAGTTGTTTAGGCATTTCACTGATGTGCACAAGTTAAGCTTTTGTCATACTTCAATAAATAAATACTTATAATTACTTTAAAAACTGGCATTTTAAGGACACAGTGGGAGGACAATAATACATATTTATGTTCAATAAAGCTGCACTGTTTCTATCAAATAGGCACATTTTCAAACTTAAAGCATAATATGTTGACATAAAAAAGCTACAACATAGAATAAAATAATAATAAAATGAAAAATGAAACAAAATTGAAATCTATTTTCTTTTTTTCATCATTGCCAAGGTAACAGGCATAAATAGGTCCAACATTCACAGTGGGGCTGTGTAAATGAGGCCCTCAGCATGAAAAGTTAATAATGTAAAAATAAATATAGAATCTTTTCACCTGCAATGTTATCGCATATCACATTACTTGTATTTACAAAATGTATTTTTTTTATTTTTATTTCTATTTTTACTATTAAAATTGTTTCAATTTTGTATATAAACAGGTTGTTATATATGTGTATCACAACAGTTTCTTTCACTGGAGAAGTTAAAATAGGAATGGCAAAGATATGCATAACGCATATAGTGATAACGCAAACACAACCAAACACAACCAAAATCAGTCCTAACACAAGTGCTAAATATCCCTGATAACTATAGCGGTTGACCACCTACTTGATGCCCAAAACCTCTCTTCCCTCACCCACACTGCTGAAAACACAGAACCTGTAGAACTCTGGAGTAAGAAGCGCTATTATGCAACACCATCACTTGCAGGGGGAATCAGTAGAAGGCAGTCTGGCTGGGCAGGTAGATCCTCTGGCCTGGAGCAGTGCTGAGGGGCAAGGGAGGGGACAAGGGTGCCAGTGGGTAGCTGGGGTAGGGCAGGGGTCGACAGCCGAAAGACAGCAGGCCAGGGGAGGAGGAAGGAGCTGGAGGAGACAAGCTGCCAGGAGAGCCCTGGCCCAGGAAGGGACAATCTGTTCATGGGAAAACACACACACACATACACATACACAAACACACACACACACACATGAAATCTATGAATGAAATCTATGAATATACTACACACACACTTCCTTACTTACTTAGACCTTTTTGCCCCTAGTGAGGCATAGGCCATTGACAAAACTCCTCCATCTAACTCAGTCCAGGACTACACACACTGCATTAACAAAGTCTCTCACACTTTTTACACCTCAAGTTTTATGAATATGTATTCTAATGTGCATGTTAATGCATGCAGCACTGTCTTTGCATCTGTGTGCAAGATACTATACAATCATCCATTTCTCCACACATTTCCGTCAGACATTATCCATCATCATTTATCAGACATCAACTGCTTTCAGTGGTGGTTCAGCATAATATACCAAATGTGTACATGTATGGAAAGTGAAAGTGTGTGTGTCTCACCCAGGCTCCAGAGTGCGTGCTGCGCGGCCAGCTCTTTGGCATCCTCCAGCACAGTGCACACCTTGTCGGGCATGAAGCTGCTGCGCGTGCTTCCAATCACAACCTTGTAGACGAGCAGCATCTTGCCCTCCTGGGCCGCCGTGGAATAGAGGTAGTACTCGGGTGGTGCCCAGCCGTTCTTCAGGCAGTGGTACTCCAGCAGGCAGACGGCTGTGCTCAGCTGCCCAGGCTTGAGCGCCTGCAGGACTACGGGCACCAGGTTGGTCCCGGGGTGGAACGGGAGCACACAGCGTTCCACGTCCAGCGGGCACGAGCTGCCAAGCCGGGATGGCAGGCCCAAGGGACGGCCCGAGTTGGTCCCGCCACCGCCATTGGTGATGAGCTTGAGGCCTCCCATGCCTGTGGTGACCGCCGCCATCCCAGCGAGGTCTTCTGGCTTGCCCTGGAGGACGAAGGCTCCGGCATCGCCATACGGGCCGGGTGCAGGCATGCTGGCAAGCATCCCACCACAGCCCCCACGGGCACTGAAGCGTCGGCCACCGTCCTTATTAACGGGCTTGGCAAGAGTGACCTCGATGGGCGAGCCGTCAATCACAGCGCCGTTGGAGGCGTGCATGGCGGCAACAGCATCCTCACGCGTGTGGAAGTGCACAAAGGCGTAGTCGGTGAGCTTCTTCACACGCTCAACGGCGCCGGGCTTCAGGCGCGAGAACTCAGCGCGTAGCGTTTCCTCGGTAGTGTGCAACATCAGGTTGCGCACGTACAGCACGCGTACCCGCTGCATGGTTTCCTCATCCACGTCACGTTCAGGTTCGGCCCAGTCCACCTGAATGGTGTGGCCCCACAACTGAAAGGTTCCTAAAAACACACACGTTCATTGACAATACACACTGATTTATAGGCATATCAATCACTTCCTGTCAATTTGAACTCGAAAAATGTGACAAATGTTTTTGTATGAACATGTGAATAATGATCCTTTAAAAATGCACATAAAAGAGCCATTTAAAAACACTCTTTCGAACTGGACTCAAACAACAGTGAGTACAAACATTATCAGTCAATTGCCCTGTTGTTCAACATCACTGAATGCTGTCTGTAGGAAAAAGGACCACTAAATCAACATCAACATTAACATCATTAAACCAATGAGTGTTAGCTGAATAGGGCATAGCGTAATGAAAATGAAAGTAAGTCACTGTGCTCCATTCACTTAGTGTTAGTTGCCAGTTAGTTCACTATTAGGCCTATGTTGCATCATTTTTTCATTCTTTTTCCTACTGACAGTACTTGGTGACTTCAAACAACAGGGCTATGGTTTGATTCACACCACATTTCTCCTTTAATTTAAAAAGTAAACACACCATTTCTTCTTTACCTTTTTTTTTTACATTAGATTATTCAGAAACTATTATGTACTTTACTGTAGCAGGTAAGGTACTGTTGAGTTGTGTGGATCCATGAGTCCCAGACTGGAATTTAATACACTGGTCTGGGATCACTCCCTCTCACCTCATTTCCCTCAGCTCAACCAAGCAGACAAAGGAGCTTTTCTTAATGATCACTTTTCCAAATGTCAAACTATAACACCATTCACTCATCACAGCGATCCAGAGTGAAAAGGAAACACACACATACCAAGTCTGGTCTGGTGGTCCAGGGACGAGGTCACATGACTGGCATAGAGAGCCTATTCACTGCCGAACAGGAAAAACTTACTTCATCCCGCCTGAGACCGCCGCCACCACCACCACCACTTTAACTCAGCAGACCGTCAGTGTTTCATACTTGCTACTCGTACAAATGCACCTTTACCACACATTAACAATGCAAATTAGCAACAATTTCAAATACATCTTCTTTTATCTGTCCTATGTTCTGCTCAGAGGCATGGGGATGTTCTCTATGTGTTCAGCTATGTACATTTTGAGATAGAAAGGTGGAAAAATCCTGTGCGTGCAAAAAGCAGGAAGCCGCAACCAGTACTTAGCATCAGCTGTGTGTGCCAGCAGCCACAGCTCTTAAAAGCTGGACCACAGACGAACAGTGAAGGCTGGAGCAAAGTCATTACAGAAGGACTACAAGAGTGACCACTGCTTTGGTTGAGGGGCACTTCTGTCGAGTACCACCTCCAATTAAATAGAGAACGCATACTTGCTTATCAACAAGAGTCTTAGAATAATCCAATCTTTTTAATTAGTAGCAGCTGCTTTAAAGTTTAATTAGTAACAGATGCTTTTATCCAAAATGACAGGCTAAGGAAGTTAGGTTCCGGAATCAAACACAAGTTGAGTAGTTGTCTGTTGATGTTACTGCACCACATTCAGGTCTATTTGTTTGAGTGGCTTTGGGCAACAAACCAGTTTGAAAGTGTTTCGTTTTGGCATCCATTGTGTTTCCATTTTTTATTTGACATATCCAACAAGCTGACATAAAACCATGTTTAGACATTTCTAAACGTGCTGTATGTATACCTGGTATAAGCTTCCTGCGTGCCATGGCAGCAGCTTTGTGAGACTCATACTCCACAAAGGCAAAGCCACGGTTCTTTGTCTTGTCAGTGGCGCTGGGGTAAACGATTACATCCACAACTCCCTCAGTCACCTGTTAACAAACACAAATATACACATAACCTAAGCATCCATCAAAGTGTCCTAACATACAGAATTAATGGACGAGGCAAGGGCCTCAGCAAAGAGACCTCAGTGAATGTTATCCCTTACATGTGATTTTACTATATATACATATATAATAACAACAATTACAGTGGCAGGACAAAGCTCTGCTAGAACAACTGTGCTAGAACATGATATTACACAGGAGGGTAAATAATGATGGTGATGATGGTGACCTTCATCATTTCCTCCTGGATCTCCTCCCTGCGTTTGTCCTTGGGAATGGAGCCAATGAAAAGGCGGCAGTTGTCCAGGCTCACACACACGCCGATGAACTTGCCAGGGCGAATCTCATGGTTGTCCAGCAGTTGGATGGCACGCTGGGCCGCCTCACGGGTTGTATACATGACAAAAGCATAGCCACGGTTCTCACCACTGAATTCCATCATCAGGCGAAACTCGTAGATGCGTCCAGCACGCTCAAACACAGGAACCAGCTCATCCTCGTACATATCCCGCGGGATCTTGCCCACAAACACCTCACAGCCACGAGGAGGAGATGGGCCTTCCCAACCTGTTCACCACACAGACATACATTAGGAATTAAGCAAATTGTTCCATATAAACTTATATCAAAGGCAGCTAAAGTTGCTCTTAGAACTACTGTATGCCAGGGTCCCAAGTCAAATACATAAGAAACTACCCATCAATTGCATGTAAGGATTTTTTTTAAAACATGAAACAACATAAGGTCTTAGACTGACAAAAATGTTGCCCTCACACTGATCATGGGTGATGGTGTTTGCTGTGTGTCTGGGGTTTATGGTTCCTTATACCTGGGGGTGGACCACCAAATTTCCTTTGGCCATTCTCCTGGACCATACTGTAGCCAGTTTTCTCCAGCAGGGCTAAAAGTGCTGCTTCATTTGGACTCTCCAGTCGGTTTTCCTCTCCACCCATGTGTCCATTATTGTCATCCATGGCTACTAATTTATTGGCTGTGGATGTGAACTTGCTTTCATGACTCAAACACAAATCCAAATTCACACGGTATACTGAACATAGGAACACCTACTTGAGTTACCATTACAGAAAGTAGACTGAAGGTAAATAGTAGGCCTAACACTTACTAGAACTAGAAAAGCACTTGAGGAGTGCAGACCTCCACAAGGCAAGGGTTAACCTAGGGCTGACCCTAACCCTAAGCAATACAAATTCCACTTTTTTAAATTTATTTACTTATTTATCTAAAATAAAAAATACCATATCAATACATTATCACTGACTTTTATTTACTCTGGTGGCATTTTTTTGGCCTAGGATAGTTGTTGCAAGGTCATATAGGTTCACCGACCCACATATTGTGTTGCGGATTACCACCAAAATGTAATCATCTGTTCTTTGCCATAATGTCCAAGTTGTCCGAAAATTTCATCCCCAAATACGTGTGGTACTTTACGAGTTATTTTGTACACAGACTGACTGAATCTTTTGGAAAGATTGACAGACAGACAGACGCCAGCGAAAACATAAACTCCATAGCATTACAACATTAATAGTAACCGCAGTTCTCTGACAGGAAAACTTCAGTAGTTTTAAGTACAGTGCAGTACTAAAATATTTTCGTGTTCAAAATAATGCATTTATTGCCGTAGAACTGCGGTTATAACTAGTAAAAGTTAAAGATGAATCTGGACACATAAGGAGCTAGCCTGGGGACTCTAACATTAGCATTAGTTAACGTCTTATCTAAAAATGCTGACAGATTTTTTATGACTTGGCTCGTGACATAAAAAAATCTGGTATAGCCAGAGGTTTGACATGACTGAGATTTTTTTTATTTTCAAATGTGAACATCTTGGCAGAACTAGTTTTTTGGCTGCTCTAAATATTCAAGAACCTTAGGCGGGAACTTCAGTGGACGAAACTGTTAGTCCTATCACTAGCTACGTTACATCGTTTTGTACTTGTTTTCGGCTTAACTTGACAGGAAATATATATATATTTTTAAAAACTTCAATTAGCGAGCACTGCACTTTTCCAAAGTGGATGCTGAAAGGTAACGTATTTGCTCATCTATGACAATGTAAAACTAAGGTAATTTTAGCATTCATCTCCTTTTCTCCACCCTTATGTGTCTACACATTTATCTGCTAATGGTGTGACTAATTAGGTTAGCACAGTAATACCAACATAGCTGAACTGCTGTAGCTGAATCTATTGCCTTTGCATTAAGCTAGACGGCTGAAGACTTGTGTCCAAGCTTCTTGACCTATCTAGCCTTAGCTAGCTGAGAAGCAAGCGTTAGGTCTCCTACCTAGCTAAGTAAGATAGTTAGTTCTCATTGTGTTATTATTGATGACTTCAATAAGGTAACCAAGTGGTTGAAATATCTTAAACTCACAAAAATGTCGTTGGGTTTAAGAGTGACTACCTGTTGTGTTGACTCAAGTGTTTTCAGTTGGCTGCTGTCAAGACCTTCAGACTTGAACAGAGCTCGCGCAAGAGTCAAGGCTGCATCACAGTCAACCCCCCTCCCCCTCCCTCCTCGACCCCCGCCCCCAAGTATGTAATTAGTCAGTTTACTTATTTCAGGCCATAATAAAGTAATTCTACAGGCACTTAGACACTGCAATAATTCACAACACCAAAAAGTTTTAATGCACAGTACACAGACGGAATACAACACAAAACGAATAATTAAATTAGGTAATTTACGCTTATTTACATTACACTTTCAGCTTCTCCTGCGAAATGTCTGCTCTGAAAAAAATAGCATTTTGAAAATTTACATACCAGTTATAAGCAGTGAGTCTTATCTGTCAATTACATTGTGAAAAAAACACCATAGCAAGGTTTGGAGTAACAGTGGGCCTATATTTCAGTCTGATGCAGATTGCAGTTGGCGGTCATAAAGGCCTAATGGTAATGTACGCCTTCAAACAGCTTAGATTCCAGACATTTACTTTACTTTGTGGTGTTTTCTGGGGTCTTCTCCATAGCTACATTCTGATGTGGATTTAGGAAGCCATCCAGATGTGGAAGGAGATGAAGAAGGTAGGAAGCAGAGTGTAAAGAGGATCCGTCTGGAGGTAAACCGTGATGGCCAAACCAATTAACGCACTCACGAAAGAGAATGTTTTACTGCAGAAAATCCTCCGGACAGCTTTACAGAACTGACAAGAAAAGAGATGAATGTGGAGAGTGAAAAATATGACTTGGGTTTTGTTTATGGTGCACCACTAGGTGGAAATAAAGAGCTTAGGCAGCTGTCTGTAATGGTAACTAAACAAAGAGCTTTGGCAGACTTTTGTAGATTGCTAGCCCTGATGTCAATTTGATTCTCTTCTTGCAATTATAAGACAGAGAGACCTGAAATAATAATTAAAAAGATACTACCTTTTCACTAAAATCCATTTTTGCAAACTCACTGACAGTTCACAGAGTTCATTTACCCACTTTTCTGTTTTTGTAAATTGGATGTGCATCTTACATAATACATGCCATACATTCATGTATCGTTTTAAATTAGTCCCTACAGTGGGATGAAATCTACAGTGATCTTTTATGAAAAGTTCACTATTGAGCTTACTCTAATTACACATAAGAACCAAGGGGATTTTTTTTCTTTTTGTGCAGTTGCAGCAATAGAGGCTTAGCCTGGTTGGCTGACGCATATCCCACAGCATTACAGAGCACATGTAAAATAATGCTTAATTCACCTTAGGCAAACTCTGAAGCTTTTCCAAGAACAGACATTTCACCACACATGCAGAGGGGTGACTTGGATCTAATCGTTGTAAATAGAATACAGTTCATGGGAACTTAAAGCTTTGCCCTCTATGAGAGGGATAGTTGGAAAGAAAACAATATTTGGAAAGAAAATGTTATGTGCTAAGCCACGTTTTGCTATACAAGAGAATTCTGAATGAGTCTGAGCTGTATCAATGCTTTGTTTAATGTGTATATTTTAAAATACTCACAGACAGACTTTAATTTTAATGGCACTCAAAACATCAGAGTGTACCCCTCCTTCTCTTACCTGGAAGGTCTGGAAGCTCATGACAGTCCCATAGCGGCAGTACATGACATAATGCTCACAGTTGTACCACAGGAGGCTGTAGCTTACGGGCCCGATCAGCTTCTCCGCCCGCCGGGCCACCTCCTCCCCATCGAAGGGCTGCCGGCTGCACATCCCGTCCATGGGGTTGATGAGGATTTCTGAGCCATACGCAAAGTCTTCCACCGAGTCCACACGTATGCTGGCCACCTTGGCAATGGCGCCCAGGATGAGCCGTACGTTGGTCACCATGGTGCTGATAATTTTCTGGTTAGATGTGAAGACAGGTAGAATGTCAGGGATCAGGTGGGCAACACGGTCGTTCCCCAGGTAGATTCCAAAATGGGTGAACATGGTGCGGGGCACTTCCAGCAGATCGCCCCTCTTGTAGAGCGAGATGTTGTACTTGCGTGGCGTCTTCTCCTTGGTAGTGACCTCCTCCTCCTTTTGGACTTGCTCCTGCTGAGTGGTGGTGGTCATGGTGAGGAAGAACACACTCAGGGCCTGAAACAGAGCCATCTTCTAGCCAGGGGTAAGAATCAAGCCTCCAGTGCCTTTGACGCATGGGTATTTATTTGTGTGTAAGTTTGACAAAGTGAGGGGAGGGCCGGATTAAGGCCGGGCAACGACGACATTTTCTGGCAGCAAAAACAATGCTATGGGCTTTGGACAATCACATGGGCTCATTTAGAACAATGCAAGAATTTCACAATGCCTGTTCACTCCCTGCTCACTAATAGTTTTCTTCCCTCTTAACACCAAATCTGTCTAAGTTGTTCTTATTTCATGACACGAAAAGGGCAAGATAATTATAGAATATAATCGCTATGTTACCTCACACTAGGTTTTGTGGTGCAATTGTTCTGGGGTGAAAGCATTCTCCTAAAACCCTCAAATTTGGCTTTTTTTTTTTCTTTTTGGATCCGCCTCACAAATTGTGTAATTGTGGACTTTGCTCTTCTGGATAAATCAAACTATTCGGAAATTCTTGTTCAGAATGTCACTGATGTACAGACACAGTGAACGATGACGAGCGAAAAGCTCTGGATGTTTGTCTCAGCCTCTTCCTGCGGTTTTGCATAGTTTGGTGGATGGAGGAGACAGGAAGGACTGTCAGAGACATGTGGTGGGCGCTGACTCAAGAGTACACAACAACACTAATTAGTCTGTGGTGTGGCGTCAACAGTACAGTGAGGTGCAGGGGACACAAACCTACATGCACATGAGGGCCATGCACATGCATAAACACATCAGTCCTATGCTGTGGGAGAGTGCTTACTCATGTTAATGGTGAGTATCAAACCAAGCGCCACTATGACTGCATACATACTGGCCAAATCAGGCCCGGACATGCAGGCTTACGCATGGCACTGGAACTTTAGACACAAACTAGTTATTAGTAATAGTTAACTGCCTATTCCAGTATGAGAGAGGATGCACTGCCTTGTCAGTGTCTCCTTATCTGGTGTGCATATTTGTTGTCTGAGTGGAGGTTGAATGTTGAAGTGGTATGTGCTAACAGGAGAATTATTGATATTTGATCAGGTGAACTAATAACCCAAGACACTGTATAGATTATGTCTGAATTAGACTACTGTTGAGAAGTTCAGTAATTTCAATAATTCAAGGTAAGAAGTGAAACTCGTGCATTATATAGATTCATTACACATGAAGTTAAATATTTCAAGCAATTATTTGTGTTAATTGCAATGAATGCAGTTTAAAGCTAATGAAAACCCCAAATTCAGAATCTCAGGAAATTGGAATATCACATACAACAAATGAAAAAACAAGGATTTTTAATACAAATGTTTCCTTTTGAAAAGTATGTTAATGTAAATGCTTTAAATATTAGGTTGCCCCCCCCCCACACACACACACACCACACCACACATGATTATGCTGCATCAATGTGGCCTGGAAGCAAACCACATGTGGCACTGCTGAGATGATATGGAAGCGCAGGCTGCTTTAATGGCAGCTCTTGGCTCATCATTTTGAAATTGTTGAATCGTTTTGAATTGTATATATATAATATGTATATATATGTATATTTTACTTTTCACCTTGAATTATTGAAATTGTGTTGAAGTTTTCAACATTGATCCAATTCAGTGCTCCTTACCTGTCACTGTTTTGTCTGGTCTAGTTTAAAGGAGAAATCCGGTTTGAATCAATCTATAGCCCTGATGTTTGAGGCCACTGAGTGCTGTCTGCTGGAAAAAGAAACTGAAAATTTGATACAACACAGACCAAGCAGTGAACCAGCAACTAACATTAACCTTTGGTTTAAACTACATCAAATTTTCTTACTCTTTATCCTACTGACATCACTTGGTGACCTCTAACAACAGGGCTATGGATTGATTCACACCTGATTTCTCCTCTAAGTACAAAGTCACAGGGATTTTTTCTGATAGGAAGCAGAGTTGGTTGTCCGTTATCTTGTAACATTATTGCTGGTGAGGTGTAACAACAATTATTTGTATACATTTAAATACAACGAACAGTTTAAAGTTTATTTTTATAATAAAAAAACACTAAATACAACCAGTGGGGAAAGCATATGACAAAATAAGAGAACATGTAACAGGTTACCACTTTAGTTAGGACTAAACAATTGTAATAAACATTTTACTTTGTGCCATCTATAACTACAAGCCATGTCCATCAGTTATGTTCAATATGTGAAACATAACCTTATTCATTGTTCACTTATGTACATATTTCACACATGTAGGTATTTACAAAGAGTCTAAACAAGTCAGTTAACTCGCCATCCATAATGTAAATGGGATAAGGATTGTTGGGAGAGTTGTGGCAGGAGCAATTCCCACGCAACCGATGTACACAAGTCCCAAGAAAGCTGTGAGAAGGACACTCCTCTGGTCCCGAATAATGGATTTCAGGAACTCTAGGAACTACGAGAGAACAAAATTAAAGAGAGAGACGGTCGTTGAATAAAAACTTTTTAAGAGACAAGACGAGGATTGTATAATCTCGTTCATTTATAGCCTGCACCCAAGACTCCAGACGGTAAAAAGGGCGCCCTGTTCTTGGTGACCCAGATTTTCCATCAGTGTTGCTGTGTATGCCTGTAAAAGCTCCTAACGCTTTGCCTTGCTCAAGTGTCGTCGATCGCTGAACAAAACGGTCTAATAAGGCCAATTAGGTTACTCATGCATTTGAATGAACTGCACTGAATGCGCTTTGACGCAGGCAAAGTTGGATGCGCATACTAAGTATTTATTACGAGCAAAATGCCGTACTGACACATACTTGGAGACAACCCCAAGTGATTAGATTGGCGCCACATCAGAAAAAAAGTTTAACGACGTTCTGACCCAGACTGTTTTGTGCCAACATCCAAGGAGTTTCGACCACCCCTGTAAAGAGGTTGTTACAAAAAAATAATAGCAGTTTGTCTCTGCTTCGTCCTGCAGTTTTGCATAGAGATTTTAATTATTATACACGGTTCGATGGAGACTTTGCTTACCTTTTCTGTTTGTAGACATACGGCTGAGCCGTACCTGCAGTAGGTAACAAAATGCTCGCAGTTGTTCCACAACAAGCTGTATGGAACTTTATCAATTAACATTTCTGCTGTGTTGGCGACTTCTTCATTAGGTAAGGGCCTCTCTTTCATGCAGTGGTCCATGGTGTTAATTAGGATAGGTGACCCATACGCAAAGTCCTCGACGGAATCCACCCTTACAGTCGCCTGCTTACAAAGCACCCCTAACAGCAATCTTTTGTTCGTTACACTTTTCTGAATTTTATGCATATCGCCCGTCAGCACGGGCATTATATCCGGTATTAAATGTGCGACTTTGTTGTCTCCCAAATAGATGCCGAAATGAGTGAACAAAGTACGAGGGACCTCCAAAAGATCCCCTCTCTGTAACACACGAGTAGAGGCTTCGCAGGATTTGTCTCGTTTCTCTTTTTCTGAAGGGATTAGACTAAAAATGTTAAAATGTGCGAGCATAAATACTCTCTCCAGAAGATAAGTCAGCGAGTCTAGCATCATGAGTCTTCCAGTCACACAGTCGACAGTGCTCTCCGTCAAGTTTCAGGAGCGCATCTTGTTGCTGTGGGGGAAGGAGATGACATCACGCCATCAGTGGAAAGGCCATTGGAAGGACTCCGTGAAACGAGAGGTGTTACTTGTAGCGGTTTTATAGCGCATATGCGAATACCAGCGCGCAACAGTTGTGCGTGTCATGACCTCGCTTGTCGCCTTCAACCGCAGGTCAACTGACGCCGCTGAAAAGATTGTGGGAATGATGTTCTTTGAAGGTGCATGCCACCTAAATGATGAGTTCCCAAATATTTTGTCTCTAACACATACGTGATCCAAAATAGTCTTAAATCGGTTGACGCATAGTTGAGATGGTAGAAGTTGACCTGCCCCTTTCAAAACTTTTTAAAAATTGCAAGTTGCCCTGACTCAGTTCCTTGGTTGGCAAAGGACTGGGAACAACCAGAGGACAGACTTTAGGAATGGGGGAAAAACTGCCGTCGCAGGGTTTTTTGGCGGACTATTTGTTTGCCTGTGGTCGGATAGTTTCTCTGCGGCCATGTGGCATCAATTACATCCCAACTGGCACCAGAAAAACTGACCCCTTTTACAACCAGCGAGAAGGGGGCGTCGCTCCCAATAAGCCCATCAGCCACACCTGTACTCAATTAAAACACAGACAATAACAGACAAACACACATTCAAGTTGAATGAATGGGACATGAATGGAGCTTATATATATTTGGAGTGGGGAGATGTTAAAATAGAAAAATAGCCTACATAACAACAGGAAATGCTATCTAGGCTAACTGATATAATTTTAGGAAAGGTGTGTAGCAGGGTTAAGATGACAAACAATCTTAGCCTTTTATTAGAAACACATAGCACTGAACAGACTTTTCAACTTGCTCCTTTCCATTCTGGAACCAGAAAGCTACCTGCACCTAAAAGCATCTGATTTTCCATTCTGCTTCTATTCCTAGTCAAACACAACTAGTCCTGTGTTCAGCACACCCACTCATTACTATAATTTCAGTGCACTCATGAATAACTAAATGATGGCTAGACCAAACCCATTACTCCACACCACCACGCATTGAAGTTGACATAGCCAAAGTAGTGTCGGCTGAATTACCCAAAATTTGCATCAGCTAATGACCTGAAAGCTATTAAGGCAAACTCAAATTCCTTTCAGAGGAAAAAAAGACAGATGATGGGTTGACTTGATTTAAGAGGATTTAGCCATGGGGATCCAAGCCCCTTCAGTCCATTGATTGACATGTAGACTGATCAGGCCTGCCCCAAGTATCAATGGCGGCCCTGCATGTGGTTAATGCACCACTGGGAGTGAGATTACCCCACTGACCCCCTCGAAGCCTAGGGGCTTTCAGGAAAGAGCCGATGATGGATGCGGAGACATTTATCTTCTCAGTTTGTTTCTCAGTGTGACTGTGAAGGCCTGTGTGTGTGTGTGTGTGTGTGTGTGTGTGTGTCAGTAAGAGTTGGAAGAGCAGAGTGAGAAAGCTGGTGTGAATACACCTGATTTATCATGCATAGCACATCTTGCAGACAGCCAGAGAAAGAGAGAGAGGCCGTGTGTGTGTGTGTGTGTTTGTGAGCAAGAGAGTGAGAGTGTGAGGACAGAGAGAGAGCGCTTAGTCACTGTCACTGCTGAATGCATGGAGGGAATGGCAAAAAGTTGCGCTCCACAATTACCTGTTGCCTTAGCTGTCACTGGCTGGTTGACAAATGAATTTACTCCTTGTCCTAACATACAATGGTCACACAATATATATACAATTGACTGTAAACACAAAGTGTGTTGACATCAACTGAAGACTGGAAGAAAACTTACCTAAACTGAATGATAACATAAATACATTTTTTTTAACCATGATATAGATTGAAAAAAATAGTGATTTAAAATGGTAATTTACCACATGGTGAAGTAAGACTGAAATCACATTGAACCACAGCGGCAGTGGTTTTAATTTAAGAGAGCATGTGGTGTTGAGGTTGAGGTCACATGCGGTCATTTACAGGGAGTGAAAAATTCTGTTTTTATACAAGGGCACAGTCAGCATTTATAAACCTCTCTCAAAATGTGAACAGTTGTGATTCTTGGGTCACTGTTAGGTTAAAAATCATTCAGGATGTTCCTAAATGTGTTCCTAGATGTGTGTATAGGGGAAAGGTATGCCTATTTCCTGCTTTGAGAAACTTTTATTTGTGGTTTTAGACAGATTTCAGTCAGTTCTGTTGCCTGTGCAACTGTGTGTTTAATTGGATCTTCTTTGCTGTGCGGTTGGTTACTATGGGTAACCCCTAAGGAGAGCGACACAGTTTGTGAGCCATAACAGTAAGCTACAGATGAATCAACTGTTTCTCGTGTGTGTTTTATGTGATATATGATATAACATGATATAACATGTTGTTACATATGGGTAAATAAAAACTGACTAGACTGGCTTGCTATACATGCATTATTACTGTAATCTTGTAATTAAAAATACTGCTCAGAACTTGCACACAGACACATCGACTCCCTGGTCCTGATTAAGATGAAAGTAATCACTTTGCTCCAGACTTGGCTTTACTGCTATCTTGAAGTGTGAGAGGCCCCATTTAACACACCACCATAAAAAAGACCAGGATCTAACAAAGAGGGGCCATGCAGTTTGGCCGGAAAGTCACATCTGCATTCTTCAGACATCAGAAACACATGCAGCACAACTGCAACATAATATGTAGGCCAATACTGAATGGGTAATTGTATGTGTCCAACTGTATTATTTGCTTTTCAACTTGTTTGCCCTGTGATCCAAGAATCCATGCTTCTGAGGTTTGGCAGCCCCCTCATTTTAAATCTTACTCAGCAGCACTATAGCAGTGGCTTGTTTGCTTAACTAGTAAGATCAAATCTTGAAATCCAACGTTCATCTTGAAATCTAACGTTCATCTGATTGATTTTAGTGATAGAGTATAATACAATACAGGGATGAATGGATTTTAACCTCTGCCAAAGAAGTTATGTTTTTGCTGGTGTTTGTTTGTTTGTTTGTCTGTGTGCAAAATAACTCGAAAATTTATGCACGGATTTGGATGAAATTTTTGAACAACAAGAGTATTAGGACAGGAGACAGATGATTACATTTTGGTGGTGATCCAGAACATCATCTGGAATTTGTATTGGGTCATTGACCATATTGCCTTGGCAGAGGTCTGCACTCTTCAAGTGCTTTTCTAGTTTTTATCAAAAAGGCATTTAGCCTTTAGTAGTCTATGACTACCACAAGTGGAAGAGGAAGACCTACTGACAAGAACGAATGGGGATGGTCATGACCATGGGGTTCTGGTAGACATACTCTATGTGTAATTGCTACAATGCGTCATGGAATGATTAGGAAAGTGGTTTCATGATGGTTCACTGTCCACGCAGTAGTTGACAACCCTGCCCCCCCACCCCTCAGTTTAATACTGTGCACCTTATGTTATAATGGACAAATATTCAGCTCATTAAAGTGCTACCAAAGTTGAAATGTTAATGCTGCTATGTTTAGTTGTCATGGAATAATTTTGGTTTCGAGTTGCCCTGAACACAGTTTTGCACACTCTTGCATTGTATTTAACATTTAACATGTTGGCCACATATGTTAAAATATGATCTAATAGGTGAGCTATGTGAGGTCCTGTGCTAGTTGATTTGCATATTAAACTCAGAGTATATCTGGATCCATGATGTGTTTGACATTACATCAACATGGTTGTGTCCTCACACTCTGTAGCAGTGTTTATCACATTTTTGGATGTTTTCACCTAACATTACCACACAACACAGGCGCTGCTTTACTTCACCAGGCATTGATAGATAGTTCCTTCAGTTTACTTGTCCAACAGCAGCTATGTCTTGCTACCCTCACTGTGTGTTGTACTTTACACTTTTATACGCCAACCGACTAAAAATGGTAATTCAAGTATTATCACTCGGTTATTGGTAGGCTTACTGTACACATTCCAACCAGCACAAGCTATTCAGTAACACTTTATCAACCCACTGACCAACAATGACTTTTCAAGTATAATCACGTTGGTAAGCTTACTGTACACATTCCAACCAGCACAAGCTATTCAGTAACACTTCATTTAAAGCTCACCATCGAAATGACTGCTCTCCAATAATCCACAGATAAGTATAACCTCACCCGATCCTGTTTTACTATTAGGCCTTGGAGCACTGAGAGCCTTGTAGGTGCTATCGTCTTGCTTCAAGGTTGAATGTGTTTAGACTCTTGCTCTTTGTCTTGGTTGGAAAGGCCTTGAACCCTTTCTTGTCCTGCTTGGCCATGCTGGTGAGCAAAGCCACTGTTTTCAAAAAGGGACAAACTGAGTGCCAAACAGTGGAACCCAAGGGTTTTGAGGGCAAGAGAAGTTCGGGATGAAAGTGGGAGGGGACACTGTTGACAGAACTTGAAGTTTGGACAAATGCGTTAAGCATTGCTCTGCAGTTCCAAGCCTCAGTCATTGTGTCAACTCACATGGTTGAAGCATGCCAGTTAGAGCTTTGACAGATATATTAGACATATAGTGCACTCATTTATGTTGTTGCTGATATATTATGGTACTTCTGGTGCAAGGACATCTTATGGGAAAAAAGAAACTGTGAAAAATATTGCGTCTACTGTTTTGATTTGTTTTCAAGTCTTGTCATATTGACATACAACAGCTAGTCACTGGCATGCTCTTTGAGCAAACTGTGTCTCAGTATTCCAATATCTGGCAGGGATTGTTCTGGTTGTGGTCTCTCTGTTACCTTACTTCAACTTTAACTAACCTGTTTGTTTACTGTGTGAGAAGACTGAAACACCGTGTGAAAGACACACTAAAATTATATAGACATGTTGAATATAATGGTTTTGGCTCTGTAAGTCTGAATACCAAGAATAATCAGTGAGGGGACTCTCTGCACCTCTTATCTTCATTGCTCTGAATGTAATAACGCACATGCACTTGTCCATCTTGATAATCTAGTATATAGTTTTTTTGTTTGCCAAAGTGCTAAAGATGCTCTATGAATTGGCACTATATGGTAGACCTTTATCTCTAGATTCATCACCAAAATGACTGTTCCCCATTAATCTATAAAGAGATGACATCAGTCAGCAGCAGTAGGCTGGTCAAAACCACTCTCAATGCTATTTTGCTGTTTTTTTCAAGTCCTGCCACAGTTCTTCTAAAGTGACATATTCCATGTTTACTGAGCCATTGGAGTAATTTTCCATAAACAGGGTTGCTCAGACAGTAAACGGGAAGACATCTCACCAGTGTGAGTAACTTTTATCCCCACTCTTGATGGTATAGGCCAGGTCCTCTGATAGTCATGAGGGCCGCTGGCAGATCTAGAACATATGGACTCAATGTTAGAACATTTCTGTGGTTGTGTTTCCAAACAGCAGTCCATATTTGTGCAAGCACTCTTTTTTCCCTCTCTCTCTCCTTCCTGCCCCCACTCTCTTCCCCTATTTAGAGAATTCTTCACAGACATTAGACTGGCAGCAGAGAGAGAAGCAGGAGGCAATTGTGACCTGCCTCCTACTGAATTAGGGGCATTAAGCAAAGACAATTTCTCTGCCTGAAATGATGGGAAATTTTCAAGCTGCTATATAGCTGAATTATCTATTTTCAAATTCTGGCCCACATCTGAATTTCAAGTGGCACAGAACTTCAGACCCTACCTCTTATTCTTTAGTTTTGTCATAATAGTGTATTTTTTCAAAGCAACTCCACATAGGTGATCTAGCCCAATGCATCTCCCTGCATTTACTCGATACAGTTTACACTATGCTTAAGGATTACAGGCAGGGATTCAACAGGGCGCTCCATTTAAAGTGGCATTATGCAAGTCAATGTACTTGAAGTCAATCACTTTAATGGTTAAATGACTTTATTATGGGGCGAATTAGGGCTCTCTCAGCCGCTTCTACCATTTCATAGCATTATATCACCCTTTCAAGATCCACAGTCAGCACCTCACTGAAGAAAGAAACTGAAAGCAAGTCAGTATGAGCCTTGTCCGTCAACATACATAATTTCTTGAAAATGATCATTGCTGGTTGCTATCCTCTAACGTCTTTCCCAATTTCTCAATTTCAGCTGAGGTTAGCATGAAAAAGAGGAACAAGGCGCTGTTGTATGTAGAGGCATCAGTTTACAACAAAAGTGAAAATAAGTAGACAGGCTTGTCACATTTGCTCTGTGGCACAAAACTCGACATACCATTTCTACAGAGGGATTTTGCACTTCACAAAGCTATAGATGGCTTGCATATGGAACTGAGGGAGTAATTTCTTCCCACTGCTGTTTACAAGCCAACATAGTTACTTCTATGAAGTAAATTCAATCAAATTTTTAATTATGTAAAAAATCCACTCAAAAAGAAGAGTTTCAGTTCTCATGTTTTAAAGGTTAAACATTAAAGATCAAATGACCTTTGTCAGAGGTCTGGAAAGGGTGATGAGAGGGTTCCCGGAAATGCTAACGGGGTCACTTCTTGTGCCTGCATCACCACCAGCACTCTGCTGAGGTGGATGTCAACCTGAGACATGGAAAAAACACACAGTAAAGAAAAGACAGATGGAGACATGAGATAATGGAGGCAAACAATGGGGAAACATAGCAAGTAGACTAGATACAGATACCTTGACTCCTGCTTTTGGATGGAGGAAGAATAGCATCAATGGGTGACTTGGAAGAGTACAGGAAGAACAGTGGGAGAGACTGACCTAGGCAGAGATTGACAGAAATATGCAGGGAGAATCTGTGTGTGTGAGTGTGTGTGTGTGTGTGTGTGTGTGTGTACATGTATGTAAGGTTGATGCATGGATGGCAGGCAAATAAAAATGTAGACATCCTGTATCTTGTACACATACAGTACAAAGTCATAACACTCACAACACCGTACACACCAAGACAAAATGCAGTACAAATTGGAACTGATCATCTATCTAATAGCACATGCACATCAAGCAGACTTCAGAGAACTGGCCATCATACCGACAGAGACCTGCCACTACAGATGACTGCTGCTGATTCAACATGTTAAATCATCTGCAAATGAGCAAGCAGAGCCATCAGTTGAGCTGTGTATTCGGCTGCATTTTGTGCCAAAACAGATATACATTACACATGCTACACTATCCTGTCAGACATTCGATTGTTGGGATGGTGGGCGTGCAGATTACAGATTTAACAGAGAAAAAAAAGGATTGGAAAAAAGTACAACCCCAATACAAAAAGCTGGGACATTGTGTAGGCCTACCATGAATAAAAACTGCAAATCATGTAAATTCATTTGGTCAAGAATTTTACTCTCTTATACTAGTATAATAAGATGTAATAAAGACTATCTTGAATCTTGTTCAAGAACAGCACAAGACAACATATCAGTTGTAGAAAAATTTGATATTTTTTTTTGAAAAAAAAATTTAAGTTTAATTTTAAGTTTGATGCCAGCAACACATCTCAAAAACTGGACATGTTTATCAATGTGACACTTAAACTCATTCAGTTCCCATGTCAATCCCCTGATTAGTTGTGTTGTCTTGTCTGCTGTCCACCTGTTTCTTGTGATGTGTTATAGGAGATACATATAGGTACGTCTCAAAACAATTTAATATTGTGGAAAAGTTCTTTGATTTCAGGAATTCAATGTAAAACATGAAACTCAACCATTATAGATTCATTAGACAGTAAGTGAAATATTTCATGTTCAGATTCCATTATTCATGTTCATTTTGATGTTTGATGTTGTATGTTTGAGGCTGTACATGGGGGAAATGTTCATGTTTGGGGTGCTACACTCTTTGTGAGATGCCCAAGTTAGTTCCATCCGCTGCTTGGAATATGAAGTGACGTCTGAAAAAGATTATCCCTATGGGACAATAAAGACTATGTATCTATCTGATTCCCATCCAAAGCTAAATGTTATCTGAACCCTGCTGTGACTGCAGTAATTCAGTTCACATATTGAATTACACAGGGTTTAAGCACTTGAGTCCTCTCAGAAGGTTGTCTTGCTTTTCAGATCCTTTTTATCCATTCACTCAGCCTACCTTCCACGTCTAGTCTTCCGAACTCAGTCAGGTGCCATCCTTGTCTTATAGTGCAATACCTACCTCCTTGATTGCATATTTGAAAATGACCAAATAAGGAACCCATAATATTTGTTTGCCTACACATGCAGGTCTGATACACCACTGCACCAGTCCAGGATTTGAAGGTTCCACTTTGCAGACTATGCAACACCACTATGTCATCTGCATAAGTGAGAGACATGCTCTAACTGTGTGTCAAGGGCTTGGATCAGTGGATCCAAAACAATGTTAAATCACTAGTAACATGTGTTCACCTCATGTAACACCCTTCGAGGTCTGGTGACGCACACCATTGACTTTGATCCTAATCATACAGCCTTTGTAGGATTTGAAGAGTCTACCTCCCGCGTGACACTGAAGCAAAATGAAAGAGATAAAGAGTTTTGTTACATTGTTTATAATCTTCAGTCATTTTATTAAACAAAATGTAATCTCTATACAGTTCTTTTTCCAAACTTGTATTCATAATGTTTAATGATATCAAATGTTCAGTTAATAAAAGTGTTACCAACGTTCAAATATTAAACATAAGAGGCAATGTTTTAATCCACCAATGATTTTAGGTCAGGTAGCCCCTTCAGTTTGTAGTCCAGCAGCATCTGTCCATAGGCTTTGCCCTGAGGGAATAGGAGGAGGAGGAGAGTTTTACATTTTCTATTAATATTCCCGTACGTTACTTCATTTTGTGTAGCCTTAGGTACACTATACATACAAATTTCTAAGTCACAGAGTGCTTACAATGGAGTATAATAGGAAAATTGCTTCTACGTGAATTGCATTCAGACTTGAAAATGTAGTTGAATGTTTGGAAACAGTTTTCTGCAAACAAATTGAGAAGATGGGCCTCATTAATCTAAATGTATTTCTATAACGTGGTGTTTTTGGGATGTAATAGTCACACAGCCACATTCATGATAACATGCTGTGACATCTTTGTAACTGCTGAGAACAGTAATGACAGGACAGGTTACCTGCATAGAATATAGTGTATAACAGATAACTACATGGATGCAAGGCAAAACAGCACTCTACCAACAACTGAATTAATAACACATTTGGTAGAGTTTGTGTATTTTGCTGTGTGCGTGTGTGTGTGTCTTTGTGTGTGTGTGTGTGTGTGTGTGTGTGTATGTGTGTGTGGTCATACCTGAGGGTCACTGCGCAGTGATGCTATGCCTCCCCCACCAAGAGAATTTTGTAGAAGAAAGTTAAGGCCATGAATGCCTGGTAACTCATACCTGAGAACACAAACAGGGCTCAGCCTGGACGCTTCAATGTAAGAATGCCATTCCAGGCCTCTCCTACACTTCCTCATGTGAGCAGGCCCTCACCTGGTGACCAATGGCCTGTGAGAGCCATCCTGCTGGATGAGGTGCTGGAAGTACTCCTCCACAACTGACGCACTCAGGTGCTTCTTCAGGTACGGGTAGTAGAGAGGGTGCCGTGCAATGATTCCTAAAAACATACATCCCAGTACTGGGCATTACACTAACTAAAGCTAACTGAATTAGAAAAGCACTCGGATAGTGCAGACCTCTGCCAAGGCAATGTAGGGTCACTGACACAATACAAATTCCAGACGGTGTTTCAGATCACCACCAAAATTTAATCATCTGTTCACCGTCCTAATACCAACGAAAATGTCATCCAAATCCGTGCAGCACTGTTCAAGGTATTTTGTACACAAACAGACAAACAAATGCTGGCGAAACATAACCTCCTTTGCAAAGGTAATAACTAGGCAAAATATATTTGCAAACTAATCTCCATAGACAAGACCTTAAAATTATCCCCACCCGGTAAAACATGATGGCCTTGTGAGACATTTACATTTACATTTATGCATTTAGCAGACGCTTTTATCCAAAGCGACTTACAACTTTGTCAACTATCAATTGTTCAGGGCCAGTCTCCCCTAGCGCAACTTAGGGTTAAGTGCCTTGCTCAAGGGCACAACGGTGGCAGCTGGGATTTGAACCTACAACTTTTCAGGCTCCTTGCACGCTAGCCAGGTTCCTTAACTACTAAGCTACCACCGCCCACCTGATATTGACTGATTGACTGATATTAGTGTCAGCTATATTGAATGTGATTTCAAAACCGTTGGGGGACCTTTTTATGCACATGCTGATGAGCTCAATATAGACCACACAATGGCTACGATTCTGGTACAAGACTTGCACTCTGCCAATTGTTGACACTGAAATTAGGGTTAAATTTCATGTTTTTTCCCCATTCAGTGGCTTGGAATGTAATATCCATAACAAATCTGCACAGCGAGAATTGACTTGTTTCCACTGTCCACGTTTAGTGAACAGGCGCTCACCAATATTGGCTGAGTCACCTTTGTCCCCACTCCTGGTGTAGGCCAAATCCTCCAGACGGTAGTTGTGAGGACCACTGGGCAGATCTAGAACAGATACATTCACTGCTAGAACATTTCACTCACTCAGTATTAGCACACATAAACAATTCTCCACACCAAACATGGTTCAAACTGGAAGAGAATTATAATATAGTTTACAAAATACAGTAGCATTCTATAGCTTGGGAACCTGACCCACACCAATGAAGATGTAGGGTTTGGCAAAGAGTGATTGATGTTGCATTGGAAGGGGTGCAACTGGCATGTGATTTGAAGTTAAACTGAAGCATTAAACTACTGCCAAAACTCTTCAGAAGTGCAGCAATGCATCACTAATGCAAACAACAATTTGAATTGCAGTTGTTTACTGAATTTTATGGAAAACACACCATCCATACTTTAACAATAGACAGTAATTCACTGGTTTTGAGTCTTACCCCTCCCCCCAAATGCTGGATAAGCAGTTGTGATTGATTTCTAGATTTCTGGTGAACTGGTAATGAGCTCCAGTGGCTCATTGCCAGATGAACATATAGAGCAAATTCAAATTTGCAAGCTGTGTGTCTAGGTTCCCAGGCTACCTTTATAAAGCATACTATGATTTTAAAGGCGAACTCTCATTCGATATAAAAATGAGCAAGCTAGCCAACTAATATTGTAAGCACTACAAGACAGTGATCCAGGAAGTTTGGGCTTTTATCCTGATGTACAGAAACTGCCCTGGTAGCTATATTTTGTAGGTTCTTATGATATTAGATGGCTAGCTTGCTCATTTCTGAGTGGATTTTTGTGAAAAGGGAACTTCCACAATATACAAGAAAATATAATGATGAGTCATAAAGCAAAACTCAAGTCTTTCCCAACTTCTGAATTTCAGCTGAAGTCAGCATGGACAAGAAGAACAAAAACAATGAC
Source organism: Tenualosa ilisha (assembly GCA_015244755.2). NCBI lineage: Eukaryota > Metazoa > Chordata > Actinopteri > Clupeiformes > Clupeidae > Tenualosa > Tenualosa ilisha. The sequence continues at coordinate 1,555,962 of PYXC01000091.1, read as the reverse complement.
ATGCATATACACCAATTCATCAAGTAACACACATGTACAGGCCTGTCTCATACTACCAACCCTCTAACAGTTGTTTCAACCCACTAAAGGTCATTAATCCAAATGAACATACCAGTGAGCTATTCCTTCTCTCATTACATTTCAAAACAAATGAATTTGCTATAAATAAGTAAAATCCATGTAAAGTTTAAATATGTAAAAGTCAGTGTCACACACACAATTCACACAACTGAAGTTCAGTTCCCCTGTCTTAAATGTCAAACTACCTGCAGATGTGTCGGTGGTCTGGGAGGGTGGGGGTGATGAGAGGGTTTCCTGAGATGCGGATGGAGTCACTTCTGTGACCGTTTCCACCAGCTCTCCATTGAGGTGGATGTCAATCTGAGATGGGAAAAAACAGACAGTGCATTAAAACAGATAAATGGAGGGATGGGATTGGGTGACATGATTGGAGGGACTAGTTGGCCAAACAGATAGACTTAAGAAGTAGAAAAAGATACCTTGACTTCAGCTTTAGGATGGAGGAAGAAAAGCGGCTTTAGCACAGGCGACCTGAAGGACAATCAGACAGAGAGATTATGAGTAAAATAGATAAAAAAACACATCTACTGTGTGTCACATGTATATGTGTGTGTGTCAGCAAATATGAAACTGCACGCACACTCTAGGTCTGCCTCCTACAATCCCTGTGAGTCCAGGAGCTGCAAAAACACAAAGCACAGGACATAAAAAACAGTCACCAACACAACAAGGGCTGGGCTGGGTCTGCATTCTCTTCCTTTCCTGTGCTCCACCCACCCATGCCTGTTCCAGCTGGTGCTATCTCCCTGGCAAACATCTCCAGAGCCTTCTTCTGTTTATGGTGGACAGCCATCCATATCACCGCCTCTCTGGAGCTCTACAGGGGGACAACACAAGCACATCAGTCTTCCTTTCGCACATAAGAGTTCCAAGCAACCACAGCAGCAGAAGCATATTCCTGTGTCAATATTCACATGGAAACAAGAAGATTTGGGAGCTGCCTTGAAAACTGCACATAGGAGTGACCATGAGAGAAAAACACAGTGGATTACAGCAAAAACATCTAAGGATTTAACCACTAGCTGGAACTTATTACAAACAAGAAAAGGTTTGCAGGATGAAGTGTCAGCCAATACATCCACATCTGACTGACTCTCATGCAAGTAACGAGGGAAAAAACACATCCATCAAATGACTACTGACTCAGATGTGGGTGTAGCAGAGTTAAATATGAGCTACACTATTCATTTAGAGCACAGCCATGAGGGGTTGGATTGCGAAATGGACAGGAATTACTAGCATATAGCATGGTTAACATGTTAAGCATTTTGTTTTAGTGATTTTTCCACAACCAATCCAATTCACACCGAATTCTCAATGACTATATATGTTTGTCGCCAGCCGAGATAAAGATGACATTAGTCACTTGTCAGACACAGACAGGGGGAGGCAGTAGATAAACTCAGAGTCTTTTATTAATACAAGAACAGGGGGATAACAAAAGTCGTGTCCGTTACTCTAACGGAGAAATGAAAAGAACAATGCACAAAGGCAAGGGGCAAAACTAACACTCAGGAGATAACGAACTAAACACAACCGTAACAAAGACACGAACAAGATAAACGGAGTGGAAGAATATTCACGGGGAAGTCTAGGCTTACGCGGGTGGTTATACCGGAGATCACGGAAGACGAAGGACTCATACGAGGATACAGGAAACAAGGTTATAGCGACGAGACCAGACCCCAAGTGAAGCGGGAGGGAGGCTTAAGTAGAGTGGAGCCCAGGTGACACTAATCAAAACTCAGGTGAAGGTGATCGGGCTTGAAGAGGTGAGTGCAAACGAGGAGATGAGCTGTGAGACCGTGGCGTAGAGTGAGGGGGCGTGGCCGTGACCAGATCCGATGCGGACCTGACATTACCCCCCCCTTCAGGGGCCGCTCCTGGAGTACGACGGCCCGGGCGCCGGCTACGCCGGCGGGGACGACCCCGGCCTCGGGGAGCGGCCGGGCCGGCGTCCAACAGGAGCGGCAAAGGAGGCTCAGGCCGTGCATCGGGAGCTGGGGAGAGAGGAGAGACATTGTGAGGTGCATGACAGGGTTTACGCGGGGAGACGTGGCTGATGGGGTGAATGGATACGGGGGAAACCGAGGCTGGTGCCCCAGGTGGGACCTGCCCGGGGAGAGAAGTCTGTGGGGAGTTCGGAGGACCTGGCTGCCGTTGCTGGGGGGTGTGCTGCTGCCGGTACCGACCATGAGGCTGCTGGCCAGAGACAGACACAGGGGTAGGAGACTGGGGAAAGTGCTGCTGCTGTGGCTGAGTGGGGATAGTGGTACGGTGTGTGGAAAGTGGACCCTCAACCAAGGTGGTTCCCAACACCAGTGCGGAGTGTTCGGGCGGGGACCTAGGAACAGGAGGACAGGACTGACACCGGGTGGAACACTCATCGCCCCACTTTATGATCTCTCCGGTGGCCCAATCCACCACCGGAGCATGCTGGACCAACCACGGGCGGCCCAGGATTAGGTCCACGGTGGCCTCTTCGAGGACCAGCAGGTCAATACTCTCCTTGTGCGTGGCTCCGATCTGGAGTGTAAGGGGGCCCACGGCGTGCCGGATGGTCTGCCGGGTCATGGGCCGACCCACTACGGAGTGCACGACGTAGGGGTGGGGGCTCTCCCGACGCGGCAGTTTCAGGCGTCGGCAGAGGGAGCCGGCGATGAAGTTCCCGGCGGAGCCAGAGTCGAGGAGGGCCCGGGCTGGGAAGGACACACCTGCAACACTGAGGGTTACTGGTACCAACTGCGATGGTGAAACAGATGGTTGTAGACAGACAGAACTCACCTGGACGCGAGGCGGACGAACAGGGCAAGTGCGGAGGAGGTGACCCGTAGCGCCACAGTACAGACACAGACCCTGCGTCATCCGCCTGCGTCGCTCGGTGGGACATAGCCTGACGGAGTCTATCTCCATGGGGGTCTCCGGACGGTGGATCTCAGGGGGGTCTATTTCCATGGGGGTCTCGGGCGCGGAGTCGGAAGGAGCGGGTCGGAGAAGAGACGGAGCGGCGCGGGAGACAGGTGGCAGGCAGCCCTCTCTCCGGTGCGCCACCCGAATGGCGAGCTGGATGAAACGCTCCAGGCCGATGGAGTCGTCGCACGCCGCCAGGTGGAGGCGCAGGGAGGGTTCCAGGCCCAGGCGGAAGGTGGTGAGCAGGGCTGGTTCGTTCCACCCACTGGCGGCGGCGAGGGTCCGGAAGCGGAGAGCGTAGTCGGTGATGCTGGCTTTGCCCTGCTTCAGGTGGTGTAGTTGTTCCTGGACGGCGGAGTCGCCGACCGGAGCCTGGAAGACCTCACGGAAGTGCTTCATAAAGGCGTCCACGGATTGTGTGGTGGGTCCCGCCTGCTGCCAGACACTCTCTGCCCACTGGAGGGCCCGGCCGTCCAGGCGCGAGATGACATACGCCACTTTGCCACGTTCAGTGGGGAAACGGCGCGGGTCCATCTCCAGGGCGAGAGTGCACTGCAGCAGGAACCCACCACAGGCCTCCGGGTCTCCGGAGTAGGTCGGGGGATCAGGGGTGGCCGCTACCACGCCGACATGAGAGGCTAAAAGAGGCAACAGGCTTAGACATATCTCTTTGACTAGAGTCCGGAAAGAGTCGGGGACTTCTGCCTCCATGATTATTTTAACGGTCTGGTCTTCTGTCAGACACAGACAGGGGGAGGCAGTAGATAAACTCAGAGTCTTTTATTAATACAAGAACAGGGGGATAACAAAAGTCGTGTCCGTTACTCTAACGGAGAAACGAAAAGAACAATGCACAAAGGCAAGGGGCAAAACTAACACTCAGGAGATAACGAACTAAACACAACCGTAACAAAGACACGAACAAGATAAACGGAGTGGAAGAATATTCACGGGGAAGTCTAGGCTTACGCGGGTGGTGATACCGGAGATCACGGAAGACGAAGGACTCATACGAGGATACAGGAAACAAGGTTATAGCGACGAGACCAGACCCCAAGTGAAGCGGGAGGGAGGCTTAAGTAGAGTGGAGCCCAGGTGACACTAATCAAAACTCAGGTGAAGGTGATCGGGCTTGAAGAGGTGAGTGCAAACGAGGAGATGAGCTGTGAGACCGTGGCGTAGAGTGAGGGGGCGTGGCCGTGACCAGATCCGATGCGGACCTGACATCACTGTTGGTGTGCTTGATAAGGAAAGCCAGTAAGGTTAACTGACTCTAAGTCTAAGATTCTGAGAAATAAGATGACATATCCCTAAACACATTGACGTGATTGAGATCTTCAGTCTTGGAGCAGAGCACCTGCAGTTAATTACTTAATGAGGTGCTGATCATGTCATTTAGGTAGACCTCTTCTGCTGCTTGCATACCATGCTGCATACTGAGGGGGATTTGTGTGTGAGGCACTGTGTACTGGGGCTGTAGCAAAAGGTAGCACATAGTAGTATGGCATTTTAGAAACAGCAAGTGTTTGCTTTGCTTGCTGAGAGCTGGCCAGGAAGTGGTTGTGTCTTACTTTCCCTAAAGCGTGTGGCCCGTAGGTGTCCTCTGCTCCTAGCATCTGGATATTCACTGCGCTGAAGTCCTCCATGCCCAGCTGCCTGAATATACGCCTGACTCTGAGAGAGAGGTGGAGAAGCTGGATCAGGGATGCCATGAGGAGCAGTGAGTAGGGTTTATGTGTCTTAGCATGATGGCACAAATAACAACAAACACACAACACATTCTTACTCACATTCTAACATAGTAAACTACTGCTAACTTTTTCAATATATGACTTATATCAATGTAACAGAAGCAATATAAATATCAGGTCACATGCAGGTCACTACCTAAAAAAAATGTACAGCCTGGCCAAGGTACAGCCCCGGGGCCAATTGCAGCCCTTCACTCCCTTTCCAGTGACCCACCATGAAGTCAAAAAATAAAATGTAATCCAGTTAATTGTTACATTAATATAATATTATAAGAGCATCACACATTACAGTTCCAATACTGTTAAAGTGACATATTTGTCAAAAAGCAGTGTAACATCATATTGAACATGCAGCCCCACCATGAAGTTAAAAATAAGATGTAATGTGACCCATTGTTACATTAACCTATTATTATATATCCATCACACATCATCGTTTCAATATTGGTGTGACATTTTTGTCAATAATATCATTAAATAAAGTAACATTAGAGAGCCTGCAGTCGCTCTTTCACTTGAAACTGGTTCAAAACTAGGCTCTTGATTTTGCATTGGCCCTTGGACACTTAGATTTTTCAGGATGTGGCCCTCAAACAGAAAAGTCTGGCCACCCCTGATGCAGGATGTTTCAGATAATAATACAAATAAATAATAATTAATAACCTAGCTTCTCTTGAAATTTGGTCTCTGCATTTAACCCAATCATGAATTAGTGAAACATACACAGCACACAGTGTGACATACACACTAAACAAGAGCAGTTGGCTGCCTGCTATAACGGCGCCTGGGGAGCAGTGAGAGCTTAGGTGCTTTGCAAAAAGGCACTTTAGCCATGGTCCACTGGTCGGGGATTGAACCGGCAACCCTTCAGTTACAAGCCTGAAGCCTTAACCAGTAGGTCATGGCTGCCCTATGACAGCCATTTCGAAAATGTAGTCGCTCTTTCACTTGTGACTGGTTAAAAACTGGTACCCTTAATGTACTACTGACCCCTGCCAGCTTACATTTTTCAGTATATGGCCCAGAAAACCCCTGTTCTAGACTCTTCCATGTAGGCCCTTACAATAATAGCAACAACTACATCAATGATAACAAAAACCGTGCGGGCGCGCGTGTGTGTTAGGACAAACCTCTTGATGATGCTCTCAGCTGTGCGTCTTCCCTTCTCTGCTGCTCTGGGTCCACTGACTGGACACACCGCAGTGGCCCTAAAGCCATCCATGTACGTGGCACACACCTGTGGAGTCACACTTAATTAACTCTCACAGACAAAATATGACACAAATAAAATTCAAATCAAAATGTAAGACAAAAACACAAACTGAATGCACCTGTTACTTCATCAATCAGTCAGATCATGATTTCATGTGTAATGAAGAAATGCATTTCCATGTACAGACATTCCTCATGTATCCTCATCGATGAAGGAATTCAACAAAATCAATCTATTGACCTTGGTTTATAACTATGACATTACCGTACGACTCTCACAATTAAAAGGTAATTACAAATGACATATAACACAAAGTTGAGTAGGCCCATTATGTGTTCAGTCTGATAAAGGCTGTATCACACCAGAAGGATCTATGCAGTATTTCTTTTACAATTAATTTCACCACCACCACCAAGGATACCTTATAATCTGCTGACGGTGGAAGACCCTTAGCTCCACCTACTTTCACAGCGCCTCCTGTGATTCAGAAGAAAAAGTATAGCAAAGATGATTTTGACATAAAAAAGAGACATGCAATTAATTAACTGTACTAAAGCAACTCAATTATCACAGTTAGGATTCCATTCATTTATGTCCCTTTGTGTCCACTTATTTCCACTTTGGATTCCCAAAGTGTTTCATTATTGTGCTATGTAATTAAACAGTCTTGGCTACAGGTCATGACATGCTTTACGAATAGCAACTGCTGAGCAATCATATGGTCTTCTGGTTTTGGTAGTTACATTATGACTACTTCACTGGTTGTTGCTTTTTAGAACACACACAGCGTAGTACTTCATGCTTTATCTTGCAAACATACTTTTGTTGTTTCTTAGATAATTCATGCACTGTTTCACTGTTATTTTCACCTGGTACTTCCGTGATGGTGACCTGGGAGAAGTCACATGTGACATCAGGGAGGAGATAGCGACGTGGGTCGCCAATTTCGTAAACAAGCTGCTCGGCCACTGTGCCAAAGGACACGAGACCTCCTGTGCCAGGAGGCTTAGACAGAGTGAAGGAGCCATCTGCTGAACACTCAACCACAGGGAAACCCATGTTGTCCCTGCAAAAAACAATGACCCCAATAGTGAAAAACACATAGAACAGGCGTGGCCAAACATTTCTGTTTGCAGGTGACATACTGAAAAACCTAAGCTGCCCAATGTAAAATTAAGGACACCAGTTTTTAACCAGTTTTAAGTGGAAGAGTGACTGCATTTGAGATCAGAAAACCTGCAGGCTGTCTAAAATGTCTAAAAATTCTATATGAGGCACCACTGCTTAATGAGACTATTAAATTCCTTTAAATCTTAAATTAATTGAGGCTATGCTTATTCTTGTGTCAACATCACACTAACACCAGCACAGCTGTATACACTGAGCAGTGTTCAGCTACATGTTACCAGACACAACCTCTCACCAGTCAGGCACCTGATGCCAGTCAGTGAAGATCCCTCCAGTGCTTTGAGCCCCACATTCCACCAGGTGACCAGCCAGGCTGAGGGATGGAGGGAGAGAGAGAGGAAGGGATAAACTCTAGAAGGTAATTGTATTGCAAAAGTGAGACATCCATTAACAGGTTCAAACAGAACTAGCAAGACATATTTAGATGTATTACCTTACAAAGAACTAAGGTAGTCTATAGTATATATACAGCACTAATCGTTCCACATCGTAATAATGGAAACAGGGACCACAGTGGGATCTGAGAATAACGCCTTACCTTCCTGCAGCCAGAAGGTCATAGTTACTCTGGTCCCAACCAAACTGGCAAAATTATGAAAAGAAAAATATTTTAGCATCAAAACATACATAAATACAAAATGTGGTGTATCTTGTTCCGTTTAAGAGCACAGTAAAAGTATGAATGGAGAGAGTAAATTTCATTCCTAGACTGGTGACTCTGCTATTAATGGAGACCACTACATCTGTAATAAAAGAAATTACAACACCCTTTGAATTGTTCAATTTGTGTGGTAAGCTGAACCTAAAAGAAGCGATAAAGTATATCCCATCCTGAGAATAGTGTGACTGCTGCTGGTGTGAGATTTGACACATCCCTACCGAGTGCATGAGAGGGCCCAACACCACCGCACTGTCCACACAGCGGCCCGTCACCACGATATCTGCCCCCTCGTCCAGACAGCGCTTAATGGGCATAGCCCTGTGGGCAACACAACCAACATATTTTCAGTCGCTTATCAACCCACTGAGACAAAGTTCACCAGCAGAACCCTATGTTGTTCTAGTAATCCCCTGTATCCTTGTGTTGCAGTGGGCATTTATGTAAGGTGTACAATGGTAAAACCACAGGTATCTCTTTACCCAAGGTAGGCGTTCATGCTGTGGAGTGTTTTAGGTAAGGATTTCTGTCCGTCTGTGTCGACCATTCTGATCTTACCCAGGGAGTCTTTCTGAGAGAGAGAGGGAGAAGAAGGAGGGGAGAGAGAAGTTCAGACTGTAGAGGTTTTGTGACAAACAAGTGCTGACGTCAGTGAAAGAGCATAAAACACTTAGGAGTGCACTGCAATATAAACTGAGGCCTACAGGGCATGAGGTCCAAGTTGCAAGTTCCTGATGATGCTAATGTTAAAGAAATGAAGCTGTTGTGGTTTATGGCTATTGATTGACTACTCATAGATTGAGGGGGAAGTGGGTGCATTCATTAAACAAACTGGCTACTGGGCTATGAGAACATTTACTCTGAGGGAGTGGAGCAGAACTGCTCTGCCCCTAAATGGTACCACTGGCAGTAATGAATCCTGTTAGCACCCATGGGCGAATCAACAACAAAAAGTGAGTGGTATTGGAGGTGGATTATGGTGCAACTGTGGTTGGGCAATGAGATGGAATTCTACTGACCAGAGGCATGAGGTCATCGCCGGTCACCACGGCAACCTTCATGTTGAGGCCTGCCTTCTGGGCTACTTCTTGCAGCGCGGCAGCACATGCTAAAGGGTTCACGCCACCAGCATTGCTCACCACACGGATGCCTGTTGGGGGCACAAGAGGACCACATTAGAAATGTCTGCAAGGGTTGCATAATGTTCATGAGTGTGTAAAGTATCTCTTTCTGTGTGTGTGTGTGTGTGTGCGTGCGTGCTGTGAGTCACGTATGGAGATATGCACATCTGTTTGTGCGGTAGGTATACGGTTAGAGTAATAAAGACACAATGGCAGAGTCCTGAGCCCTGAAGCCTCAAAGGCTTAACTGGCATAAATCTACCAATCACAAAGTCAGTTTATGCTAGTTAAATCTTTGAGGGGTCAGGGCTTGGAGCTTAAGGGAGTACACTGAGATTCAGACTACAACTAATGTTCATATGCACAGGGTTACAAAGTTATATAGTGTTGAAATCCGAAGACAGCAAACTGACAGCTAAAGTTCATTTTGATGGCTAGGTTTTGATGGGAGCTCTTAAGTGTGTGTGTGTGTGTGTGTGTGTGTGTGTGTTGTCCTTCACACCTTTTTTATGGATGTCTTTGATGAACGGTGATATGGCAGACAGGACAAAATCTGGTGCGTACCCTAGATTCTGGGGGGGAAAAAAAGAATTACCCTGAACTTCAGTGGTTGACAAAGTGTGTGTGCGTGTGTGTTCCTTGTTCACTTACAGGGACCTTAGCTTTAGCAGCTGTGAGCAGAGACATGGTGATCTCAGAGAGGTAGTCAAACACAAGGAAGTCCACATTCCCTCCATATATGAGCTGTGGAGCTGTTAAAAGAATACACAGGCTGGTATGACACCAACAAAGTGCCCCGATCCCACTTGTCTGAGGCCTTCAATGGCATGACTTTGTTTTCGAATCATTCTCATGTTTGTTTGTTTGCTTGCTTCCATATTTGAATGCCATTTTAGCATCTGTGGCTATTTTATGGCCAAATCAGATATTGCAAATTATTCACACGACAGGAGTCATTGAACTGCTATGATTTACAGAGCACCACAGTGAGAAGCAGGCGCCACCTGGTGGTAAAAGGTGGCACAACAGGTATATAGAAAGCCTAACTTGTAAACAAAAGCCTTGACCAATATTATTTGGCAACATAATTTAGGCAGGGTTGAAATTCTGTTCACAGACTAGCCTATTAGGTGTAAACGAAAGCACCTGCAAAGTCATAATAAAACCTTTCCCGTACTCCATCTAAATATCATCAATCACTGATCATAAAAAAGCTGCCCGGTGCATCATCTAGAGATGTGATGATTGAACTTTGACCTATTTCACAGATCAAGTCACGTGATCTGTCATTTATCCAGCCGCTGATCTCGAAAATTAGCTTCCTGTGACAAAAACGATGGTTACTGCTAACTTACACGAAGTTGCAGTGTCTCCCCAAAATCCCGATGCGCAGCCGATTCGGACGGTTTTTGATGATTCGGAGAAATACCGGTTCCCGTGTCGAAAGCATCGATGTTGGAGTTGTTGTTTGAATTGCAGAGAGGTGGTGGTGGTACACTTGTTTAGAAACGAAATATGATTAAACGTGTTTCTCTGGTAAATGCGCGACAAATTACACGCCAGCCAGTTTAAAGTCCCGATTTGCAAGGCACGCGATGAATGCCATAGATAAGCCATTCCGATTCTATCGCAGTAGTGTAAAAATGGATTTACCAAACTTTGACTCCAATGATAGCCTATCTCAGGTCAACTGTTTTCAGTGCAACACTCTTAAACGTCCGTGTGGAAACCCCTTGCGAGCCCATGCGAAACCTTCTTTCACTGTCTATGTGCGAAAATGTGGAGGGCGAATGCGAGAGTGTAGTGTGATACCAGCTACCTAAAAGTAGGGTGACCAGACGACCCCGATTTTGGTGGTCTGTCCCTGGTGGAATGCAACAAAAGTTTGTCTCCGATTTTTTAAGCTAAAACATCACTTATTTTAATGACCCGCACTGACAATTTTACAACATGTTGTTTGATGGTAGTACAGTAATGACGCTTTCTTTTTTTTAAAGGAAGCTTTTATTATGTGGTGGTTTCTGCGGCCAGAACTGCACAGTGCGTAGGCTAAATGACTGGTGGGTTTATCTGCACTCCTATCTGATAAAATTACACCCCAAATAGTGGTAAAGTGTGTCGTTTGAACTTAAAGGTTTAAACTTAAAACACCACAATGATGTTTTTGTTTTATTAGGCTTATAACTTGTTTAAAAGGATCTCTGATTGGTAAGACAAGTTGGTCTTATAAGACTGACGTTGGTATGAGCTAGGCTAAATTTAACAAGATTTAAAAACGCTCATAGGGATGAATGGGACTCATAGCAAAACATTTTGACCGCTGAACTTGGCCTATGTGCAGCAAGAGCTTGATTGCTTCACCATGACTGGACCTTGATTAGATTCCACCAGGTGATGTCACATTTTACAACAATGCCAGTTTACGAGTGAAAGGATTTTATAAACTTTTAAGAAAACCAAAAACATGTTTGAGGTTAGAAAGTTCCTAGCCTGGCTATGCCTTCCTAGCACTTCTGCTTGATTATCATCTCCCTACAGTACTAGTCTGAATTTGAGCACATTGAGCTTGTTGTTTCAAGAGACATTTTAACCTGTCCAGTCAGCAAACAGAGGGAGGCGTTGTAAATGCAGAACTAGAATGCTATCAGTCAAGGCAAGTTATCAGTCAGGGGCTGATCCAATCTTTTTAAAACATAAACAAGCAATCAAATCTCACTACTAAATGCCCAAATCCTGTGTACGAAACAAAAGTGTAGAATGTGGGTCTGGTTTTATCAGACAAGAAAGTTATTATCCTTTGTGGATGCGGAAAAATTAATACATGCATTTGTTACCTTCAGGCTTGATTATTCTAATGCTCTGTTCTCTGGGTGTAGCAGTACATGTATTAAAAACCTACAGCTAAAAAACTACAAAATGCCACGAACTAGAACTAAAAAATATGAAAATATCTCTCCTATCCTCGCTTCCATATGCTGGCTCCCTATTAAAAGTCAAATTGATTTTGCTCCAACGTTTATGACGGACTATCTTGTTAATTACTAGCTAGACCCCTAAGAACCCAGAATTCTGCTCTCCTTGTAATCTCGAGAATATCAAAATCTACAATAGGAGGAAGAGCTTTTTGCTACCATGCGCCACCGTGCACCACCGTGCACCACCGTGCACCAAACCTCAACGAACCCATTGCGGGTTTGCCCTGATGAGGCCCATGCCTTTGGGTTTACCACAGCCTCTCTCTAGGCAGAACCACACTTGCAGCTAACCCTAGAAAGTCCATTCAGGGCCCACACTCATGAGGGCTAAGGGATGGCAGCCCATTCAGGGCCAGCAGGTTAACCGTAGACAAAGACCAAACCACAAGAAAAAAAGCAGTAAGCCAAAGTGAGAGTCAACACTCAACATCTGTTCATCCTACAACCCTTGTTCTTGGTGACTCCACTGTGAGAAATTTAAAAGGAGAAAAGATGATTGTATGCTCCCTTCCAAATGCATCTCTCTCTGAAACAACAAAGAGGCTTTCAGGGACAACGGGAACATAGAACTATCTAACAAATAATTGTGCATGTTGGAGTGAATGACATTTTCAAAGAACAACTCGATGTGCAAAGTGATTTAAGGAAACTTCTTTTGCCCCAAATTTGCTTTGAATACAAACCTTTATCAGTGGCCCACTTCCAGCACAGGGAAGTTTTGCCTTCTCTCAACTATTCATTCTAAACACATGGCTGACAGACATGTTTTTCCCTCTGAATAAACTTTATAGACAATTATTAACCTTTTTTGGAATCACAGAAAGTTCTTCAGGCCACTGTTGGCTCTATCTCTCCACCATGCAACCTTCTATTGGCCAACATTGGTTTAGTTTCTAGATAAGTACTCTGTAATGGCACAGACAGAACCAGTTGTGATCAACAATAACCATGATAAGCAATCCGAAGCTGCACAGGCTGATCCAGTCATGGTCATCAACTATAACTCTGTTCCCAAACACCAACCACTTGTGTCACATGGTCGTGGTGACATTGAAACTACTGGAATAACTCAGGACCAATCATCTACATCAGGCTTTCTAGGACCCCAGCCCTCAAATGGAGATTATGAGCACGTAGCACCAGATAACAACAGAACACCACAGACATCTGCATCACCCATTTTGACTGACGACAGACCAGTAAATGAGCATGAACAGGTGGACATGTCAGATTCAATCACACAGAATCAGAGAGATTCACTAATATCCTCTAATTTGCTTTTACCATCCCCATCACCACCCCGCTTGAAATTCCCTGCAAGTTTGCAGAGGATGCTGTCAATTGCTAGGCTGTCCTTTTCCAGCCCAAGACACTCAAAAGAAGTAGTGTACACAACTCTTCTCTAGACAATGGATGGGCCAGTCTTTACTAGCCCACAAACCCCAGCTTTTCTCAAATCTATTACAGCATACAAAAAGCACAGTACACCACAGCCTCCTACGCCCACAGGATCTGTGAACCAAACACGCCATGGAATATACACAAATGTGTAACACTGATAGCAGCAGGGTAGACCTTGATGACTATATTGTCCGTTATACTTTGGATCCCTGTGTTGAGAGTGGTTTTGAAAACAAGCAGGGACCTATGATGCCCATGTCATTCTCTATTCCTGTGTTCACAAGAAAGAGAAGAATCTGTGTGCATCTAGCCAGTGGAGTAAACCAAGCTAATCTCCTGCCTGTTCCTAAACAATCACAGAGTGCTTCAATGGATAAGACCCCCACACTTATTGTAAAGTTAGCTCTTCTTAATATCAGATCACTTTCAAACAAGTCATGTTTAATCGATGATCTTATCTGCACACACAGACTTGACCTCTTGCTTTTAACTGAAACCTGGCTGTTTTGATGAGGGTAGTTGTCAATTTCAATTTCATGAGTGTGACAAGAACAACTACAGGAGGAGGGGTTGCAAAATTGTTCAAAGCATCTTACCAGTGCAAGCAGTTACTATTTGGTGACTTTGTGCTTATGTGCTCTCATTAAGGGTTCTCCCAGTATCTTATTGACTGTTTACAGACCTCCAAGACATTCAGCTAAAGTTTTTCTTGAAGAGTGTGGTGAGCTCTATTTGTTTGGAGTTTGACTGACGTATCATATATGGGTATTTCAACTTCCATGTGGCAGAAAACAGCTATGCCAAGGACCTACTCACACTAATTGACACTTTTGACCTACACACATTCAGGTGCCGACATGGTCATACTCTCATGGTCATGGTCATACTCTTGACCTTGTCATCACGAAGGGTCTTATTGTCTCTACAACTGTTAAGGACTTGGCTCTATCTGATAATTTCTGTATTTTCTTTGATGTTTGGATGTGCCCTCACATTCAGAACAAGGTTATGACGGTAGGAAGGAGAATCATCAAATTAACAACTAGATGTCACAATTTCCTTCAGCTTAACACAGACAAAGCTAAAGTAATTATATTTGTGAAAAAAGGAGGAAACACTCAGGATTGCTACTGTCAATGGACAGTTAAAAATCTTGGGATTGTCATTGGATCTAAACTTCAACAGTCACATGAAAGCAATCACTAAGTCAGCATTTTATCACCTAAAAAACATTTCCAAACATCTTCAACTAATCCAAAATACTGCTGTGGGATTCTTACAAGAACAAAAAAAACTGGCCATATTACTCCCATGGCTCCCTAATAGTTACAGAATTGACTGTAAAGCATTGCTATCTTACATGTTTCAGCAATACACACCGCTTAGGTCTCTCAAGTCAGAGAAGAAAAATTTGCTGGTAAAACCAGTGTGTCAAAACAAAGTGTTTATGACTTCCATCAATGACCAGTTGTCATGAAGCAAGTTTTTTTCCTGCATATTAAATGAAAAAAAACATAGTAAAAAACAGTATTCCAATTATAAATTTTGAGCCCAAAAAACTGTTTACCCTGACTGAAATTACCCAAATAAACATGGAAGAATTTTGTCATAGTTTGATTTGAGCTAGTCACACAATCCAGCTGTTGTGAAATCAGCTTGGGTGTTTACATGCCCACTCCTCTCTACTGTAGTTGGCATCTCCCAATACACAGAAGTTGGCATCCCTATTGCTCACAGAGTGTCCCCTGATAGGTCAGGACAACAATGTTAGTGTTTGATTGGTCACAAAAGGTAAACAATGACTGTGTCTGGATTAGTCACTCTTTGGATATGAAATAGAGCTTCAAGCAGAGATAGGAGATCAGAATCTGACACACAGACACAGAAGGAAACATGAAGCTCCAGCAAGTCCTCTGCTTGTGCATGCTCCTGGTGACAGCATGGGTAAGGCATTCCTTCTTTCTCAACACTACATGCTCTTGATGAGTCCATATGGTCAAGTTGTCGTCCTATTGATTCACAATAGGCTATATGCACAACTTGGTTATAAGGACAGAACATGTTGAGCAAAATGGCATTTTTCGTTCCATTCCAGGCTACTGTGTTTGAAGATATTGGAGGAGGTGTGCGTGGCAATCGGCTGGTTGAGCATGGCTACAAGGCTGGCGCGTGCAGAGAAGCAGACTGGCCAATGTGCACAGATAGCGACTGGGTAGGCATACAGTTGGACAGACATTACTCAACTCCCACACATTTCTCTACACTTCCACATTCCATAACATTAGATCTATTGCTGTGTCATGATAAATATAGCCATATATGGTCACAGCTATCTTTTAGATTCCTTAATTTAAAAAGAATTTTATTTCATATCAGTATACTTCCTTCCTCAGTACGTAAATAATAAATATTAATTTGTAATATGTCAAAGATGTAGATGCCTGTCTGAGTGTGTTTTTCTGCATCCCAGGGCCCAAAATGTCCATCTGGCTGCCGGATCCAAGGCCTCCTGGACAAAACTGACCACGACCTGCTGAGCAGAATTGCCAAGATTCGCCATCTCCTTGATCAACGTCGGCAGACATACCGTACGGCCGACCAATCATCGAAGCAGACGTATGACTACCTTCGTGATCGTCTCACCACCACTTCAGGTAAGATTGAGACACACACTGAGCACGCTACCCCTCCCAGACACACACACACAAACACACACACACTCACACACAAACTGTGAAATAGTTACTCACGGATTTAATGACAATATATTGATGTTACTTCAATTCCTTGCACACCCTAAAGGCAATGATGACAAGTACATGTCCCTGGCGGACACTCTGAGGAAGAGGATTGTGGAGATCAAGGTCAAGATCGACCACCAGCTGAAAATACTGGAGGCCCTCAAGGCTCGTGTCAGAGAGCAGGTCATTGAGATGCAGAGACTGGAGGTACTGTGCATTGTGCAATTCTAAATTTATGATTATTATTATTTTACATGATCATTACTGCAGGCTCATACAATTATTCAGTTTGGGGGAAAATTATTAGATTTCAAGCTATCTATTTCAAATACTGTTTGAACATGTTTAAGAATTTAAGTTAGTAATGTTAGATTAGCCAACCATGATATTAGTCATGATATTATTCTAGTGACGATTTATTTCTGTGGTTATGTCTCCCCTACCAAACCTACCATTTGTATTTTTGTCCATTCTTAACAGGTGGACATTGACATCAAGCTGCGTGCCTGCAAGGGCTCCTGTGCTGAGTACGCTGAGTTCACAGTGGACAGGGAGAGCTACGTGGCTCTGGACAAGCAGCTGGACCAGCTGGAGTCCATTCGGGTCAACAGTGTGGAGACGGTGGGCTCCCTGCGCGTGATGAAGAGTCGGCTACTGAGGGAGGTGGTGGTGCCGTCCATCTACAAGTCTGGCCAGACTGGCGGTGTGGCGGAGCAGCAAAAGCAGTACTTTACTGGGGTCAGCCAGACCGAGCTGACGCTGCAGGGAGAGAGGGGCCCTGTGAGAACGCAGCCACTAGCTGCCTCTTCATCATCGTCATCATCCCCCTACTCCTCCTCATCTACCACCCACTCCTCGTCTTCATCATACCCCGACTCATCCTCCTCCTCCCACTACTCTTCATCATCTCCCCACTCCTCCCCAACATTACCCCTCTCTTCCTCTTCCTCCTCCACATCTACCATCCACTCCTCGTCTTCATCATACCCACACTCATCCTCCTCATCATCCTCATCCACCCACTACTCCTCGTCATCATTACCCGGCTCCTCCTCTTCCTCACTCCCCCTCTCCTCATCCTCATCATCCACCCGCTACTCCTCCTCTTCCTCACTCCCCCTCTCATCCTCATCATCCACCCGCTACTCCTCTTCCGACTCTTCCTCTTCCTCACTCCCCCTCTCCTCATCCTCATCATCCACCCGCTACTCCTCCTCCGACTCCTCCTCTTCCTCACTCCCCCTTTCCTCATCCTCATCATCCACCCGCTACTCCTCCTCTTCCTCACTCCCCCTCTCCTCATCCTCATCATCCACCCGTTACTCCTCCTCCGACTCCTCCTCTTCCTCACTCCCCCTTTCCTCATCCTCATCATCCACCCGCTACTCCTCCTCTTCCTCACTCCCCCTCTCCTCATCTTCATCATCCACCCCCGACTCCTCCTCTTCCTCCTCCTCCCACTCCTCCACCACCATCCACACTACCAAATGCACCCGTACCATCCGCAAAGTTATAACCCACACCAAAGATGGGCCCGTGGAGAAGACAGAGGAGGTGCTCTCTGGGGAAGGCTGCGATGCTGTTGGAGGAGGTGGAGGAAGTTCCATGACCGCTTTCAGCGACGGAGACATGAAAGATTTCTTTGGTGGCGATATCTTCAAGCGGTTTGAAAGTGGCTTTGGTGACATGTCCTCTGCGTTTAGCAGCAGTGACAGAGCAGGTTCTACAAAGACCATGAGCTCTTCAAAGAGCCTCCTGAGCAGCACCAAAACCGCCTCGGCATTTGGCCGTGGGGACATAGATGATGACTTGCCTGACGTCTTCGCCCGCAGCAAGTGACCAGGAAATTGAGAAAGTCTTCACAGAGTCCCATGGAGGCTGATGCTGACTGCAGCACCACAGTAAAAGAGTTAACAATTATCATCCAGAATGACTTTTATTAAATTTTGGACAAAATTTCCAATGCCAAATTCTACTGTCAAGGCAATGTTTATACATCTTATCAGGTGCCCAGGTGTAATAAAAATAGGTAGAGCAAATAACACGGCTTTCTAAAGGCTTTATGAACAAAAATTTGAGGTATTATTTCCTCTCTGTTTTCTGTGTTTTACTGCATTTGGAGACCATTTAAAAGTGTCTGTCTTATCAATAAAGATGATGTTGTTCACCTTAGTTTGCTGTGTGTCTTCTACAGAAAGTTACATAAAAAAATATTTTAAAGAAAAAGTGCAAAAGGTCTTAAAAACATGAACAGATTCCACCAGATCATCTTCGTTTGATCTACTATGAATAATCAAATGAGCAAACCTAATTATTTCAAAATGCACAATCTGCATGTTTTCATGCTTTTATGACAAACCTAATAATGAAAACAGATGATCAGAAGTGCACATTCTTCTGTATGTCAATATATGTAAACATTGCAAACGTAATGTTTCTTAAATATCATTTTGGTCTATCCTATCATGACTCAAAAGTAAAAAAAAAGATTTAGCTCAGGTTTTTATTCCGTTCCATTTTAATTTAAGGGGGATCTTGGGGGGGGAGTTTCCATCCTAAAGGGTAAAAATATACAAACATGTTGTCATTATTTGATTAGAGTCAGTCCTGAGGCACAAAGCCTGATCAGTCATGTTCAGTATCTGTGACCCATCAATATGTGAAGTCATTGTGAAATCTGTGTAGGTGTAATGAACCCACCTTCCCCCAAACACACACACACACACAAAAAAAATAACCCAATCTATTACACAACCGTTCATATCCCCACTGCTCTCACAGATCCCCGTTGATCAGAATCCCTCTCTCTCTGTTCTAGTCCCTGTAAATGAATAACAACAACAAACATCTAGTCATACAAGATAAACAGTGACTGTCTGGATTAGTCACCCCTAGGATATGAAATAGAGCTCCAGGCAGAGACAGGAGATCAGAATCTGACACACAGACACACGGAAGGAAACATGAAGCTCCAGCAAGTCCACTGTGTGTGCATGCTCCTGGTGATAGTATGGGTAAATGCTTATTTTTGTACTTTCATACCATACCTTATCCCTTACAACACTGTATGACAGTAACTGGTCTCATGACAGATCGAGATTGAGACAATCAAGTTGAAAATAGTTTAGTCCTTAAATGTCAGTCACCGTATATCCAGCTTGTCGGAAGGCAATGAAGAAAGGGAATGTATGAATGAGTGTTTTAGTCAATATAGTGAAAGCACATACTGACCAGAATTGGATGTCATCATTTTCTTCTGCCTCCTCTTCTTCCTCCATCTAACTGCTCTATCTCCTCCAGGCTGCCGGCGTTTCAACAGTCATAGATCCCAGAGGAGCTCGTCCAGTTCAGCATGGCTACAAGGCTGACAAGTGTGACACAGAGAAGTCCTGGGGACTTTGCCTAGATGAAGACTGGGTAGGAGTTCAGTCAGATATTTTTTCACTCCTGTCCTTGTATTGCCTCTATTTAGGCTATACTGTCTGTTTATATTTGTGTAATACAAAATACAACAGACTTGATGATCTCAAGTACAGTCAATTGTCCACTGTCACAAGAGTTTTATTCGATATCAGTGTAGTGCTCATGTTGGTGTGGATATTGACATGAAAATGTAAAGTGCAGTATTAATGTGAAAGATGTATAGCTGTCTCAGTGTGTTTGTCTGTGTCCCAGGGCCCCAAATGTCCATCTGGCTGCCGGATCCAAGGCCTCCTGGACAAAACTGACCACGAAATCCTAACCAGGATTGACAAGATCCGCCAACTCCTTGATGAAAATCGGCAGAAATACCGATCGACCGACCAATCATCCAAGCAGACGTATGACTACCTTCGTGAACGTCTCACCACCACCGCAGGTAAGGCAGGAGACTCTCTCTCCCTCCATCTCTCTTTCTCTCTCTCTCACACACAGGTGTAAAGTGTGCAACAATCAATCAAATTCAAATTTTATCAGATTCAATAGCATCTTTGTTTTCATAATTACTTAATAAGACAATTGTATTACAGCTTTACTGATATGCAATACATGGGCAGTATATAGGTTGACTGCCCCAGCCATGAGTAGGATTCAGTTCCATAAGATACTGACAGTGAGAGCAGATTGTAGATTGGAAGCAGAGAGAAAGTGAGGATTAAAAACTAGTGGACGGGAGTACAAACTGGAGTGTTACACTTTTACCAAAGTGTAATTTAGCAGACGGAAGCTGCAACCTATTACATTCCCATAGGTACCTCGCACACAGACAAATGCACACACATGCACATACACACACACACACACACACACACACACATACGCACACACACACACACACACACATATACACACACACACGCACACACACACACACACACACACGCACACACACACACACACACACACACACACATACACACATACAGCACATATGAGCATTAACTCCTGGTTATTCAGACTCTGATTTTTGGACTATCTTTGCTCCCCCCTAAGGCAATGATGGCAGGTACATGTCCCTGGCGGACACTCTGAGGAAGAGGATTGTGGAGATCAAGATCAAGATCGACCGCCAGCTGAAAATACTGGAGGCCCTCAAGGCTCGTGTCAGAGAGCAGGTCATTGAGATGCAGAGACTGGAGGTATGTTGGTGATCATAATGAAGTAACCATTGTCCAAGTTTACTGTAATTGGAAAGAAAATCAATGGTTATGTTGAGAGGTTATGTTTATATAAATTTTACTTATGCCTTTATATCAACTGTACTTATGCCATTTTTTAACAGGTGGACATTGACATCAAGCTGCGTGCCTGCAAGGGCTCCTGTGCTGAGTACGCTGAGTTCACAGCGGACAGGGAGAGCTATGTGGCTCTGGACAAGCAGCTGGACCAGCTGGAGTCCATTCGGGTCAACAGTGTGGAGACGGTGGGCTCCCTGCGCGTGATGAAGAGTCGGCCACTGAAGGAGCAGTTGGTGTCGTCCATCTACAAGTCTGGCCAGCCTGGCAGTGGGGCAGAGGAGCAGAAGCAGTACTTCACTGCGGTTGGCCAGACTGAGCTGATGCTGCAGGCCGAGGGAGCAACCGTTGATGCACCCGCCACCGTCAGTAAGTTTCCAGGTACATCTTCTTCATCCTCCTCCTCCTCCTCCTCCTCATCCTCCTCCTCCTCCATGTCTCCACTAAGCACCACCCATACCTTGAAATGCACCCGTTCCGTTCGCAAAACCGTGACGCACACCAAAGACGGGCCAGTGGAGAAGTTTGAGGAGGTGTTAACGGGTGAAGGCTGTGATGCAATGGCAGGAGGTGACCGTTCCATGACTTCCTTCTCTCAGGGAGGCATAGGTGAGTTCTTTGGTGGAGACCCTTTTAAGATGGCTAGTGGCTCCACCAAAACCATGAGCTCCACTAAGTCCATGAGCTCCAGCAAGGTCCTGATCAGCGGAACCAAATCAGGTTCACTCATCGGGGATGATTTCGGGGCATTTGGTCGTGGCGATGTAGATGACGACCTACCTGACATCTTTGCTCGAAGTGGAAGACCAGGAACCCAGGCAGCAGGAGAAATGGAGAAAATCCCCACAGACTTGGAGTAACAGGCTGCCTGACAACATCTGCACCGAGCATTAATAAGTTAACAAAATCTGATTAAGTGCCTGTCCAGGGATTTATGTTGATGTTATCAGAAGGCTTGAAGAAAATTTTTTTATGAAAAGACTAGACATTTGAAGTGGTGTTGCTAATGTGACTGCTATGAGAATTCTGCAGGTTTTATATAAAGCGAATAACACCTGAACGTGTGCATCAATAAAGATATTGTTCACTTTAGTTTCCAGTGTGTATCTTTTCTAACTTGTGTGATGTGAAAATATTGACAAATGAACATGTCAGTAATGTGAGCAGTTTACACCAAAAGACACCTACACTACTTTTAAGGCCCTCTCATATAAAGATGAAATAACCACTAGTGCACAGTTGGGGATTACTGTAACCATTCTGTAAGAGTATATGCCATGGACCACAGTAGAGAATTCAGAAGAATTCAATTTGTCATACTACAGTTCTTTGAAACATCAACCTATAGTCAAGTCCTCAAAACTTAGCAAACATAGGAGGACATAATATCTATATCTGGAGTATGTTATAAATAAAAAAATGATGAATGAAAAGGTCCATTACATCTATAGTTCCCTGTAAGACATTCATGAATGTAATGATTATTCATTTTTTCTCCATTTCCTTATATATTAGTTGAAAGTAAGACTTTAAACCAGTCATTTAGCTTCAATATCAAATGTTAATATTTAATTCAAATCAAAACAAAGAAATAAAAGCAAATAAAGAATAATGACAGTGAAAATAAAGGTGTTTATGAATGTGCTTGTATGTGTTGCAGAGTGTCAGGCCTTGAAGGCAGACCTCGTTCCCCTCCGACCCGGCTACCGTTATGTCACTGTCAGCTCTCGCTACGGCCGCTGCCCAGCAAAGCCATCATATCCTCTGTGTTCAGATGACCAGTGGGTGAGTGAGCTCCATTCCACAGGAGACTACAGTGAAGCCTGCTCCATATATAGTCAAAAAATTTTTAAGGAAGTTGCATTGATATTAGCCTTTGTTGTCTTGATGTACACCTTCCAGAGATGACAGTGGGCACAGCACACATTTACTTTGATATTTACATTTTTATTTAATGTACACGCACAATATACACATGCACTGAATGACTGACAGTCCATCTATCACACCTCCACAAAGCATGCACTTAATCACAGTAAAAAGGCATAAACCCAGTTCCAATGATCATATTAATTGCTTTGATATAATCACGTCAGTGCTGTTACATTGACGTGGCAACCATGCAGTGGTCATGATGGCAGTGCTACCGCTCTTCCTGTCACCGTGATAGTGATGCCATTAGACAGTGGCAAAGTAAGTGGGATGAGAGAAAGATCTCATCATAAGCTTAGACTAAACCAGACCTCTGTCTCTCTAACCCAAGCTTTTGAAGCAGTTTAGCATATGGATTGCTTAAAGTATGTTTTTGAGATTGATAGCATTGCATTGTATCATCATTATGTTTTTTCATATGCGAACAATGCAAACATTATGATACTCAAATTGTAAGGCAAATAAGATCTTCTCTCAAAAGAAAATATTTCGTTGGCGGATAATTAAGGAATTCCTATGACAATGCCCAAATTGAATTCTTTTTACCAAGACAGTTTTGCATCTTGCAGTACTTGCATAACTCCTACACACCTCAGATCAATTCCTATGTTGGACAGATTGAGAAATGTCCGTCCGGCTGTCGGCTTGAGGGTCTCATCGATGCCACAGAGACGGACTTCCACAGACGTCTGGGCCAGGTGTGCTCCAGGGCTCAGATCTATCAAAGTGTCATCTCCTCAGCCATGCTAGTGAATACAGCCATCTACTATGCCCATCGCAAGATCATAGTCAAAAACCATGGTATGGAAAATTTCTCGACTTTAACTAGTCTTTGTTTTAGATCAGAAAACCTGCGGGCCTTCTAATGCTACACTGTTTAATGATTCTGTTGACAAACATGTCACACCAGTACTGAAACTATGATGTGCGATGGATATATAATATCAGATTAATATGACAATGGGCCACATTACATTTAAATTTTTACTTCATGGCGGGCTGCATGAAAGAGAGCAGAGGGCTGCAATTTGCCCACGGGCCATAGTTTGGCCACCCCTGAAATAAATAGTTCAATCTATGGACTAAGTTTAGTCTTTTTAGGTCAAAACCTATAAAAGCTAATTATAGTCAAAAAACAAATGCAAAAAACAGAAGTAGTTATTCTAATTTGGTGGCTCAGCTATACCGATGCAATGCAGTCTGTATGCTGAAAAGCCAAAGACACAAAATGAGATCAACAACAATGGTTTGTATTTGGACTTTATCTTAATTTCTGATTCTGTATAAATTATTTATTGGCCTGTTATTGATATAATCAGAAATGTGGTATACTATTTATGTGCTATAGTGTTAAGTTTTATAAGTTTAGCAATATTATTTATTATATTAAATAAATCAAGTGAAATCCTTTAAAACATCTCTGGGCAGTTGCTGAGCTGAGAAATGCAGAGAGGTTTGAGGATCTTCAGAGGAACCTGACGCTGCTGCAGAGACGCTCCACAGAACTCTCCAGAAAACTACACAAGATCCATGGCCTCGTACACCAACAGATAACTGACATGCGACGACTGGAGGTGTGTGTGTGTGATTACAATGCCATTTTGAATGGCATGAAAGTTGTCACAACCTTGATGACTGATTCTTCCTGTAAATCTCTGTGTGTTTTCTCTTGTGTACTCAGTGCAACCATAGCACCTTTGAACTGATTTTGCTTTCTTCATATGTTTGGCTATTCAGGTGGACATTGACATCAAACTTCGAGCTTGTCATGGGTCGTGCAAACACACCTTTGTTCATCACATTGACCTTGAAGCTTACTCATACATGGAGAGCTCACTAGCCAAATTTAACCCCTTAACTGTCAAAAAAGCCATGTTCCCCACCAACATAAGAAAGCTTGTGCTGCAGCCAGTGCTCCGTCCTCCCATCTCCCTCACTTACAGAAACATCCCAATAGTCCGTAAGGAGCTCCTGACGCAGTTTGAAGACATCAACTTGAACCAAGTGGTTTTAGAGGAACTCTTCAATGAATTTCACTTGGAGGACTGAAAATCTGTTTGGTTTTTTTTACAGCAGTTAGGCAAAATCTTACTACCTCAAAAAATGACGATATTGTGTCAAAGATGTTTCATCAAGCCATTGCCCCATGTCTGTTACCACCAAAAAGTCAAGAACTGGAATCTTTGATAATCACATAATCTTTATTTATAATATGATATTATTATATGTTTACTAGGAAGGTATGATGGTGCATTGCACATTTATGAGGGAAAGAGTTGAATAGCTGAGTCACATTGCAAAATGCATACAGTCCACTGATTTTCACTGAATGTACCGTGGATGTGGATATGTACAAATATTTGTTGCCAATGAGAATCATATTGAGCCCAACCTGGGTTTGTGAGTGTGTATTTTTCTTTATCTCACAGATAGGGAGTTGTGGGCAGAAACAGCAGGTCTGGACTTGTGATTTCTAGAGGTTTCTAGAGTTCCCTGGAAAGACATGTCATGTTTTAAATCAAAGTATTTGCACTGAACAGTTTGGTTAGCCTGGACAGCGCCAACCCAGCAATGATGACAGCCTATCATGAGAGACAGGAATGCAAGTAATCTTCTAACCTACAGAGACAGCTGGCATTGAATGATTTTGCCACATAGTTTAAGACTGAATTGGGTATCTCTACAGATACACATTTCATTTGCTTTTTCAGTTGGGCTGTCTGAAATGCAGAACAGATAAGGATGCGTGATGGACTATGGACTGTGCTATTGTTTGTGTGTAATGTTTGTGTTTTAACATACTTGTGTGCTGAATATGTTTACACTGTCATACATTGGCTTTTCTGTTTTTTATACATAAATAAAAGTTTTTGTATTAATGTGCTGTATGTTGTCTGTGTTCTTTAGGGAATAATATTCCAGTATTTCTTTTGATTTCACTCCTTTTGTGTGTGCAGTGAGATGAAAAGAAGATGGAAAGGCAATAAAAAATATTTTTCTCAGAGACTTTATTGAGTTGAGTTTTCATGTCGAACACACGTGTTAACACATACACCTTCATTATCCTGTGACACCGCAGCTTGAGAACCAAGTTTTTGTGAAATATCGTTGCGGAGCTTTTCTCTGCCTTATGAAATATATTTAATAATAATATCAACAGCTCCAAATAACCGAGATCAATTGAGCATGTTTTGTTATTGCTTAAACTGGGCCTAAAAATAAAAAAAAAAAACACATCAAATTTCTGATCTCTCTGTCATCATTTCATGGCTGCATGTTCACCTACATCTCTGTCAGAGTGTACACACGCACAAATGTTCACTGTAAAAAATACTCTTCTCTTTCTGCACACTGTGCAACTTCGGCGTTGGTTCTACCGTGTCCCTGGGTATTTGTGTACTTGCTGGCATCTACTGCTGGAAGAAAGGTCTGATCTTCATGCTGATAGACTTGAGGGAGTACCAGGAACCCTTCCAGTTCATCCACACTATGCCGTCATCTGTGCCGTGCTTGGCCATGTATCTGGTGTAGGAGCCGCCCCAGTAGTATCTTCCGTTGGGGTTGGCTGAGTGACAGCGGTTGTACCACCATCCGCCGCCATCTTCTCTGGAGCACTGCTTTGTGGGGTCCCCAGGGGTCCTGAGAACCAGAGAGAATGGGCAAGACAAAACAGGGTCAAGAAACAACAAATAGCTCTTCTGATCTCAATTGCTTTTGTCTGTGTTGATATAACTGATATGATATGGAGTAATAGGGAGGAATTCTCAAACTGTTCTTCGTGTTCCTGCGTCAACAAACTGTACTCACCAATTGTCATTGTCGCGGTCGTATGTGCTGAACATCATGCCGTTGTGGATGGTCATGGTGCGGTTTTCACCATGCAGCTCTGAGGCACCAGTCAGCAGGGTGTCACCCGCCGTGCCTGAGTAGCCAGAGACGGACACAGTGTACTTGGTAGCCTCACCCTGCAAAGTGAACTGCTGGTACCGAGCTTGGGTCTTAGCGCCACTCCAGTCCTGCATCTCAAAAAGGATCTCAGTTGGCCCTATCTTGGTAATCTGGCTGATGCGATCGTTACCAAGCCAGTACTCTCCTGTAAGACAAGCAGAATTCTATTCACATGGATGTCTCTTTCGCCTCTGTCTGTCACAGTTTGTCTCAGGGTGTGAATGTGTACAGGTCATGTTTACTGTGCAAACCTATCGAAAAAACTTGCAGTATTTAAGCCTTTCGGGGACTAGGTATAAGATAAGATAAAAATGAGAAGAGAGTAAGATTTCCTCTTGAATTGAATGGCCATACCTGGAACATTGCAGTACTTTTTGCCTGTGTCAAAAGCGATGTTGCCAAAACCTCTCCTGTAGTCATCCCAGCGACGGCCGAAATCCACACTACCATCCATACGACTCTGGATAGTAGTCCAGCCTGTGGGTGGGTGAAAAATACATGTGAATTGAAGTTAAATTACACCAAAAAGCCTACAAAACAAAACCACACATAACACAGTCTGATCTAAAAAGTAGTCTACAAAAATAACAGACCTCCTTCATGGGTAGTCTGGTCGCAGTACACCCTGTAGGGCTTGAAGAATGCGTCAGGTCGGATGTAGTACATCTGAGACTCAGTGCCACCCTTGCGGTAAATGTCCTCGCACTCCTTCCCAGACACAACAGGGATGGGGCAGGTGACGACGCAATGGTCCTTGCACTTGTCTCGCTGGGCCACGATGGCCTGTTTGATGCGCTGGATTTTGGTTTGCATAGTTTCCATGATCCCCTGCAGGATGCGGATGTTGCTGGGGAAGTTGGTGTTGATTGCCTCCTTGATGAAGGCATGCTGGGACTCCAGGTCAGTGGTGTACTCGCTGACCACCTGTCCGTTTCCTAGTGACAGACAGCAGACAAGGCAAGAAGATGGCAGATAAGCCGAAGTCACAAAGGGTGCTGAAATAATTTCAAACTTTATGTTGAGCCATCAGTGGAACCATGTTTTGCCATTTTAAAAATCTTGCATTGTAGACCATGCACTTCTTACTATCTACACTATCTGCTACTGTCTCTCTTGAATACATCTTCTAAGTTTGTAGACCTCTGCATGATCATCCTCTGGTTATCTTGCCTTTGCATTGTCACTACAAGGTGTGCTAGGATGTTATTGCTCAGTTGTAAGTCTCTTTGGACAAATGGGTCAGTTAAATGACTAAAGGTATAAGTGTGGTGTTTAGCTGGGCTAGGACAAGCTTGGCTCTTACCATCAGTCACTTTCTGGCGCTCACGCAGCTCATTAGACAAGCCATTGACATATCTGAAGACGGAGTTGGTGTTGTGGTTCAGATCATCCACTTCTCTCTTTAGCAGGGCCACGGTGGGTTTGACGTTCTGTTCCTGCTTGAGGATGGTTTTCTTCAACTCGCAGCCATTGGGACAGAGCACACCCTTATCAGAACCAAGGGAAAGGAGAACCAATTTGAACAATGCCAGAACCAAGGGAGGGAACCAATCTTGACAACCAATGGGAATACAATACAGTGGGGATATGCCTTAAGTAAACATCATGCACCCAGGCCATTCTTCTCCTCACCATTCTGTCAGAGGCATGGTTACAACCTCCTGCATCAGGCTGCTCTTCCTTCTGGGCTTGCACTGGTGTTGAGGGGGCAGCTGTTGGTCTCCCACGGTAACGGCCACGGCCAGAGACTGGAGGGGCTGCGGGGGCGCTCACTCTGTATGAATCCCGGCCACTGGAGACTGGACGGTGACCTCTGGGGTTGAGCACGGCGCTCTAATAAAGGCCAGCAAAGAGCAGAGGAGTACGTTGAGGCAGATGCTGTTTCCCCCCCTTACTGTAGCATTTATGGTTATGGTTGTAGATGGCTATGATATTTTACCCAAATACAGTCTGTTTTCCTGGTAGTCTGTTAACATTTGAACATTTGTTTACATTTACACAATATAAGTATAATGTTGTCAGCATGATGAACCAAGACTATCATACTGTGATAACAGAAAAAGAAATGTATGACAAAGAAAAAAGAATGCAAAAAAGAAAGAAGAAATTTAAAAATGAGAGTGAAATGGGGTCTTGAAGGAGAAAAGGAAAGATTGTTCTCACAGTAATATTCAAACACTTACCACTTTATCATCTGACTCCTGAGGGAGACATGAGACATATTTTATGTTAAGAAGAGACATAAAATTATTACATTAACTGTAGCAGTTATAGAAGATAAACATGATGCTAATTGTAATACTTGAAATGTACATTTCCATAATAATAAAAATCACAAATGCTAACCAAATCAAAGTCATCGTACTCCGGCTCCTCGGCCAAGGACGCAAAGATACACAGGTAGAGCACTAGTAATGTCTTCATGTTGGATGCTGTGAGGCTGTGGATTCAATGCCGTTGCTGGGCAGAAACCCTCATATATATTCTATCTAACCATAGGCCACCACCCACCTCATAGTGTGGGTGATCTTCATCCCAGAGAGGGGTTGATCATTAACTACTGATGCACACTCATTGTTCTCTCGTTTTATTTGTTTTGAGTCAGTGATCGGTGTAGCTTTTGGGAAATGTGGAGATTTGTACTAATGAAATGAGTTTGTGTGTAGTTTTGACAACAGAAGCAAATCTGACTATGGAGCTTTAGATTTAGATTTGTTTTCAAAACAAAAGAAATAAAAAATCATTGGCAAAGATAAGGGTCATTATAATTTTCAGTGTTGAACTGCTGTTCTGGCCTATCAATCTCTGCATAAGGGTATACAGTCAAAGGCTATGCCACCTCTGACATTCATGAAGCATGAAATAGAACTATTGTTCTGTATTCATTTCTGCATATTTGCAGGTAAGCTGTGTTCAATGTAAAAGTTATGCCAGTCAGGTGGATTTTTTAGAGGAATTCTGGTCTATGACCCAATCAATTCTGAGAAGTTGACCAACAGCGATAGCAATGAGTCACTGACTAGACTGTGACACTGAACTAGAACAACACACTGATGTGAGTTTGCACCCAGATGACAAAGTTTACTTAGGCCTGAGTGCCATTCTGCATGTCTGCTTCTGTTGTCCTCCCCTGCAGAGCAAATGAGAGGTTAGAAATGACCTTAATCGGGAGGGAATAGTATTGACTTATGACAATGACTCATTATGTATCAACATTTAGCAAATGTAGTTTCAGAATCAAGGCTTCAGCTTCTAAATTCACTTTATTTTTTATTTCATTTATTTATCTTGCTACATTCCTTGAAGGAAAAAACAATGTTTGTACACAATTGCACTTCTCACACACACTGGCACACATCCACACAGAGGCACACTAGTAGCACACATACACATACACAAACACACACACACACACCTATTTCACTGCAGAAATCTGAAAATACTGCAGCCAGTAGCCTTTTTCTATTGATTTGAATGATAAACAAACAACTGTGTTTTGTTAAAAAATAAAAAAAACACTCTTCAGAATACTAAAACTGGACATTTTGGTTTAGGTGCCAATGTAGATTTTCATATTTATGGATGATAAGAAGGGATATCCATAATCCCCTATGTTACAGTAGTCAGCCTAGCCAACAATAGGCACATATTAGATTCCTCAGCCTGGCCTCCCCATTTAGCCTACTTGAATTGTAGGCCTATGTGAATCAGCCCAGCAGCACAGGCCTAATTACTGCAATACAGCAAGATTAACAAGTTTACCTATTCAAATAAATGTATGAAAAGTATAAAAATAGGCCTGCTGTTTCAAACTAGGCCTTACTAGATAAGTTTCATCATAATTTATTAGTTCAATATTCTGTCCTAGCCCTACGCTAGTTTTCTTCCACAGAGTTAACAGTCCCATTTCCTACCACTCTCATCCTCCATTCCAACACTTTGCAACTGCACCTCTACAGTAGTAG
Organism: Tenualosa ilisha; assembly: GCA_015244755.2. Taxonomy (NCBI): domain Eukaryota; kingdom Metazoa; phylum Chordata; class Actinopteri; order Clupeiformes; family Clupeidae; genus Tenualosa; species Tenualosa ilisha. The sequence goes on along the minus strand of PYXC01000091.1, from coordinate 1,525,363 downwards.
GGGTTTACGTCTTTCTCTCATCTTCAAGAGCTCCATTAACATCATGAGTTGCTCACAACAGAAATAGCATTTCAGTGGCCACTAGCGGGCGATATCGAAACTCGATTGGTTGTTTGGTTCACCTTTTCGCAGATTGGCTCCAGCAGCAGAAGAAGAGACCCACCAGTCATCGCTATGATTTAGCTTGCCGGTTGGAAAACAATAAAGGGGAATGGGTGATACACAACCACAGGTAACAATTTCATGTGCAAATAAATTGTAGCTCATTAGTATGTATTCGTTTTTGCGGTCGCTGTGTTTCGACATTACAATATGTGGACGCTTTCATGCAAATGTATCGGTAGCTCGCTAGCCAACAAGCTAAGTAGACAGTTTGCTCATCTGTTTTGTGTTCCACCCGGATTGATCCACCTGATTGACTGACAGGCGGACGGACGGACGGAGGGTGTGTAACTAAAGTGCATGCAAACGTGGCAGTTTTCAGCTAACATACATCTGTTGTTCATGTTTTGTAAACAATTATAGAGTTGTTAACGTTAGAGATGTTTTTGCACACCGGCTTTTGTCAACTTGCGTATTCCTTAGGTTTAACCTCGTAGCCTTACTAATAACGTCACAGCTAGTAACGTTAGCTAAACAATCAGGTATTGTTAAACATTGAGAAGGTTGTTGTGCCAGATCATAAAAGCTAACGTTAATGGCAGAACAGTGCACTGTTCTCACCACCATGCTGAATGTTAATGTGTCAACGACAGAATCCTGTGATCAATGTAGCTTAATTTTCCTGTGGTTCTGTTCCTCTGTTGTGTGTGGTCGCGTTGCATAGGGGTCACAGTTGCGACAGCAGTGTTCAACCTGGAACAGATTGTGATATGCTATGCAATATGCTTTGGTAATGGGATCTTTTTCTGTTTTTGTCCTAGGGGGATATTTTGAAAATGTCCCACAGAGAAAATTGGAAGTAAGTTGAAAATTCAGTCACTGTGAGAGTCAAACAAGTAAAGTTAAGAACGAGGCTTTCCACTAATGCATGAAATTGAAAAATGACATACTTATGTCTAGGTGTCCACCTTGCTGAATGCAACAAATCTAATCCTAGCAGAGCCAAGGATATCATCTTGAACAGCAAGCCTTAAACGTTAGATAGAGTACCTTTACTTCTGTCTCCTAGCCTATATCATGCACTTCACACTATTTTGTTGTCATTACCCATACAGCTCCTGAATAGCTACATTCTGAATACTGTGACTACTGCAAATTTCAGTTTTGCCATTTTTCTCTTCTCTCTCACCTCTCTCCCTTCTCTCTCTCTCAATCTCTTGTGTCCCTGCAGAGTACAGCATGAGCGGCTGCACGTGAAGCACCGGGGCCATGAGGCCATGCATGCCGAGATGGTGCTCATCCTCATCGCCACACTGGTGGTGGCCCAGATCCTTCTGGTTCAGTGGAAGCAGAGACACAGCCGCTCCTACAATGTGAGTTGCAACTCTGATAGAAGCCAGACAGACAGGTGGACAGTCAGACAGTGTGCGCTGTCTACAGACGTGAATGTCAAAGCAGGCAGTCAGTTGGACAGCTAGGGTGTGTCTAGCACTCATGACTACACCCACAGGAGGAACATTTCCATTGGGTTGGGACAAAGACTTTGCATCTTCTGGAATGGTTGTGTTCATAACCAACCAGTATTTAGAGATAATAGCAATGTTTGGATAGCTAGTAGGTAGTAACAGTAATAGTAGTTGTCTAGTAATAAGAGGAGGAGGAGTAGTCAGAGGTAGTATTGATTGGAGGTGGTTATGACAGAGACCCTGGAAGCTGTATTACACCTTGTGTACTGAAAAGTCAGCTTGTGTCCAGAATCAAATGCTGGCAGCTGTGAACATGGTATGGTATGGCATGGTATTCACATGTGTTATGAGGCAAGTGTGACTTGTGCACTGTGCATCTTCTAAGAGTGGGCTGCTTATCAGTTAACAAGTAGTCAGACATTGTCATAAGCAACGCAAGGGTTAGGATTTGGTATGATTGTAACTTGCTTTGCATCCTGTCTAACATGATCTATTTCCAATCAGCTCTTAGACAGAAGATGGACCTTCATATCTGTGCATGGTGGGGTTACAGCAATGCATGGCTCAGGGTATTAGAAGTGCTGAACTTTCATCCATTGACTGCATAATACATGTAGCAGTACACTTTCAAATGCGTGACCCTCTACATCCTGTTGATAGTCATTGTGCCATACAGCATGCTGGAGCATAAAGATAAAAGTAACTGAATTTACCACTGACAGCCAGTGGGGCAGTCCAATCACTATGCTACTTATTCCTTATCCCATTCAGGAGATCAGGGGTAACGGTGCCCTGCTGTCAGACCTAATCTGGTTAGTTCCCTTGAGTTCCTTATGGCTCTCTGGTTCATATACACCTGCTTCTCTCCGGTATAGACATGAGTAGTCTACATGAGTTTTAAACTACTTTATGTAGATGTCCGTTGTCCAACCAATGATGTTGATTCTGTATATTAATGTGAGGAATTGTGGCTGTTTGTAAGATTGGATCCGTCTTTTGTGTGTGAACAATGAAGGTGTTTTTTCTCTCCTATACAGAATATTCTGATCATGAAAATGTGATCCATACTTTTACTCTTAAAGGATAAGTCTTGAGGTTAATCAACCCATAGCCCTGTTGTTTGAGGTCACAGAGTAGAAAGAAGAATGAGAAAATGTAGCATGAAACAGCATCTAACGCTAACTGCTAAGGGCAAGGAAACTTGTCAGTTTCAGTGTCCCTTGCCCCATTCAGTTAGAGTGAGCTTCCTGGTCACGATTGTTGTTGTCTTATCCTTTAACGCCTACTGGCTGCTTTCCTTACTAATGTTAGGAGGGTGCTCCACTGAAGGTTTTCTCCAGTGAGGTTTACAGTAGTGAATACCACCAGTTTCTCTCTCTCTCTCTCTCTCTCTCTCTCTCTCTCTCTCTCTCTCTCTCTCTCTCTCTCTCTCTCTCTCTCTCTCTCTCTCTCTCTCTCTCTCTCTCTCTCTCTCTCTCTCTCTCTCTTTCTGAGTGTGTTTTGATCTGCTTTTCCCAGCTGGTGACTCTGCTGCAGATGTGGGTGGTTCCGCTCTACTTCACCATCAAGCTGTACTGGTGGCGCTTCCTGTCCACCTGGGGCATGTTCTCCGTCATCACCAGCTACATCATCTTCAGGGCCACACGGAAGCCCCTGTCTGGCAGAACACCCAGGTACGAGCCCTGAGTGGCCCTCTGTCAATCACCAGCCAGTAATGTGCCATTGAAAGTGCAAGAGTACATGTCTACTGGTGTAACAATATATGTACTTGAATGGCACAAGTAAGATCCTGGAGATTGAAATGTTGTTTTTGTGTGTGTGTCCTCTCCTTAAGCTGCTAAGATTGTGCTCTGTAAAGATGTTGTTCTTCTGTAGGATGGTGTACAAGTGGTTCCTGCTCATTTACAAGCTGAGCTATGCAGTGGGAGTGTTGGGCTATCTGGCCATCATGTTCACCATGTTTGGCTTCAACGTCCTCTTCAGGTGAGCCACTGAAACATGGGGGTGGCATCTGGTTTAGTAATTCACAATGTCGTCCTCATGAGGAGGGTTCTCTCAAGGATGCCAGAGTTTTTCACTTCAGTGGAATTTCCACTGTAGTTTATCATTATTGGCTAGTTTTCCATACATGGATTAAGCATACTATTCGACTAAAAGCGTTGTTAAGTCTTTATGTGTGGGAAACTGGCCCAGCCTGTTTGATCATAGTCAACATCTCTACCTTTCAGCTTAGCTGAAGTAGCCACAGGTAATGGCAGTGAGAGCAGTAACATGAGAGGCTGTGTCTCTTTTCATTCTGTCCTGTGATGGGTGGTGTGCAGGATTAAAGCAGAGGACTCAATGGATGTGGGGGTTATAATGCTCTTCTATGGGCTCTACTACGGAGTCATGGGACGGGACTTTGCTGAGATCTGCTCCGACTACATGGCCTCAACTATAGGGGTAGGGTATGCTGACAGGCAGTCTCACTCACTTTTGCTGCAGGTCAGAAATTTGTATAATAATTTCTTCAAAATTTGATACAGTTTTCATACTTGGTTGCATTCTGAAGGTTCTTCATGCATTAGTGTAAAATCCAGTTCAAGTGAACTAGTTTATAGATGCTAATTCTGTTATCAGTCCGCTCCATACAGGACTTTGCTTGTTAACAGGCATTTGTCACTGAGGATCTAAATCATACAAGTCTCTAATGTAGTGGTATTGTACAAGAGGAGCTATTGAATCCCACAGTGCAGAGATGCTATGTGCCATCAGTGTCTCTGCTCTTGTCTCCTCGTGCCTGGCAGTACTACTGTGTGGGTGGCATGCCCACACGCAGCCTCTGCAATGACATCTGTGCAGTGTGTGGTCAGAAAATCCTGGTGGATGTGGATGAAGAGGGCATCATTGAGGACACATACCAGCTGTCCTGCAACCACATGTATCCTTTAGAAAGCCTGTGCATGTCATAGGTGAAGGCATACATTTTAAAGCAAATCTTAATTTATATTACACATTACACTGTGACTGGAAGTTGTTGAAGTTGACTGAATTAGTGAAGATAATTGTAATAGATGTAATTTAAGGATCACTCTAAAAGTTTAATAGTCTTTTCCTCATCGTCATGAATAATGGCTGATTGATTGCATTTAGAAACTAGAAAAGCACTTCTATTGCCTCCGCTAAGGCAATATAGGGTTACTGACCCGATATAAATTCCAGATGGTGTTACGGATCACCACCAAAATTTAATCATCTGTTCCTTGTCCTAAAACCCACGTTGTCTGAAAATTTCATCCAAATCCGTGCAGTACTTGAGTTATCTTGCTCACAGACAAACAGACAAACGCCACAAAAATACAACCTCCTTAGCAGAGGTAATGAAGGACCTATGAAGGGACTCTTTGCCTATATTCTGGGTAAAGGTTATGTGGGTTATTCTTGTCTTTATTCTAATTGGGTCTCTGAGAGCATGTCTGACAGTTCTGCAAAGAGAGTCAGGTCTGTGAATGCAGCTGTAATAGCACCCCACCCCCCACCCTGGTCCATTAGAGAGAGGGAGAGAGAGTGTGGGTGTGTTTGTGTTTTAGTTTCAGTCAGACAGATGTCCCTCTGTGCCCAGTGGCCTGATTTACACCACTTATGGGGACACTGACGCTCAGGTGCATTAGGACTTGTAGTCCGTAAACAGTCCCATCAATAACTGAGAAACGCGTTGCTGTAGCTGCTAACAATAGAAGTGTTCACATAGTGTAGAACACATAGATAACAATAACAGCACTGGAAAATGTTCTGATTTGTGAAGTTTAGAGTGATTGTTGTGTTGGTCCTTAATTATTGGTTGCTGACAGCTTCCATGAGTTCTGCATTCGTGGCTGGTGCATTGTGGGAAAGAAGCAGACATGTCCCTACTGCAACGAGAAGGTGGACCTCAAGAGAATGATGAAGAATCCGTATCCTTTCAACCACAAATGTTGACCCATCCACAAATATTGCTTTCTTTCTTTCATTCATTGTCTTTTTTGTTTTTTTGTGTGGTATGTCCTTTTTCACTGTTGCTGTGTGGCAACTGTGATATCTTCACGCAAAACTTCTTAACTCTGTTTATAAGCTGGGAGAAAACACATGTGTTGTATGGACAACTTTTGGATTGGCTGAGGTATCTGGTTGCTTGGCAACCCATCATAATTGGCATTGTTCACGGAATCAACTTTACCTTGGGCCTGGAATAGAGAAAGTAGTGAGGGGAAAAAATGAAGGAACTATGAACCATTTTTAAGCGGCTTGCACGGTTTTGTCTGTTAGTATTTATAAGATGTAAATTCTGTACTTTACCATGTATAGATGCAGATGCTTTTGTATCATATTATTTATTTAATACAGTATCAAGTGCTACACACAGCCAGCTCAGCCAATGACTTGCATTGTGAAGCGGGGGATTTCAACACTTTAAATTGTCTAAAAAAAAAAAAAAAAAAAAAAAAAAAAAAAAAAAAACCTTGATGCCGTTATTTGTTGGGATTTACTGCTTATGTTTTCCATTTCTGCTTTGTGAATCACTCCTTTACTCAGCTGTTTGTTCTGAGATGCACATGAGTAGTCTGAGACTATTGGCTTGGTTTGACTAGTTTACTTACTGTGGGATGTAATGAGCCCTTCTTATTTACTCTGAAGGGTATTAAGCTATGGTGCCATAAGACCTTCCTCTCATGAGGACTTGACAAATGCTTGAGAATCAGTAGCGGTAAAAAGTGAAAATTTCACTCAGGTGATCGCTGATGTAAACGAGAGTATTTTTTACTGTGTCAGGATGAGAGAACCACAACGTTTTGTTAAGGACAGGGAGGGGGGCTGTTAAGCACATTTCTATCCATCCATATCTGTGTTTTGATTAGTTTGTGCTCAGCTGATTGTTGACAGGATATTGTTCTGAAATCCTTCACTGAACAATGAGATCAATTTTAAAAGAAAATCTAATGCCTCAAATATGTGTGTGTGTGTTTTCTTCTAAAAAGTATTTCAAATGCAGTATAGCAGTGTTATAGTGCATACAGTGATCAACTTGTGAATATGGTATTTAACCCTGTTTTTGCATAGGAGAGAAATTTAAAAAGATGATAATTCTGTATATCAGGACAACACAGCTGATTGTTGCTTGCTAGTTCAACAGTTTACTATGGCTGTTTACCATACAAAATAGCATTGCTGGGGAGCAGTGATGAAACTTCTTTTTTTTTTACTAGATGTACTTCATAGGTGTCCCATTATACGGAATTTAAACACGCCCTGTTAGCCAATGAGTATTTATTTTCTACAGGTGAATTAATGAAATTCTATTTCAGTCACTTCCCATAAACATATGTTGTCTGATCTCCGAGTAAGACTGAGCTTCATAGCTGAGTTTCACAGATGAGAGGCTACCTGAGTGGTCAATCCAATCACCAGTGGACCTGTTCAACAGCACTGAGTGAATAGTAGGCCTAATTCAGCACATGTGGACCTGTTCAACAGCACTGAGTGAATAGTAGGCCTAATTCAGGAAAAGGGAAACAAGTAGGAGAATGTGTCCATGATCTACTCAGTCCTTTATTGATGTATTGTATATTAGCAGAGAAGAGTGAGCTGTACTGTACTAAAGGTCTGTGCTGTCTGACATCAGAGTGCAGGTAGACGATTTATGGTCAAATTGATTCTTGTAAAGTCTGTCACATGTTGAATAAACAAGCACAGTTTGAAATGGACAAAATAATTACATTTGAAACAAAGTTTAGGTTAAGGCTGAAACTGAGGCATGAAAAATGAACATTCGATCTTATGTCTACACAATCTTCTTCCACTGTAAACACAACTCCTCATGACTTATAAAAAATAACATTCATGACTGAAAATAATTTTCAAATAATACCGCATAGAAAAACACATCAGAAATAAATATACATTCTGTCCAGTGCAATACTATAAATAACATGAGCATAAATGTAAACATTACAATGAGGAAAATAACAACATTAAATTTAAGGTGAGAATAAACCCGTGCATTGATTAAGATGCTGTAAAGATGCTTATTTTTTTAGTTATTTAGCTGTGGCCTAATGCCACGATTTGTGGTACAATACATGCAAGTTGCTCTGGTATATAGTGATAACTAACATCTATGAGGCAAGCAGTATCATGCCCAAGCTTGGTTTTTAGTCTTTAGTGTGGAACGCAACAATAGATTGCTCTCAAATGGCTGACATTTCTGAATAGAGTGACATTTCAAACTATTATTTATTGAAAAATAGACATATGTACTCTTTGTTTTTGGAATGACATTTTGCAAAACTTGCGAAATTATGAAGGTTATTTTGAGCAGAACCCTAACTTTGTGTTGAACAGCTGTTTTTTTGTACGACTGTTAAAAAAGCTATAGCCTAATTCTAAAATAGTGTATTTTCATAGACATCATTTTACTATACTGATAGCAAAAGATAGCTAAAGGGTGCGCAGACTCAAAATTACAAAGTGACAAGCAGGATATCTCTGTAGAAATATTATCATAGGCGGTGGGACCAAAGTCCAATCCAGAAGTTCACTTCTTGGTTTTAGGCATCACTTTGTTAAATGCCAAGTTTGCATTATTCTTAAATTTGTCACCATTAGACAAGTGGTAAAAATTATTAAAGCCTTTTTATGTTGAAATTATCAATCAAACAGTATCTATCACCTGTCTTGATCACGCATTATCTTTATGTTGGACCAGGGATGGAATTGGTTTATGCCCTTCAGTGAAGCTATTCCAATGTGAGAGACTGTGGAGGAAGCAAGGCATTATATGCTTGAGTTCTATCTCCAATGGAAAGCGCTCTTTGGAAGGACAATGTTCTTCCTCTGCCATGGGACATGGGATGGCCCAAACTGGAGCTCTGCTGTCAACTGGCTGTTCCATTAGTGGCCCACAATAGCTGCTATTTAATGATGTTGCTGTCGGGCGTAAAACCTTGCATGTCCAAAGCTATCTTTAAGCAAGTTAAAAACATACCTTTTCTAAATAACTGAACTCTGTGTTCTCAAAGTTGGTATTATATTTAACACTGTATGCTAATATACTTGCAAGTTAAATATTTGTAGAAGTCACAGATTGAAAAACACTTGAGGAGGTTTTCGCCCGACAGCAACACTGTCAGTCTCTTTCAGGATCTCTTGTCCTTGCTCCTGATACAGTGATTCAAGGTTCATGTCATACAACTGCAGTAATACTTTTCCTGGCTTTCTCTATGGTCTAGTGTCTTGGACACATGATATTGATTTCTTTTCTCCTCTTTGCAGTGATTTTGTTTCAATAAGATAAACCAGGGTTAGACGTGTCATACTAGGCATCCAAAAGCCTAAATAAAATTTATCAGAATGAGAATAAGAAACATCCCATTTTGGACTACTAGAAGAAGTAGACCTTCTAGACTTTCCCATTCATAAGTAAAATTCTGGGTGATGTGTACTTGGTAATGGCAATGGCACTTTGCAGAATTACTTCTTGTAATTGTTTGTTTTGTTTTGTCTGAAATGCCCTAGGCAACGAGAACTGCCTTAGGGGGAGAGGAGGCACAGCCCAGCAAAAATCTCCTTTTCACTACAAAGTCTGGAGTGAGTGGTGAGTAAGAGGGCCCTAAACAAAAGCTCCTTTGGAGCCAATTTCTGATTTAGTTCCATTTTGAGAAACTTTTCCAGTTTGGCAAAGACTGCAAATAGTGGGTTGTGGTTGGGCTTGAAATGCTTCCTGGTTGTTTATTGTAGGTAGCGGTACACCTTGAAACAGTGGTTCCCAGAGTCAGCGACCACCACATGACCATCAGAGGTGAGCGCCAGGCCCTGGGGACCGTATAGAGGGTCAGCTGATGTGTTGATGTAGGAGAGGAAAGAGCCACTGCTGTCAAACACCTTGGAGAGAGAGAGAACAGGTTGGCAAAGGTCAAACTGTGTGTAGACAGTCTTATATTGTTTCCCAGCTGTGATAGGAAAAATGAAAGATGGATAAAATGTGACAGGACAGAAAGGCTGCAATAAACAAGCACACAGGCAGCAGACAGAATCCAACATTAATCACATTGACATTCAGCCAAAGACTCAAGGTTGTAGTGAGGAAGGATAAGACAAAACAGGAGAAAAGGACTGAGACTATGGTGTTTCAGATATAGATGTGCCATATCACATGACAAAGGAAGGAAGTTGCTCATAAAGTCACTAAACACCTGTTTACCTGTATTCTGCTGTTCCCCCAGTCAGCTACAATGATGTTCCCATTGGCATCTACTGCAACACCAGTTGGAGCATTGAACTGTCCATTGCCCTCGCCGTTTGAGCCAAACTTGAGCAGCAGCTCTCCATCCGTATTAAACACCTGCATTTACAGAACAGTAATGTGTGCACAGAATACTTATGTAAAATAGTCACTCTTTCTGTGAGCATTTAGACATTCGTATCATGAATGTCAAAATCGTGAGATCACTTTCTGTGAGCATTTACACATTCATATCATCAACCTCCCTTACCTTTACAGAATGGTTGTGGAAATCAGTGATGATGATGTCGTTATTACCATTCACTGCAGCAAAATGTGGTCCTGAGAGGGAGAGTTAACATGGCTGACTGAGCAACTCTACAAGATCATTTCATTTGAATTTTGTCAGGTTGTCACAAGACAGTAGGGTTACACACCTGCAAACTGTTTATCTCCGTTTCCACGACTGCCAAACTTGGCGACGAGTTTGCCGCTGGTCTGAAAGATGAGGACGGTGCAGGCCTTGTTGTCCACCACAATCACATGTCCATTATTGTCCACAGAGACTCCCTTGGGACCCATTAGCCTTCCAGAGCCCAGTTTACCCTGAACATGCCACAGGACATCAACAGAATTAAGTTTAACAAAAACATGCTCTAAATATATAGGTCTATTATTTATAAACTCAGTAATCACTTAATGAATGGTGAACTAAAAACACCTAAATAATCACACTTTAAATGAATTATGTTCACTAATGACAATGTGTAGTAAAAGCGGAAAAAAATGCCTCATTTTTATTGCCTTATTCCAACATACAACATACTGATTTCTCTGTTTTTTTAGAATTTGGGATATTTGATTTGTTGTATGTTCACTCACTTACAGTAATCATACTTTGTCTATGTTGTAAAGGCAATCAAGAAAGAAAGAATCTAGCAAACAATGATGATATCTCTGACCATAATTCTTTGAGCTTTCCAGAGCTACTCTTGAAATGGGCATGGAAATAATTTTAACTGTTGTACAACAAACAAGGACGAGGAAGATCCACAAGAGGAGTCATGGAACCTGCTGCCAGTGACGCCAGAAGAGAGAGGAGTGCTTCGGCTGGGAGAGGGAGAACAAACGAAAGCAGGGTCTGAAAAGGTACACTCTGGTGGAACTGGAAGCTAAAGCGCAAGTTCTACTGGGAAGACTCAGTTTTTGTTCATCCATTCAACCAGCCAATCATAGCTTCTGTCTAATCAATGTCTGTCATTGTCTCAATTCCTTCTGTCCAATAGGAAGTCTCACAGGTGTTTTAAATCAATCTGTCTAACACCTCTCTGCTACCTAGAGCATGCTGACTTTGATGTCTCCTCCTCCTCCCCTCCACCACCATTCTGTTACTTCTCATCTTAACATCTTGGCCCAGGATGCTTGGGTCTTCAACACATCCTCTTTAGCCACCGCCATCAGTTGGTCCCTGTCTTGACAGGATATGCAATCGGTTCACCTCTACACCTGTCTACATCAGGAGCCCACACCATGGACTGTTGCCATAATGGTTGGATGAGAGGGGCTTGCACCAAAGACTGTGACTATATCCATACTGTTATAATGTCCATTGTCATGTTTGCACTGTACACAGATTAAACCTGTTGACAGACCTTTCTTGCTTACTGAGTCTTCACGGTAGAACTGGAGGGAGCTGAAGACACAGGATATTGCAGTGGACTGTGGCAAAGGAAGAAAAGGGCAAGAAGATGAGAAGAGAATACAGGAAATGTCTGAAGGAGGTGAAACCGAATCTATCTGTGTCTGATAGTGATGAGGAGAGCAGTGATGGTGAAAAATGATAAGGTGAGAGAGGAGGAAGAGGAGAGACAGGAGTGAGGAAGTGAAAGGGGAGGAAAAGAAGCATGAGAGGTAGAACCCTCAAGAAGAAAAGCTTAGATGATCATGAAATGTTGAGAAATGAATGAAAACCATGGTGGAAGATGAGAGAGGGAGAAAAGAGAGGGAAGATGAGAGAGAGGTGGAGGAAGCTGATGAGCGAGGAGTCAGTCTACTCCCAGAGTGAGTATTGAGAATCTCTTCATCTGGAATCTCTTAATCTGAAGTTTGCCTTTGTTTCAAAGACATGGCAGCACACATTGCAATTAGCCTTTTAACAACTCTAGCCGTAACCTTCTGGGTCTGATTTAGTATAGTAGCCGCAGAGAACATCAGAGAAGCAGTTCACCTGGAGGTCTAGCCAGTGTAATTTGTAGCACAATGACTGAGACTAGGACTTTTTGTAATTTCTAATCTGATTTCTCATAACACTTACAATGTACTTTTCACTGTAATTGTGTGACTATACTATACTATACTATGCTGCACTAATTTACTACATTAGTATGACATCACAGGATTATTGCTTCAGGGATTATACCATGAAAGTCTGTACAGGGTATTTTCATGGAGTTCCTTTTGGTCTCAATATTGATAAAAAATCCTCTGGTTCTTAATGCATCAGCCGATAAAGAACAAGAGGAAACGAAACCACAGAAGCAAATAACAGAGGCAACTGAAGAGGAAGAAGAAGAAGGGAAGGACACGAAGGATGGAGATCACCTGGAGCTCAGTAGCAATGACTACGCCAGTGACAGTAACACACCTGCCAACAGAACGGAGTGTCCAAGTGAGATCCACAAGTCCATATGGGCAAGAGACAGCCGAGGGGAGAGACACAGAACTGGAACCATTGACTAAGACAGTAGGCCCTCTGGCAGGACACAGAGGGACTTGTCTTTCACACACGTACAAACAAAGACAAGAGCATAGCCATCTAGGAAGCTGCAGAGACAGTGAGAAGAAGCAGAGTCCGCTGAGGCAGAGAGAAAAGATAGGGGAGAATAAGAGAACGCCCTCTGCAGGACAGAAGCACAGAATATGTTCAGTCCCCAAGACAGGCAGCCAGAGAAACCAGCAAGGCCACAGGGCCACCAGGGAGCACTATGACCAGCAGTGGAGAAGAGGAGACTGCAAGCAGGAGAGGCAGAGGCCACCAAACCACACAGAGTGAAGGCGACACTAAAGGTCAGGTCCTGGCTTTGTGGGCACCACCAGGGCATCTGTGCCAGGAGGATGGAGGGAGCTAGAGGGGTCTGTGGAGCATGCATTGGGAGGATTGGCAGAGGGAGAGGATAACACTATGGGCCTTTACAGAGAAAAACTAGGATCTGGTGCGACACATCAGCAAAGAAGAACTACAAGACAAGAGTTTTAGAAAGCTGAAACAAATGAACATAAACTTATACATAATATGTATATATTTATCAAGCACATTACATTTCTATCAATGGGAAATAATAAGTATGATAATTCAATGTTTAATTTACTGAATGATTAATAAGAGTTGATTAATAGATGACATAAGAAAATAATTACTTCAGAAAAGTGGTACATAATTTCTGAGTCAGATTTTTCCAGACAGCAGACAAAGTAGTGTTAAAGGTGTTAAGGGGTCTAGCAACAAGTGGCAGAAGCCTGACTTCTTTTGCCCTCAAGTCCAGCAAAAAAGTAATTTCCCTGTGCTGTTGCCACGGTGACAAATGGAACTGCCAGCCACCAGTAAACAATGGCCTTATTATTCCTACGTTCTGTTTGGGATCCGCCCAGAGACGGCTCCTAAATGAGGCCTCCTCAGTCCCCTGCCTCACTACGACTGGATTTAGCCTACTGAGAATGACATCAGGCACCTATTCAGTGAGGCTGCATTATCTGGTGCTGGATTCCCACTCTCTTGTGTAGCTGCTGCTATGGAGATTCTTCTCTAATTCTATTCTTTTTAGTGCCAACATATTCTATAGCTGCCAGAGGATCAAGGCAGAGATTAGAAGCAATTACTGGATTCAATTTTGGATTGAATTTCCTCAGTTTTTTTGATAAAAACAGTACACTGTGAAAACTAAAAAGGAATATGTATCTCTCTCTCACACACACATACACACACACACAATTACTAATGAAATTAGAGTTCCCATCTTACCTTGTATTTCCCTTCACTAGAGAAGATGCTGACCCACTTGTTGTCATAGTCGGCTATGATGATGTCACCATTAGGATGAACTGCCACTCCCGTAGGTCGCTGCAGTTGCCCTGGCGATCGTCCTCGCACCCCAAAACGGTTTTGAAACACCCCATCATTGGAGAATACCTGCAATGTGGATAAACCAGAGGTATATACAGCACTCTCCTGTCTGACTGAAGCATTGGGAATATGAAACTTTTCCTCCTCACTTTTGGAACTAATAATGTGTTTGTCAGTCATTTTGAACATGGCCTGCCAAATACCATGCACATAAACAACAGTCAAACACAACACCATTACTTAATTACATTTCTCTCCCTCATGGTAAAGTTTGAGGAGAGTAGAATGGAAAGACTACTTTCCTCCTTTTGCACATTTTTTCCATCCTTCTCCAATCCAATGTACATTTCACTGAATATTTTTCTATTTATCAAGCACTGAACCAGTGATGCTCTGTGGAGGTTGAACCTGAATCTCTCCATTCCTGAACTTAAATCTGTCTCTCTTGGAGAGGCAGCCATCTCTCACCTGCACACATTGGTTATTGCTATCTGCGATGAGAATGGTCCCTGTGGCAGATGCAGCCACCCCTTGCAGGTTGGTGAACTCTCCTTTATTTCGTCCTTTTGTCCCTGGAACAGAAGACAAGATACCATAGTCAGACAGCATATAACAAGATTCACTGAGGAAGGCCATCTTCAACGGGTGGCCAAGAAATGTGTATGGTATGTGTAACAAAAAAACCTTCACCTATGGCATTCAAAACCCGATAAAGATGTAGCTAAACTGCATACGTCTTTTCACAACAAACAAGCAACATACTACAAAAGCTTCTTCTCAGAGTCTGTAGATGACATGTCTTCACATATGCATTGTGATGGGTCTACATCTCTTGTGGACAGACTACATGGCAGAGAGAGTGTCTGTGTTGTGCCATAATTATGTACTGCGCTGCTGATCGACGGTGTGAATTCTTACCTATTTTGAAAATGAGGTCATCCTCGATTGGGTTGGCCTTTTTCTTCGGGGTGCTGAACATGCTTCCGGCCCGTCGCACCCCTCTCTGCCGACTGCGGCTCCCTGATCCCGGGGACTTGGCACTGCGTCGCTTGGCACCACCAGACGAGCCGGAGGAGCCGGCATTGGCCGCCGATGATGGCGTGGAGAGAACCTGGGAGTTGTCGGGGGAGCTGGTCACCCGCAGGCGGAAGGGGCTCCCCTTGATGTGCTGGTCATATAGCCTGACAGCTAGGCTGAAGTTCCCCTCTTTCTGGATGGTGTAGACAAAGTCGTACGTCCCATTTTTATTGTCCAGGATCTCACCATCGGCAATGCTCCCATCTGGTGTGAAGACTTCTGCTGAAATGACAGCATTACCAGCCTTGCATAGCCCACCAGCTTTGTCACGAGTCACGATGGTAACGGAGGTCTGGATACCCACGGTGCACTGTTCCAGGCCCTCGCCAGACGCCTCGGTCTGGCTGGCTACGGCACTGGTGGTGACGATGGTGCCCAGGTTGTGGATGGACTTCTTCAGCTCCTCCGACTCCATGTACAGGTCCAGTTGGTCATTCTCCTCAGGCTGCAGGGGCAGACCCTGGCTGGCCAGCTCACTCAGCCTCTCGGCCTCCAACCCGTGGGCCAGGAGCACCGCCGCGTCGCTGCCCCCATCCAGAGCCTGCTCTGTCAGACTGCGGCAGCTGGTGATGCTCTCCTCACCCTGCTGCAGAGCATCCAGCTGGGCCTGTAGGATCTACACAGCACAGCAAAAAATAGCTGACACATCTTACCATTTCCATTGATATAAGTATTTACATTCACTTAACCTGTTACTTGACAAGGCAGCATGGAGATTGATTTTGTTACACTATATGAAATGAAAGAAGCTAATTGCCATGTGAAAAAAGCCAATTGTCAGTTGATAGTCTGCTTTACAGACTAAAATCCCTCAACAAACACTCGGGAAATATAGTGTATACATAACACTGTTTATTAACATGTTCACAGATCACTATTTGCTGTTCTTGTTGCCAGTGTTGATGGGCCATGAACCTTCTGCTTGAGGGTGTAGGTGACCTCCAGCTCCATGAGCAGCACACTCTTGCGCACGTCCAGTGTCTTGTGGAGCTCGGCAAAGGCTGAGTGAATGTCCTCCTCAATGGAGCCCCTCTGAGTACTCAGCTGTTGCAAGATGTCTCTCAGCGACTGACGCGCCTCTGCGATTTGTGGCAGTCTGTGGCAAGAGAGGAGAAGAGAATTCACAAGTGCATCATTCATTTCTTGAACTATTTATTGAATGATACAACTACTATCAAACAACCACTCAGTGAATGAATCAATCAATCAATCAATCAGTCAACACTGTATAAGTAACCACTCAACCAGGAAGTCAATAAATCATTCAAGCCATCAAGCCATCAACCAAACATCAATGAGGCAATTAATCTGTCAGTAAGACCATTTTCTGTATTAGTTAATTACATAACACAATTCAGTTCAATTCAACTCAATTTGTTTGACAGACTCATGTCCATAACTACACAAGACAGGACAGATAAGAGAGTAATAAAAAAACATAGTTTTTAAAATTAATTCACATACACATATTTCAGCCTATGCACCCTCAGTCTGGATGTGTAACAGGAACAATTTAAAATAACATTTGAGAGTGCAACCATGATACTGTTGGTGGATTTATTTAGACGTTGCATAAACTTAAACATCACTTACAACATTGTCTGTATATTTCATCATCAATCATATCGTCTGTAATAAAATGACCAAGGTATTTAATCATTTTACAGACCTCAAGACTAAGATTAAGATTAAGATAAGATTATTGGACAGTTTTAACACAGGGAAATTGAGACATTTGTCCTGTTTGGTTCTACATATTAAAACAGCACTTTTGCTGGAATTATATTTTATATCATATTCCACACCATAGTCAGTGTAAACATTAACTTCTTGGAACAAATAGACAATAGACACTGATGGCCCTCGCCTCCATTGCATTTGGCCAGAGAAATCCGAAGGGAAACTGTTCCACTGTGTCTGCATGGGTTTACCAGTGCCTGCGCTCCTACCTTGCCCTGGTGCTGCACTGCATACACACTTGATTGAATCATATGAATCAATGCAATGTTGTTGTTTGTAACAATGTGACAAAGTGTGCATCCATTACACAGGATCAGCGTTGTGTGTGTGTGTGTGTGTGTTTGTGTGTGATTGTGTGACCTGTTTGTGGCCGCAGTTACTCTCTCCTGCAGCGTGATCCTTAGCTTCTCCACAGCGGAGGAAAGGGGCTCTGTGGTGTGGTCAGCATGGTCTCCACTCACACACTCCTCACACACAGGCCCAGCACAAACCACACAGTACAGCTCCACCTCCTGGAGAGACAGAGAGTGAGAGAGAAAGAGAGAGAAAAAGAGAGAAAGACAGAGTAGAGATCAACTAGAATGTCATTATTACCAAGGGTTTCATCAGAGCAGCATGTCTGAGAGAATACTATTGTAAAAGGTGCTGTATAAATACAATTGAATTGAATTGAATTGAATTTCCTGGTTTTGTTCACGTAGACTCTTTCTCTATGACAGCATATGCAGCTCCTACTGTAGGTCCTCTTTAGGACACCACTGGACACGCTGGCACCAGGTCAACTGTGCATGTAGGTCTACCAGCTAGGCATTTCTAAGAGATTTCGATGCAATCATGTAAAGAGCCCAATAGCTTTGGATTTATGATACATTGATAGACATTGATGGCCCTCGTCTCCATTGCATTTGGCCAGAGAGATCCAGAGGGAAACTGTCCCACTGTTCCACTGTGTCTGCATGGGTTTGCCAGTGCCTGCACTCCTACCTTGCCCTGGTGCTGTGTGCATGTGGGCAGTGCCATCTTGTTGGGCACAGCCTCCAGCACCGTGCACTCCTCACTGCTGCTGTCTGGGGACCTCTGCTGTGGCTCCACGGTGGCTGATGAGGGACAAACAGCACCCTGAGTCTGGAGACCCCGCTCGCTGGAGCTGAGAAACAGAGCGGTCTGTAAGCTGCACCCAAATACACACAAATCAGATGTGTTCAGAATCATGGACTTGTACTGGGTATATTCTCTCTCTCTCTCTCTCCCTCTCTCTCTCATCTGTTTTACTTACCCTTTTCTCTCTATTTCTCTATGTGTAGATGCATGTGTGGGTGTGGAGGACTCACCGCTCTGCTAGGGCGACTGTAGAGAGGTGAGGAACACTGTCGGCTGGGAATGGATGCGGCTCCAGTGGTGATCAGGGACGCAGCGGCAGCAGATTGGCACTGGAGCTGGCACACCACAGGTGAGGGGGGATGGAGCCCTCCACACACACCTCCATCTTACACAAGGCCCTGCAGAAAGACACAGACACACACACACATGCACACACACATACACACACACAAGCATATACATTGGAACAGACATGCATTTGCATGGCCACACACACACACACACTCACACACGCACACGCACGCACACACGCACACACACACACACACGCACGCGGAGGCATATACATAGTACTAGACATGCATATGTACGGATGTCCACACAGACTCAAGGTACTGATGATACCTGGAAATAGAGCTCTTATTGCCTATAGAGATATAGAAAAATTGCATCTGAAGCTCCAGACAACCAGGAAACATGAGCATTGAGGAAAAAGTGGGTCAGACATCAGTTTGAGTGGGAGGGGGCAGGGAGACGAGTCAGAGCGCAGGAAAACCCCTTTTGGGGAGGATTTTACACAGAACATTAGAATAAATTATACGCCACAAAATATCTTCCTCCTCACAAAAGAACACAGAGCATTGCCATGGCAACCCAACGTCAGCTCTTGCATGTGTGTGGGTGAAGCCTAGTGCACGGCGGTGCACTGCAACCTCGATTTAACATTGCACAGGGGAAACTGAAGCCCCCCTGCTCTCACTTGTGACTCAGTGTCTGACTGTTCCAGGAACAGCGCTTAATGTCCTCAGTGTAGAGTGATCACCTGAACTGAATGATAAAGGTGATTGTCTGTCTTTCTCTCTCTGTCTCTGATTCTCCATCACTCTTCACCCCGACCCCCAACCCCACTCTCCCCATCTCTCTTCCCTTATCCTCATCCTCTCTCCCCCTGTTTTCTACTCTCTGATTCACTGCAGTAAACCACTGCAAAGGATTATGGGGGCAATCCCTGTATGTGTTCTGTATGGGGCTTTCTGAGGCAATTCTGAGTTGAGACAAACAGCGAGAAATAACAGGGAAAGCACAGATTTGTAAATACAGCTGTGTCACTGTCATGGGTACCACATAATTAAGATGTGCATGACATGTGCATCAATCATACAGAATTCACCTTCTTGTCAGACAACAGAAGATGGTAGTAATCTAGTAGTAATCAGTAATCTGGTAGTAATCAGTAATTTGGGTACTGTATGTTTCTCTTTTGTCAGATCTGTTCCTGGATGATTAGACCCTTTGATATATTTGACACAATGTAAATGTTAGTGTGGTGTCATTAGAAGAGTCATGCACACTTCTGCTAAAGTAGGAGTAGGAGGAGACTGTGAGAAGGAACAATATGAGTGGCACATAAGACAGTGATGCAAAGCTTTGTGCTCTCTAGGCTATATAACCAGAGGTGTAGCCTCGTCATGAAACTAAGTGAAAGACACAGCAAGGAGCTTTTGATTAAAGTACAAAGCCAATCGGTAAAAAGCCAACAGACTTGTCTTATAGATAGCTTAGCTGAAAGTGATTGAAGCCTTCTGGCCTGCTAGTGTGGGAGACTATATTTGCCTATATTGTGCCTGGATCACAAAGCTCCATGGAGAGTAGCCAGTTTCTTCCAGAACATGACACCTCAAAGATCTAATCATAGGAACTGTATTTCTACTCCAAGTGTGTACTTCAGGTTGTAGTACAGCAGAATCCAAGTGAAAAACCAGCAAAGCCTAATGACAAAGTCCACTCTGGCAGCAGGCAAACATGCTCATTGAGTTCCCTTGCAACGCACAGCACAGCAAATCTTTCCAGGAAAGCAAGAGGAAGGTAAATGAGAGATAATGTGGTGGAGAGAGAGAAAGAGAGAGAGAGAGAGAGAGAGGGAGAGAGAGAAAGCATATCTGTCTTCTTTCAGCGAAACATGAACAAAATAAGGGAAAATTATATTGTATAAAAGAGTACTGTTTTTCAGTATTCTCACAGATCATGGAACCTTTCATATGTGTCTGAATATCACCTACTCCAAAGAATAGCATTGAGCAAGTGGTTATACTTTAATGACATGATCAACCCCCAAAGTCTATTTAATGGTGCTACATGAACACGTTCAAGCCTTTCATATTTATAATGCCCATCTCTCCCAGACATTAGATGGTTTAACAAGAAACAGGATTGTAAGACCCAGGGACAGCCTGCTTGATCAGCTAAAATCAGCACAAGGCAGAGCCATGCTTAGTCACTGGCAGTGCAATTGTAATTCGGTCTTAGTATTGTATTATTTCCACTGTGCCATTTCCTAGAAACCACAATCTGGATGGAAACCCAAACAAAAAGGTGGAAAGAGTATATCTGAGGCTTGCTTTAGCGTTTTGTACTGACTGCATTTAGTGTCACCTTGTACTGACTGCAATTTATGTGCAACTAGTCAGTTAGGAGACTAAATAACTTGTAAGTGTGACTAGTATAGTTGAGAAAATATGCTAATGTTTGGATGCTGACTATAGCAGTATGACTGGAAAAGAGAAGGCATGACTTGGGGTTGTACTGAATGACCCAAAAAAATGTTTGTCCCACAGGTTCTATGTTATTCCAGTAGGATTGACACTAAGATGTATTACAAATTATAATATGATATTCCTCGTGTAATCACACATCATTTACCACCACTTTACCAAGTAGTTTATCTATATTCAATAGACTTAGCATTCAAATGCTGTTTTGAAGCTTTTAAAAAACTGTGAAAACTATTTATGTCCTTTTCCTGTCCATTTACAAGTATCAACGTATATTTATTAAAAATATCAGTAGCATAGAAAAATCTCATTCACATACACATGCATACACACACATGCACACACTCACACACACACAGAAAGAATCGTGACCCTTGCCCCAGTCCCTAAAATACCCTTCTCATCTTACAACATCACACTAATCAGGAAGGATTTTTATTTTTATTGTGGAGAGGAAATCACTCTCTCCTGCCACCATATGTAAGTGGTTTCCACTGACTAATAAAAAATAGGATGTCTGTCAGAAGTACACTGGCTGGCTGTTTTGCCATGAATAACAAAAAGAATTATGGTAAAAGCAGGCCGTGACTCAGCAGTACATGGTCATTTAATCAATCTCCTGTCAATGGGATTTAAAATGTTGGCTAAATCTTTGAGCAATGACAGATGTGGCCAGATTTGACTCCGACCCCAGATCTCAAAATGAAAATGATGATTAATCGGCGTGAAGAGCAAAGGGCAGATCAGGATTGCCAGGTGTAGATTTGTAGGGTAGTTCAGAGCAAATCTATTGCATATTGGGCTAGCTTGGTCAACCTGGATCTCAGATTCCCTCATTACTAACACCTGCCAACTCAAAGCTCTGACTCGCTTCCTTTCAGGCAATATCACAGGCCAGCCACAGGGGTCCTGATTTTAAGGAGGATCGGCATCCACCTCACTGCTTATCAAGCTAAAGAGCAAAATACAAGAAAACGTATCTACTCTGTCATGTGAGCTACTTTACTACTGTCATCATCTTCATTGTTTTGTTTCTCTGTGTGTGTCTCCCTCTCTGTGTCTTGCAATATGTGCATCTTATATATTTCTGTGCTCATATTTGCCTACTCTGCTCCACCTCTGTCAACGTGTCACATTCAGACACCAGTGGCCCAGTTTCTTATGATGAGACAGTGACATTCACTCCAAGGGCAGACAACACACAAACATCCATCACACAGCTAATTGTGGGAACGCAGAGTGACAAGAGAGAGTGATGGTGTCAGAGAGAGAGAGATTGAAGAAGAACAACAGGAAGGCCGAAGAGAAAGAGAGAGAGAGAGAGAAGAGGCAGAGGAGGGGATGGGGATGGGGGGATAACTCGGTGGCCAGAGGAAGCCATTTGAAGGCAGTGAAGCAGAATTCCCTGTGGCTAATATCGTGGCTCCAGTCGAGTGCAAAAACTGCAGCAGCTGAAATGCTCCACCAGCCTGTTTGCTTTCACCGAGCCACATGCAGCGCGTCGCAAACAGCCAGGATGGTCAGCTGAGCCAAGGCACCGGTGTCTCGCACTCACACACACACACACACACACACAAATTCCTGCACATACGCAATCAGCCAGTCAACACAGACACACACATATACATAGACATACACCGACGTCCTGTTGAATGTGTCTGGACAGTGGGAGAAATGAGTGATCATGTGAGGCCTAGCTAAGGCTTGCAGTGCAATCAGTCTGAGAGCATCTGCCTTCCACCCTCTCTGCCCCTCCCTCACTCCTCTTCTCTCCTCTCAGCACACATGCTGCTTCCCTCTCTCTCTTCCTCCCTCCTGCTTTCCATCTATCCATCTCACCATTCTAAATCTAATCTCTCCTCCCCCTCTCACTCCCGCCTGGTCATTTTCTCCAGCTCTCCCCATCTTCACCCAGCCCTTCTCAGGGCCTTACCTTG
Source organism: Tenualosa ilisha (assembly GCA_015244755.2). Lineage (NCBI taxonomy): Eukaryota > Metazoa > Chordata > Actinopteri > Clupeiformes > Clupeidae > Tenualosa > Tenualosa ilisha. The sequence goes on along the minus strand of PYXC01000091.1, from coordinate 1,502,813 downwards.
ATGTTGCTGCGTCTGAAAGAGCAGGAAGCAGAGAGTGTGTGCTCCGCGTAGCAAGCCATCTCATCGCTGTGTGATGGGGGTGGGTGTGCACACAGCAGCGGGAACCTCTCCTCTGCTCACCTCCCCTCTCTCTCCTTTCTCTCTCTCTCTCTCTCTCTCTCTCTCTCTCTCTCTCTCTCTCCCTCCTCAGCGCTATGGCAACTAAAACAGAGACGTTCAGCCGTGCCAGCTAACTGAGAAGGGGGGCTGGAGGGGGAGAGGCGGTGACCAGCGGCTGGAGGAAAGAGGATTAGCCAATCAGGGGACAGGAATGCCACCACACCTGCTGACTTGTTTTCATTGGATGATGTCTATGTCTATCATCTCTCTCCCTTTTTACATTCTGTCTAATTCTCTTTCGTTTACCTTCTCTCTCACTTTCTCTCATTCACACACAAACAAACACAAACACACACACACACATACTCTTAAAAACCTGCAATATTAATAAATGATTCATGTTAGTCATGTTAGTCACTACAATCACTATGTTTTTATTCATTGTCATACTGTATCATCATCAAATCTGAACTGAAGTTTTGCCACAGATCGTTATCACTTAATAGCCTTTAAAAGAGAACACCAAATCAAAGAGAGATGGAAAGCTTAGCCTCAGTCTCAGAGCTGTTTTAGTCTACTCACACCATATTTAGAGGCAGACTGTAAACAGGAGTAAAAAAAAAGGTGACTGTGAAAATGGTAATGATGAAAATAGTGACTCCTGCATGATCTGTGACAATATGATTTATTTCACATTCGGGCACTGGACAATCACATCTGCACACAGAGAAAACACAACAGAAATCCTCAATACAAAAGAAATTAAGGCCTTGTCCTGTAGTATCCAAATGTGTCTCTAGGTTTTGCCAAGTTATATCGACTGAAATTTGATTAGACAGGAATATTTAATAGATTTATAACTAGTAGGCCAATATAGACTAGTATGTCAGTCAAGCAATGCTGTTTCTCACCATTGGGAGGCAGACTCTGACAGTCTTAGCCAGAGCCGTATACATACAGTACTTAGCTTAGTGCTATTTACTTCCAGAAGAGAGTGCTGGAAAACCAGCCTTCAAGAGGAAGGAAGGATCACCCTCACTATAAATAGAATAGTGAATAGATCACTAGCACATGTGGTTATAAAACAACCACATTTTTGATACATCATGCCTCAGTTATAAATAAATACTCAACACACCATCTTTAATTTTTTTCTATTTCTCTTGACAGTAAACTAGTTCTCTCTCTCTCTCTCTCTCTCACACTCTCTACATGCATGCACTCACACACACATAATAGCTCAGGAATACAGAGAGCAAACTGAAAATGGTATCAATAATTTAAGTATCAAAAAGTAGAGCAAGACCAGCCAAAGATGTGACACACACACACACAGACACACACACACACGCACACACACACACCACACACCACACACACACACACACACCACACACACCACACACACACATACATGCATCCTTACAGACCCTCACAGTTTCTCTTGGATAGTTGTACTGCGTGGGAAATACACTCTCTTGATGTCTTCATGTTCTGATATTTCAAACCATGTAAAAAGTGAATCTTTCATCCTCACACACACTCTCGTCCTTTCTCACTCATGCACCCACACAAGCACACACACACACACTTTCACATACGTATTGACACGCATACACACATACCCCATATTACTTTTATTATACTCCCAAATGTTGTCACTCTCTCTCACACACACATGCTCTCTCTCACATGCATGCACAAGTATCACTGAACACTGAGTTCACCGTAAAAAGCAGCCCTGTATAAAACATAAATGAGATTGTCTGTTTGGAACACGTTCAAACTGGGATGTAATGAAGTGTGACATGCAACTACAAATGAGATGTGTGTGTATGTGTGTGTGTGTGTGTGTGTGTGTGCATGCGTGTGTGAGATAGATGAGGTGTGTGTGTGAGATAGAGATGATTGATCACCAAATTAATACTTCCACTAAGAATCATTTAGACACAGTTGAAGTAGAAGAATCTCGTTAGTAGAAGAATACCCGTTTTCTTAGTCTATGCAGTCATAGCATAGAGTTCTTCATCTTTTCTTCATCTAAACCCTGATAATGTAAGTGGAACTTTCATTTCTCTGTATCCAAAGGCCTGTGGGTTCTTTTGTGTATGATGTGGATGTAGTAGTTTCTCTCCCTCTGCTTTGCTCCTTCTCTCTCATACTCTATCACAGACTCTGACCATAGGTGGGAAGAAGCATGGGTTACACCTGTCACAGCCCTTCAGTCTCCCCTACTAACTGTAAAAGTAGAGAAAATTGTAAAGGTACAGTCAGGGATGCTAAGGACTCTGTAAACACAAAACAACCTTTATAGCATTGAGTTAATATCTCACAATTCATTCATTGTTCATTATTAGAGTCACTGTATATATTTCTATAAAGGTCTTTGTATGTCCCGGCTCAGAGACCTGGACACAAACAAAGCAGGGGCAGCTTGTCCCCCAAACACATAGAGTGGAGTTTGTTGTCCCCCAAACACACAGAGTGGAGTTTGTTGGGATAAGTGCTGTTGGGATAAGTCACATGTTTTGTTTGTTGGACAAAAAAAGCCAAAACAAACAGTAGTATCCCACTAACACAACTGCTATGCCTATAGACACACTGACTTTCGGATGTAATAAATAAACATAAAGCTATGTCTGTGTTTATCATTCAATGTTTCACTTCCAGTTAATTGCTGACAGACTCAAATATGCTTCAGAAATAGTTTATTCAGTGTCAAATATAGTACTTCCAGTGCTTTATCTGTGCTGTCTCTCTCTCTTTTTTTCTCTCTCATGCAACTAGAAACAAAGCATTAAACATTAATCATCAACCTAAAAAAGTCAGAGCACAACTGTACTAAAAACACACTCACTCAAACACAAGCACACACACACACACACACACACACACACACACACACACACCACACACACACACACACACACACACACACACACACATCTATAAATCCATTTATACAGAAGAGGGAGATGAGTGGCAGTAAATTCTGTGACCTTGTTAAAAAGAAGACATGTAAAAAAGCTACAAAGTGAACACATAGACCTACTTTACCCAATTTTGTGATTTTGTATGTGTGTGTGTGTGCGTGTGCGTGTGTGTGTTAATGTGTCTCAGAGATTAAGAGTGTGAGAGCAAAAGGAAGGGCATATATTTGTGTATTTGAAAAGTGAATGTTCTGATGATTTGTGCATGTATGTATAACTGTGTGCATATGTGTGTGCGTGTGTGTGTTTTGGAAGCACATCTGTGTTACTATATTTATTTCCCAGTCCATCAGGCTCTGACATATCTGGATCACACATGGATTGCAACCAGATTAATATTGAATTACCACAAGATTAAAATCAATGAATTCACAAGCAACTGTGAAACTGTGGTGTGCATCAGTGCCATCTCTGACCCCCCACTCCCCCCACTACCCCACCTGACAGTCCTTTGTAAAGGACTATCCAAGAGCTAAAGGTCAAAGTCAAGCATTGTGCTGCTTGTGCCTGCAGCAGCAGGACGAGCAGTGGAACCAGCACCAGCACTTTCTCCTGGGTCTGCGAGCGGCGCTCGGCGAACTCTCCTTCTCCTTCCCCCTCCCCTTCTCCTTCTCCTTCTCCCTCTCCGAGACGCTACTCTGGAGGGTCTTGAGTCGAAGCTCCAGCTGCTCGATCTGCGTCTGCAGGTGCCTCTGGACAGCTGAGCCCAGCGCCTGCCAGTCCAGCGTGGCACCATACACCTCCCATGTCAGCCCCTGGACGTCCCAGGTCACTTCCTGCACAGGCCCCGCCTTTTCCTGTCTCGCCCCCTCCCCTGCCTGAACTTTTGCTTCCAATTTGCCAAAGGGAATGTCAGGACTATCAGTGGATTTCCCAGAGAGAGAGGGGATGGTGGATTTCACAGCTGTAGCAGGTTGAGGACCCTCCCCTGAGGTGCTTGCAGATTGTGATTGGCTGCAAAGCTCGATGTCGATCTGGCAGACATATTGTGAGGATGGACGCTTGCCAGCTATTGGCTTGTTGGAACGCATTATCACTGCGTTTTCCTGAGCATTGCGGTTCGCATCGGCAGCGTTAGTGACATGGTTTCCAATCTGCATTGTCTCCACGGTGCCATTGCAGAGGTCATCAGAGACTTGTACCCCAACGTCTTTCCCCTGTCCTTCAGGACCAGTCATGGTAGCCACACTCTTCCCCACATCATTGCTTTTCACTCCTCCTTTCCCCTCAGTCTCTTTCCCTTTCTTCTCGGCACTCTTCTCCCTCTGTGCCGCTGTCTGTCGTGCAGTGACCTGGCCTGATGTCTGGTGCTTGATATTCGAGGGGACACTGTGTTGACTCTCTGGGGCTGAGTTGTTGTGTGTGGACTGAATGGCCAAAACAGATGTGTTGTCATGATGAGTCTTAGTGGTGGTGTGTGAGGGTTTGTATTGAGTAGCTGCTGTGTAAGTTGCCTCCTTTTGGATGTGTGGTTTGTGTGTGTCTTTTGGCTGCGCCTGGGGACTATGCACCTGAGCGACGGGGTCTTTGGGCTGAGTACAAAGCGAGGATATGGGATTGCTGTCTTCTTTGGGTGGCTTTGTCTCCTGTTTTACCTCTTGGTGGACCACAGGTGGTGCTGTGACAGGGCTGACATCTACTCTCAGAGCGTGCACCAGATTCCCGTCATCACTGACAGGGGATAGGTCGTCCGACAGAGAGAGAGGCGTGCTTGAGGTATTACTTTGCGACTCTTTCATCGATGTCTTGGAGGATGCTTTGGTCATTTTTGGAGACACTTTAACAGGTATATGGGAAGCAGCTAGCTTGTTGTGATTCTTGGAGTCTTTAGCTGGCGTTTGAGAGGTTGAAGCCAAGCTGTTAGTCTTAGTCGAGTCCTTAACCGCTTTGCTATGTTGAGTCTTTGGAGACTCTTTTGCCGGCACTCGAAACGTTGTCACCACCAGGTTGTGTCTGGGGTTGGGTGTTCGTGGAGAATCTGTGCTGCTGGTCTGTACCCTAGAACTGTTTGGGGACTTGTGCAATTTGGGTTCGCTGGAGTGTGTGGTCAGGTGAGACTTGCCCTGGCCCTGACCCTGTCCCTGAGCTGACCCAGGCTTGTGGATCTGGGCCACGTGCTCCAGGGACCCAGTCTTCTGGCTGCTTCCTACAGTTAGCATGACAGCACTAGCATCGCCACGGCCAGCTGTCTTGCTGCCAGAGGGATCACCTGTGGTTGGGGAGGTGTCTTTGACTTTGGTGGGCTCTGCTTTGTTCCCACGGCTGCCAGGTAGCTGTGGAGAGGAGGCAGGTTTGTTACCTTTGGTATCCATGGTGATGATGCTACACTGGAGACAGGAAGGAACTATGGAGGACCTGTGGCATCATAGGCGTGTTTTGGGCATCACTGTAAGCCATCCATCTCAGTTCATCCTGTGGACAGAAGAGAAACAGAGACAAATCTGTGACTTGAGGTTCATAATGATGAAGCACCCCATAAGGCTTGGCTCCTCTGAGATAAGATGGGTGTCACTAGAAAACAGCTTCAGTATCAAAATCCTTGGCTAAAACGTCTTGGGAAATTTGGCAAACAGTATCATCTTCAGTGGTAAAAAGGGATTCAATTTAAAATGGAGTTAGATATAAATGCAAAAGAATATTATGTGTTAAAATTCTGACCACCGACACTGACTCTAGAAATTAACACTGGGACTCTGACTCATTGTGTGTGTGTGAGTGTGTGTGTGACTCTCCTAGCTAGTGGGGCTGCCCTGTTGCCTCAGGTTATTTTCACCGTGGGATGTAAATTAACAGGGAAATGATAGCATTGATCAACCCCCAAACTAGCCTTCATTATCACACATCCTCTAGTAGGAGGCATCAGATTATTACTGGTCACTCGCTAAGACTGAGAATACAAGTATACTTTATTGTTCCATGAATAGAAATACTGGGTGTGAGTGATGCAGTAAAAATGCATATAGTCTATAGTGCGTCTATAGTGTGTCTATATATGTGCATACATTGAGGTGATAATGGGTGACCATTATACACATGAACTCTTTATCTACCTCCTAGAGTAATGTACAATCTACTGCTGCTTTATGGCGTTTGGGAAGAGTCTTCATGCATGCATTCCTCATTAAATGTAGCCTATGTTTCTGGGGGAGGGGAGAAACACACAGTTTCCAGCAAGGGCACAGATAAGAGCACATGTTAACAAGCAAGGTTATCTTGCTGGATGGAGAACTACAACAGCGAGGCATGTTACCATAGGCTCCCAGCTTCCTTTGAATAATTTACCTAAAATCTCTGTCAGGAATCCATATTTTGTTACACAAGAAAGGATGAGGGAGCATGCCATGCCATAGTGTTCCCACCCAGCCCCCACCCAGCAGAGTTCTTACAGGGATTCCCACCCTCATGTAGAAGAATGTCTCTACCTGTCACCCTCCCTCTCCAAACCACCATCACCCCCATGGCCCTGAACCTCCAACGTGATAACAACACAGCCACAACCTCAGCATGCATTTGCTCTTCACGTGTGGAGAGATCAGCATATAGCCTCTCCCCAACCCTCTGCCTTAAGGTCTCTTGGTGAATCACAGAGTCAAAGGAAGAGTGAGAGAGAGAGAGCGAGAGAGCGTGAGAGAGAGAGAGAGAGAGAGATCTTATCCCAGTAGCCCTTTCCTCCGGCTCATGAAGTGACTTACACAAACTACCTGGGTTAGCTTGCCCAAATCCAGGGAACATCTGGTAGAAGCTGATAACTGGAATGTGTAACAGTTATACAGCTTCATCCACCAGTACAATATCCAATAACCACTAGTGCAGTACAGAATTTTGGGGCTGCAGTGGGACTCTCTGTTGTGAAGTGTTCGACTCTCTCCCTGGGTGATACATGAACATGAACAACAACGCCATACCCAGGCAGCTTCAAATTTGGTAAAAATATACAAAATACAAAAATATACATTAAATGTATAGAAACTACAATCAACAATGATAAACTGAGTAGCAGCAGTAGCTCTACCGCTGGATCTGACTTGTTTATAAGAGTTCAGAAACATCAATGGGTAATTCATGAATTACACAGCAAAACAGCAGCGTAACCATGTTGACAGTGACACACACTAAGACCTAGACTACATCAGGCCCATCCAAGGATTGATACACATCAGTTAGCCCTTTGAGAAAGCAGCTGCAGTATCTTCCTTACCTGTGGTAAGCTCCTGTAAGGTCAGTTTTAGGGACAGTCCTGGATTCTGGAGGTTGCTGCTCTGTCCTCGGTGTTGCTGAATGTCAGTGAGTGTGAGTTTGAGCTCGGCGGTACCGTCTGTTAAGCGTCTCTGATGCGTGTGTGGCGTGTGCGTCTCACGCGCTCTCTCTCTCCACTCTACCTCCTCACGATACTCTCACGGCCCGATGAACAAACATGCTCCGCCTGCGGAAAAGTGGGTCAGTTCACACACACACACACACACACACACACACACACACACACACGCACATACACACGTGCAATACACTCACATGTGCATGCTTATACATACACAGTCCCAGATGTGCATGTGCAGTAGTAGTAATGCACAAATACACGAACACACCTATGATTGTGTGTGTGTGTGTGTGTGTGTGTGTGTGTGTGAGAGAGAGAGCATATCTCTGCTGCTAACATGCATTAGCCTCCTAAGCCATCTGGGAATTCCCTAAGTGAGCTTTTACACACAACACATAAGAATGAAATTTCAAACATGTGTGTGTGATGTAAGGCTGCTTGTGTCACTATACTGCATGTAGTATTTGTGTGGTTGTGTGGTTGTGTGGTTGTGTGTGTGTGTGTGTGTGTGTGTGTGTGTGCACATTCACTGTATGTCCTATGCGTACTGATATGGTTTTTGGGGATTATGCTCTGCACAAATGGCTGCCTATTCCACATTAGAGATGAGAGATAATCTTTCTGCTCTCAAGCCTATTTCAGGGCCTAATAATGCAAGTGCATTGGAGGGCTAGAGGAACATTACAGTATTACTATTATTGTTTGCCTTGTTTGTCTCTAATGCGTTCGGAAAGCAGGGCCATTGTGTGGGTGTTTAGGGTGTGTGAGTCACTACTGGGTTGCTCCAGGGTGAGACTCTGTGGCAGCAGTGTGCCAGCGACAGACTGGCGTGGTGCCCGCGGTCTCCTCCCATGTGCTGTGTGTCCCATGGACAGGCCAAGATGGCACTGCAATGAAACATACACAATAAATGCTATGCTAACAGACCGCTCAAACCATTCATTGGCTCTGAGGAAATGTGAGGGATTTTGGGGATTTTTTTGTGATTCCTCGGCCTGAGCAAAGAAAATGAGGAGATGAACAGATTTCATTCAAACTTTGAAATGCCATGTTTTCCTCAGTAAAATAAATAGGGAATATGTGCATTACTTATATAATAACCTCTTATCATTAGCTCCTCATAAGACTCCAGGCAGTTGGGTTGGCCCTCTAGCCATGGATCTGCCCAAGGTTTCTTCCTTAAATAACTACCACAAGGGAGTTTTTAGTTGTCCCTGTTGCTCTTGGGTGCTCCTTGTTAATGACTGTAGAGCCACGAGACAATTGCATTGTAAATTGCCGCTGTGTAGATATAATTGAATTGAAATGACGTGCAGATATTAACACTGAATTATGAAGCGTTGCATATACTCATACTTTCACAATAACGTTTAGCTTACCAAACACATATCAGGTGTTTTATGTTAGAGATGCTGTCTCATTACTTGTGTATCACATATGTTGTAGTTGTCTGAAGTTTGTGTTATCAGAAACAAACTGAACATTTGTTTAATGTTTGGTTTATGCTGTACTAAGGAGAGGGCAGAGAGGTGGGGTGGGCTTCTCTGGTTGCTAGGCAATAATCAAACTGTCACCACCACCTGAGACTGAGCAAACACAAACACAAACACACACACACACACACACACACACGCACATACACACGTGCACAAATGCAGAAAGCTATCCTGATTAGAATTGAGAGCACACTTTCAACAACACTCTAATAAACTGCATCTTAGAAAATGAAACTCTTCCTGCCTGTTTGTCCATTCACTATTAATTGACCTTATGACCTTGTGACATCTCCACATAAGTTATTACTAGGATTTGATTGTTACAACCTGTCTGTTCATTATCCCTATTTTTAGCTTCTCTCTGTCTGTACATTTTTAGGTCCTCATCCAATCTCTTTAGTATCTTTTTCAGTCACAGACTGAAAGTATTCAATTAGTAGCAATTATTATTAGCAATCATGCACTCTCATTAAGCAATATGATGAGTGGGAATGGGGTTGTTTGCAGATACACCCACAGCTGTGGTCTGGCCATGATTCAGCATGTGCTACATTTCTAAACTAAGCATCGCTAGATGTCATACATCTGCTTTCTTATCAAGACTAAGAGGCTACAGTGCAGCATCAGATCCATTTGGTGATGGGGACGAGATCGCTTAGGGGGTCAAAACTGAGTCGAGACCAAAACCTTTTAAGTGTTTTTAAATGTGGCCGAGATCGAGTCGAGACCGAGTCCTTCAGGAGTCGAGACCAATGCCATAAAAGAAAATTCAGTTTTCATAACCATGATTTAGTATCACGCCAGGTAATATTCAATAGGAGCATAGTTCTATAAACTATACAGGGGTTTGTTTACAAGAGCAGCCTGCTACACTTTTGTCTACTTAACTAGCCTGGCCACTCCTTCCTATGCACTTCTGCTTGATTAGCATCTCCTTACAGCGCTTGTCTGGATTTGATTCCATTGAATTGGTCGCCTTCGGTGGCATTTTTACCACATCCAATCAGCAAACAGCGGGAGGAGTTGTGAACACTGAGCTAGAATGCTATCAATCAGTGTAGCTATCAGTCAAGGGCTGATCCAATTTTTTAAACTTCAACACCTCTAGCAAGCAATCGTCTTTCACTACTAAATAGCCAGACCATCAGTACGAAACCAAGTGTAGTATGAGAGGCTGGTTTTATAACAGGCTACTAGTTAACTTCTTCATGTGGACTTTTACTGATAGCCTGGAAATCCAGACCCACATGTCAAGATCTGGGTCTGACCACAGCCGATAGACCTTCCCAATCCATGAGACAGCATTAATGGATCCCCATCAAAATGCCTCTGCATGGGATTCCGTTGCAGATGGTGCGCTCATCTCGTCTTCACTCTGGGATTGATGTGTAATTGATTTGTAATAAGTATTTATACAAAATTTCTGTTGAGAAAAAGAAAAGCAAAGGTCTTGAGGTCTCACCCTTACATTAAGAGTCCCACTGTGGGCCAAGACAGTCAGGACATATTTTTACACATTTATTTTTATATTTCATATTTATTTATATCTGAGATGAGACAGAGGAAGCAGAAAACCGTCTTGAGTCCAAGACAGCATTCGAGTACTACAACACCATGGCAGACACATAATAATAAATGGACAGAATTCTTTCATATGCTTAAGTGCACTCCCCTATAATACTGGCATGGGGAAAAAAACGGGTGTTTTTTGTCCATTTTCATGTCTACTTAAATTCTGAATGAGAGCAAATGTTGGCATGTGAATTGCCTTAAATTTGATTAAAATAGTTCCCTTTAACAATGACCAAAATGAACAATAGGCCAAGTCCCAACCACCTGACCCACTTCAGCTTTCACAGCCAATCAGATGCGCTGTCTGTCTCACCTGTCACCAACACCTGGTGAATTCTTTGTGTGACAGCAACTGGCATTGTACATTAAGGTATGTCTGTGTGTGCGTGTATGAGTTACTTTAGTAGCGTGGAGCTGGGGCGCGACACACACTCTCCATCAGTCTTGTTCATGGCTTCAGACGCGAGCCCTGAACAGCCGCAGCATCAGCAGCTCAGCATGTGGGAGGAAAACTTCGACACAGAAAAGTAAGAGCCATCACGCACACTAACACACTAACACACTACTGCCACACTACACACTATCACACTACTGGTACACTACACACTATCACACTACACACTATCACACTACTGTTACACTACACACTATCACACTACTGTTACACTACACACTGTCACACTACTGCTACACTACACACTAACACACTATCCTGCTACACTACACACTACTGCTACACTATACACTAACACACTATCCTGCTACACTACACACTAACACACCACTGCTTTGGCAAAATGATGCTATGTTTGTTATATTTTTACATTTTTAGTTTACCTGGTATGTGGTAACATTTTATGAAAGTTATCACACAATATCATTACATTTAGGAGTTGATTACTTATTATCACTGTAACCATAATTGGCACAGTGATTTATTGCTATATTTATGCTCCTGGTGAGATGTTTTATTTAGCAATGCCCAGGATACTGAGAGGTCAGGATAGGTCACCATAGAAACTGAATATTTACTGTCACATGACATGCAAGTAAAAGATGCGTATTCTGAGATGAAGAAGTTTATGCTTACAGATTTGAGACAAATATGTAAATGGTGTTGTATTGAAGAAGAACATGATATCACATCAACAGACAAATTATGGCAGTGCACTGTATGGGATATAAATGTGTATGTATGTGTAAGTATGATGGCGTCAAGTGTTGGTGAAGTTGTATAGTGTTCCATATTTGGTGACATGTGTAATGACATGTATGTTGTGCGTGTGTGTGTGTGTGTTTGTATATGTGTTGCAGTCATGGGGTTGGCAGAAAGAGAGACTACTCACCAGTTTCATGGAGTGAATACTTTGAAATGATGGATGATGTGGTTGTGGGAACTGCTGAGAGCAAGGACATATCCTTTTCCAATCATCACACACACACACACACACACACATACACATACATGCACAACATGGACCCATGCACACGTGCACCAACACACACACACACACACACACACACACACACACACACTAACACTCACACGCACAGAAACATTTTGATGCACACTTCAGGGTAGCCTCAACAATACAGATTATGGAAACACCTACTTACAGTTAAGCATACAGTACATTTTGATGTGAGTGCACACACACACACACAAATACATGTATTGACACCTTGACTGCCTCACGTGTTCCGTGTATATAAAAGTGGAGTGGACGGGCCCTTACTGGTGCTGCTGCATGGAGGGGGACACTCAGCTCTCAGCTGGGCCGTTTTTACTGTAGGTCTCCTCTCTCTCTCTCTTGCGCACACACACACACGCATAGACACACACATATAAGCATGCATACACATATCATTAGAATCAGTATACTAACCAATAGATTTTTTCAACCAACAGGTTGATCATGAATGATCTGATCTAGGCTGACCTAGTAACACACATACTCAGATATCACTGCATTGTGTAAGACTGACATATCTGAATAGCTAAGTGTGGCTAGCCTTGTTTACGATGTGTCAGTGTGGGATGCTCTCTCTGGGAGGAGATGGCCAGTGACAGCCTGTCTGTTTTGTCTTCTCTGCAGGCAGCCATGACCAGCCGAGTGACCTGCAGAGTTCTGGCCATGGATTTACGGGGTCACGGTGAGGTTACTCACTGGGCATACAGTACTGGCCCTAGTGCTTCAGATAGAATGCATGTGTTATGATTGCATGGTTATATGGTTGACTTTTTATTTTTAACTTTGGATGACAGGTGCCACTCAAGTTCGCCATGCAGATGACCTCTCCACTCAGACCATGTCCAGGTTAAAAAATGTTTTGCATGAGTGCTTGTGTGTGTGTATGGAAGAGAGAGAAAAGAAAAGAGAGTTTGTGCACATGATAACATCTCTGGTTGTTAATCAAAGTTAATCAAAACACATCGCAGTGACAGCTGTATATGTTTACAAATGTGCTCCTACCCCCTCAGGGATGTGGCCAATGTGGTGCGAGCAACCTATGGCGAGATCCCGCCCCCCATCATTCTGGTTGGTCACAGTATGGGTGGGGCAATTGCAGTGCATGCGACCAGTGGGGCCCTCCTGCCCTCTGTAGTAGGACTGGTCGTCATCGATGTGGTGGAGGGTGAGACTTCAGTCCAATGAGATTATAATACCTTTTGATTCAGAATGATAACAGAAGTCTGGTTCACAGAGAAGTGCTCTTCAGTGTGACATGATCTGTTTTGCTCCTATTGAGCACCATTCCCAAAGATATCCCTAGAGAATAAGTGGCCTATTACACCTCTATCACACACACAGATTACACTAAAATGAACCACATGTGATGACAATAGGAAAAACAGAATGCATGCTGCACTGGGAATTACAATTATTATTATTTTGGATTAAGGATGACATTTTCACTGATGGATATGCGGTGAGTGCAAAAGTATTGTTGATTTATTTTCTAATCCCTGTTGTTTAGGAAGCGCCATGGATGTGCTTCACAGCATGCAGAACTTCTCAGGGGCCGGCCCAAATCCTTCAAGACTCTCGACCACGCCATTGAGTGGAGGTCAGTCATCTGGGATATAGAACAGACATTGGCTATTTCTTCACAGATACACAGAGCTAAATACTAATGACAATGGATTCTAAATGCAAAGGATAGTTAGTGTTATCATTAGATAACTTTCATAGATAGATCAATTCTTTCTATCAGACTTGGAGGGTTTTTTAGTTGTAAGTTGTGACTAACTGAATCTCATCTTTTCTTTATATTTTTACAGTGTTAAAAGTGGTCAAATTAGAAACTTAGAATCTGCAAAAGTGTCAGTGGTTGGGCAAGTCAGGCGGTAAGTCACATGGCTAAACATAAATAACACCCTTATACCTACTGTATACCTTTATCCTCTCCTTGACCATTACCATATTGTATTATTGTGCTGTCCCCCCACCCCTCTCTCACACACACACAGGTGTGAGGGGGAGGAGGGAGACACAGCGGAGCAGGTGAGTCCGGTGGGGGAGGGTGTGGCCGAGGGCCACGAGGAGTTCTATGACCTGAACTACGCCACGGACAAAGCCGAGAGCGCTGCATCCGAGGTGAGCCTCAGTGACTCGGAGGTAAGGACCAGCGACCCCGCCTCACAACCCAGCACAGCACAGCACAACACAACACAGCACAGCACAATAACACAACACAACACAGCCCAATAACACAACACAATACAACACAACACAACACAGCACAGCACAGCACAGCACAGCACAACACAATAACACAACACAACACAGCACAATAACACAACACAGCACAATAACACAACACAACACAACACAGCACAATAACACAACACACAACACAACACAACACAGCACAGCACAGCACAGCACAGCACAGCTAACACTTGACCATGCATTACATTCAGTTATAGCTAGCCATTTAGCTCCAGCCCACACATGACAGCCAAGACTTGACTTTAAAGCTGTGTAGCACATTGATCGCACTACTCTGCACACTACACGCAATGCCCATGCCATCAGCTGCATAAGGGGACATAGTGGCTGTGTTACAGATTACATTGTGCTAAATCTTAAAGTAGGTGAAACTGAAACTGTGTTCACACAAGTGGAAATTTCCCATGTAGCATTCCCCATGTAGGACTTGGATTAATATGATGTAAGTCATCTGGTAATAAAGTATTAACATATAATGTAGCTGGACTAACATAACATCTAGTTTATTTTAAGTAAACGTGTTTATTATGTGATGACACTTCACACAGTTACATTTTGGCTATGTTACACTATATGAACACAGATGAAATATTGAAATATTTAGTACATAGTACATACTACATGCCACATTGTAAAGGCAGTGAACCCACAGTCACTTATTGCTTTAGGCAATAATTAAACTACTTCTGTGCCCATGAAGAGAATCACTGAATGGTTTATAAAAATACACTTACTGTGGTGTCAGGGGAGCCGCCTGATTCACTGAGAGCACAAACGGATTGTGTTATGGCTACATATAAATAGGCTATTTATTGAATGAAAATAAAGTCTAGTTTTCAGACAGGCCTACCTGTGTATGGTGGGGGTGAAGAGGCAGTCAGGTGGGTTGGTGGGTGGTTGTGTATGGTGGGGGTGGGGGTGAGGAGGCAGTCAGGTGGGTTGGTGGGTGGTTGTGTATGGTGGGGGTGAGAGGCAGTCAGGTGGGTTGGTGGGTGGTTGTGTCTCTGCTGAGCTCTCAGAACATGTGTTTTCCTATCGTGCAGACGTTGAGCTCGTACTGTTGGCGGATCGACCTGTCCAAGGCGGAGAAGTACTGGGACGGCTGGTTCCGCGGCATCTCAAACCTTTTCCTCAGCTGTAACGTGCCCAAGCTGTTGCTGCTAGCAGGTGCTCTACTGCAGACACTAACATGACTCTCAACTCTAGAATGTTCCATTTGAACCACTGGAGAGCACTGCCACCAAGCTCTATTTTATTAACCGTGTGTTAGTGTGTCTACGTCAGTGACAGTGGTTCTTTGAACTTAAAATCATGTTGTTTAGTTCAACATTATTGTGATGTACTGTGGATGGAGGTAGATTTTAGCTTTGCATGCATTTCTTCCTGACTAAAACAGTGTTTTCATTCTGTGTTGTGTCGGGCAGGGATTGACCGCTTGGACAGAGACCTAACCATAGGCCAAATGCAAGGTTAAGTGCACTTCTGAAAGCATCTCAACCCAGTGCTACATTTTGAACATATCTATCAACTGTCTGTGGAGGTGTGAGTGTAAAGAGTAAAGAGATTGCATAGAGTACAGCATAGGGTGTTTATCTGTTGTGACACAGTAACATGAGGTTATAATGTGAAGTTAATGAAAATCAAATGACTTCTTTGCAGGTAAATTTATGATGCAGGTGCTGCCTCCTTGTGGACATGCAGTACATGAAGACACACCAGACAAAGTAAGACATTCCAGTTACTGTAAGGCATATATTTAATGATATAGCGATATAATAATATTATGTAATATGATAATATTGTGTGGTATTTGCTGGTATGACATTTCAAACTGATATTTTGTTGAAGATTTTGTTTCTGTTCTTTTGTTAGGTTGCTGATGCGCTAGCCAGTTTTATGATCCGACACAAGTTTGCAGAAGCCAGGAGTGAAACAAAAAGGTTAGTGTGTGTTAGTGTGTGTGTGTGTGTGTGTGTGTGTGTGTGTGTGTGTGTGTGTGTGTGTGTGTGGCTGTATGTGACTGAAGCATAACTAACTCAGTACCCTGACCCTTTCCAGCTCCTCCTATCCGTTCATGCGATGAGGATAACAAAAAGGTGTAGTTGCATTTGCGCACGCACGCACACACACACACACACACACACATGCATGCACACACAATTTCTGAACTATAAACAATTTCAAGTATTTTTGTCCTGACTGATGTAATGGTTGTTATTTCTCTGACAGAATTGATGGGCACTGCTGAACCATAAAGGCAGGACATAGAGATCTATGTCATGAGTCAAAAACAAGCATCTCCACAGTCATATATAAGTCATCTGCTTCCTAACCATACTGATACTCTACTTTAATGTTATACTGTAATAACTTCAGGAAACAAATACAATGTTATTATGAAAGGAAAAAAAAACTCTTTTAGCCCCTGAGATGTTGTATTGTGTTGTGTTGTGTATGTACATGTTAATGCTGACTGAGGGATTTTTAACCTCACTTTAGGGTTTATGTTTCTGCCAATCATCTTTTTGGAAGAAAAAATCTTTTGTGTTTTGAAATAAAAGTTTTATGTAATATATTTGTTTGGCTCTCATACTGTACATATAACAATTCTCCACAGATGAAGCTTAGGAAGCTTACTACCTGCTAGGATGCTCAGCTGCGGTTAAATGGAAAGTTATACCTTACCTGATGTGTTTTTCCTGTGACTATATTCAGCTCAGTGGACTCTTGGTTTTTTCATAACAAAGAGTAGTCCAAAGTTGCTACAAGACCTATTGCCGATATGCTTGTGAATCACAGTAAGACTAGCTTTATCATTAGCAATGTCACGTATGCGACTGACAGGCTGTAGTCATTGGAGTTCAAGCATGAGACAAACTGCAACTTTCTTTACATGAAAAATTATGTTCAAAATTCACAAACATTATATGCACAATTCAAGGTTTATATCGACTGGGACCAGAAAAAATTATTTTAGTCCATATTATTTTCTGTCCATTTATCCCCATTCAAAATTTCTCAGACAATAGGCCCCACAGGGCTGACTGGAGGGGGTGGAATTTAGGTTCCCTATTGTAAATACATAAGCTTTCAATTACAAGATAAGTCATCAGTTTTATTATAAAAAACTATAGGCCTTTATTTTATATCGACTCATATATGCATCCTGAATACACAATACATTTATCATACATTTACATTTATCCAAAGCGATTTACATTTGTTAACTATGAATTACTTCAGGGCCAGTCACCCCTTGCTCAAGGGCACAACGATGGCAGCCGGACCCACAATTTCCAGGCTACTAGCATGGTAGTCAGGTTCCTTAACCACCACCCTAATCAGTCAGGTATCTGACTTGTATGACTTGTCATCACATTATCCATAGACACCCTCTAACCCCAGTGCAAATATACTGCATGAGTCAGGTATCTACAAATGAAAAACTGTCAGTACAAGCCATAATACTGTGTATGTGTGTGTGTGTGTGTGTCTTGAGGGAGGAGGTTGAGGTTTTGCTGCAAGTCCAAAGCACTTTGGGTAGCAGAGAGCTATGGGAGAAAAGCGATGTCAAATGATGAAGACGAGAAGACTCAGCATTATGAGTGAGGGTCATGAGGTCTTCCTGTGGCCTAACTGAGGCTGATCTCCATGAAGTTGTCCTCTCTGCTCACAAGCCCTACAAAACACACATGGCTCTGACTACATTCAAACTCATTACATGCACTTATTAAAGGGGCTGGTACTGAAACCCAGACTTCATCTGGAGTGGCAACATGCTCTGGTGCCACCAGGGGTGGAAATTAGCACCACCCACCAACCAAATGCTAAAAAACAGCTTCTAGGTTTTAGATGCAAAATAGCCATTTCCTATTGATATGAGAAGCTGGTGACCATTTCACCATTTAACTGCCAGTGGCAGATTCTCACATTTATATTCAGATTTAAAACATGCATTTCCAACACAGTGACCCTGAGTAATTTTTTTCTAAAATATATCTTGGATGATCAGATCAAAAAATGGCCAATTCTAAATGCAAGTGCAAACAACCACCACAAACTGAGATCCTAAGCTGAGGTGACCTCATATCACTTACAGTATAAACATTATAAATCCTAGGTATAAAACTAATGCATTCACATGCATTAGTGACGATGGGAGTACTAATAAATGCAACACTGGCACTTGGCAGTAACGGAATCTAAAGACAAGAGATCAGTGTCATCTCAGGCATCTCTGTACACCATTTGTCATTACATCACGCTAACAGTTCTAACAACAACAAAAACAGTTTTATTACACATAAACATAAAGGTCTGCACTTACCTGCTGGTGCCTTGGTGACACCTGTGATGTTGTTGTTGTTCTCATTAGCTGGTTGCTGTTCTGTGTCAACATCTGTGGACTCCTCTGGCAGGCATTCTGTCTGTGAGCCACACTCTGAGGGATCTGAGGGTGCCAGATCTGGGAGTGTACCAATTATATCTGTGTAGTAGACAGTAAAGTGACTTATAAGTGCATATATTTGTGCTGTGTGCAGACGACCAAAGCTGCATGGATGGATTCCAAATGAAATTGATGTGTTATAAGCCTATACCTGTATATTTGTAAAGCATGGAGCATCCTGTTACTTGATCATTAGACCAATAAAATGAATGAAACAGAGAATTTAAGGACTGACCTGATTTGCTGCTCCCATTGTCGAGAGTGTTGGCAGGATCCCCTGGTCCCTCTTCCACATTCCCATTGGCTACTGGGCCAGCAGGTTGGTTGTCTGCACTGTCAATGACTACAGATGGGATTGCTGGTAGATCATCTGCAAAACAAATAAAAGAAATTAAAGATATAGTTCCTACATCATTTCAAAAACACCAGCTCTGCATATGTCTGATAGTGCAGAGAAGTGCTTCAGTGTGTGTGTGTGTGTGTGTGTGTGTGTGTGTGCATATGAGAACCACTATGCATTCTTTCGTTACCTGTGTCTTTGGAGTGAAATGTCTCCCTCTCCACAGTCTTTAGAGGTGTGCTGTCACTTGCTTGGTCATTGAAGGGGGAGGAGGAGAGGTCAAACGAGTAACTCTGTCAACACAACCAGAACACAAGTCAACTAGCATCCCCTTATACAATGTACCAAAGAATAGAAAGAAAGTACACAAGTCTTATCAAGAGCCTGTTTTCTGTAACAAGATCAGGGAGTCCCTTGGCTTACCCATTTTTTCTATAATGCATACATCACCATAAGTATGATGTAAGTAAGTAAGATTAGTAAGGGTACTGTATAGCCATATAAATCATAATTGTACTGGGACACACTGTAGCCTTCTTTCAGCAGCCTACAGCATAACAGCATAGTGCCTCACCCTTGATTTCTTATAAAGGCGAAACAGAAGAGCTCCCAAACAACCGATGGCAAACAGGAAGAATATGACCAGGAACGCCAGCAATCCTTCTCCACCTTCACCTATCAAAGAGAATTTAGAGAGTCCACAGTGATCATGCAGCACCATTACTGTTATGGTGTGTAACTACATGTTAACTATGTCTAAAAGCAACACATTGTAGGCCTAGCCCATCAAATAATGGCCTAAAACTTAAAATTTTAATGAGTCACAAAATCTATGATACTGCTAATGTGCACCCAACTAAGTTTACCTTTTAACATACTGCAATACATTGTTCTGGATTATGTGATTATTCCGGGATTCTCAATTCTGTGATTATGCACAGAAACAAGTCCCTGTATTGAAATAAGTCACTGCATTGTGTCTCACATCATGGCTGGCAAACTCTAAAGTGCAACAACCAGATGCTGAACATGATTCTGTTGCTAGCTTCAGAATTTCAAAAGTGTGTCGCAGATTCAAGTGTTGTGGTGAGACACAGGAAATGAACACAAAAGACTGTAAGAAAAACACACACACATACACATCACTGCATGACAATCAAATTGCACAGATACATCCAAAAGCACAAAACTGCATGAAGACAGAGAAGGAAAAAAACAAGCATGCAGGTGCACCCACACACACACACCCACACACCGCTGCCAGTCTTCTGTTTAAAAATACCATTCTCACTTGTTTTGGTGGCACTCTTCGTTGTAGGACTGGTATTGATAACGTGGCCCTTTATTATTGTGTTGCTCACTGGATATGTGGCATTTGTGACCTCTGTGTCATCAGTATGATTGTGTGTGTATGATGTTGTAGTGGCATTGAGTGGTGGCATAGCGGTGCCATTAAGTGTGTGTGTTTCATTGGCATTTGGTGTTGGGTAGGTTAGTCTTGATGTGACGGGGTCCTCATCCACCACAGTGGTAGTGGCAGTGGCAGTGGCATTGGCAGCGGCGGTCGCACTAGTCTCGTCTGCATGCAAAGACCTGGCCGATAGCAGTATGAGGACTGTATGTGAAAGAAAAAAAGAAAGATAGAAAAAAAGAGGTGAAAAGACAAGTGAGAAGAGACAAGTGAGAGAGGCATCACACTTCTTTGACTTTGTCCTTTGCGTCATACCACCCTCTCTGCTCAACTTCACCCCGTCCGCATTCATACTGGTGCACAGTAAAGGAAACAGCCTTCGCCTTCCTCTCGCAAAAAAAAAAGAAAAAAAAAATTCAAAGCATTGAAAAAAAGAAAGTAATGGCACAGAAATATGATTCAATACTGTGGCACTCAACTTAGTACCTAAAACATACTGTTAACAACAAAGTTAAGGAAAGTTGACTGCAAAAGTTTATGGTACTGAAATATCAGTAAAAAGATTGAGGAGGTAACAGAGGCCAGATGTTAGTAACACCCAGCACTGCAAGTAGAGTGCATATTTACTAGCATGTTCACCCATTGGTCTCTGCCTACTGAACAGTAAAGAAACACAAAAATAGTCAAAGGAGTCAAGGGACAGAGATTCTCAACATCTATGGTCACACAAATGATCAGTCCTCTGATTACAATCATATGAACCAAAGATGAGCAGTGGTTGACCACCACCAGAAAACCTGAACAAAGCCAAGAAAGTTGAGTTTGGCACTCTCACAGAACAAGACCCAGGGTGCTCAGATTGCTGCTGATCTAGAAAGGGGTTGCAAACCCTTGTCCCACTCATCCGCTCTCAGTTGAGAATGCAAACCATTGACCTTCTTTAACACATTGGATACACACACACACAAGTCTACTGTCCCCCAAAACTTTACATATCTTATACAGCTATCTTTAGCAACAAAAAAAAGTTATAGATTTCTCTAGAGTACCTGACATCCCATTCAATCATTAAGCACATGGTAACATAAATTGCAAAGCCAAAAATCTTGATTCCCATTCAAAATGGACTTACTAAGTTGGCAAGCCTAATGCATATCCAATGCGTGTTCAATTCTAAGTACTACTAACTCTAAAAGGAAAAAAAAAACAACTCTTACCATGTAAAAAAAGTAGAGCTGGGGTTTTGGCGCTTCTTTTAAAGTGGCTCATGTTGGACCTTGTGGACTAACTGAAAGAACACTGACAATGCATGTGTGTGTGCTGCTGCTGCTACTGTTGCTGCACGCCAATCAAACCACAGTTTGCACACAGGATGTTCTCTTCCTCCTCACAGTGAAAAAGCACACACACACTTGAGCTGGGTTGACTCATTGCAGTAGTTGGTACATAAAGGTTTACATACAGCAATGTTCCAGATCACACAATGCTCTTTCCAGATTGTTTCAATGATGCCCATTTGACTATGGTATAACTTTAGAAGAGTCTGATGTAGTATCTCAACATTAACACTGTATGTACTGCATTAGGTGGAGCTCATCTTATGTGGAGCCCACCATAAGCACCTTTTTAGAAACCAGCAAGTCTTCAGTATTGTGCAAAGACAAACTGCTTCAGTCACGCCACCATTTACTCCAGAATGGGCTGCTGGCTCAGATGGTGTCATATTAATCTGTTCTTTCTGTTCTTACCAACACTCACTCACTTCTGACCAACCAGTTTAGAGTGAGCTACTTCAAATGGCTAAACACCAACACCCCATCCCCACAGCCTTAACTGGCATGAACTGACTTCATATTTGGCTGGCTGATGCCAGTTAAGTATTGAAGGGCTTAGGGTTAGGGCATTGGGATTTAGTCAGAGCGTGCCTGTTGTCAGGTCACTTAAAGCAATTGTTACAACCAAACTACTGATTTGGCATTTTATCAATACAGTTCACCCAAATAGGTGGAAATTATTTCATTTTAACAAAGACAAAGCCTTTTACATGTAAATATGTATTTTATTACACATCAGCTCAAAGGTATTTATGTACAAATGCAATGAAATCTCTCACACACGCTGTTCAATCATGCACATTACAATATGCACAATATGCACATACGCATGCACGCATGCGCACAGACACACACTGTCCTGATGTGAAATTTGCACAGCTAAGTCTGTTTTTTCTCTCTCTCTCTCTCTCTCTCTCTCACACACACACACACACACATACATACAAGCTCAGATTGGCACATAAAGAGCCACAGTTCTTCTGTTGCTGTTGCCATGGTAAATCACTGAGGTAAAACTAAATCACTGGGAAGGTTAGGTTATCTTATAGTCCTATACATCATAAAATCCACTGTTGTGCACCGTGGGAACTTGCCAACCGAGCTGTCATCCACAGGTGTGTAGACCTTAATCTGCCGCATGTGTGTGTCCCGCCCATTCTGGTGGTTGGCCAGAACTGCAATCTGGATCATAAAGGTTCGGATGGGCCCCTTCATCACATCACACAGAGGGATGTGAATCCACCCACTAGGCTCCACCATCTCCAGCTGCTGCTCTCACACACACACACACACACACACACACACACACACACGCACACACGCACACACTTGAAACTGTCACCAACCCCAGACACACTAGGTTTCAAAAATTTCCAAAGAGCAGTGCATGAACCACACATATATGCATCCTGAGATAAAGAGATTATCATGACGAACCTGATACAAAGCCACATTAAACATGTCATACAATGCTACATTGACATCAGTGTGGATTACACAAAGGCTCCATTAAAATCAAAATGAGTGTGCACATGCATACTGTATATGCAATAAACAACAAAGCCTCCGTGAATGTGGTTTGAGTTTCAGTCTATACACTTACTCGAATTTCTTGTAGGTTGTGGAAGTTGTTGCCCACACGGACAGAGATCTTGCTGGGCGTATAACTCTCATCAGACTTATAATCAGCATAGATGCACAACATCTTCACTGTAGTCTTCCTCCTACTCAATACACAGCCATTTATGAGCAAACATTCTTTGCAGACGTGTTGCAACTGCATGCACACATGATGTAGGGTAAAGACGTACAGTTACCTGAACTGAATATTGACCAGATGGGGTTGGGATCCATCCGATTGCCAGTACGTCTCGAGATTATCATCTCGGAGCTGATCCACTCCAAATCCTACACAAATAACATACATTAATACAGAGTATTATTACAGAGTAACCTTTTAACTTACAGAAAATCAGAACAAAATGCGTTCTGACACCATAAATCATCCTATGGCCAACTTGAAACGTTTAGTACTACCACAAAGGTCTAGGCAGCGGGACCACCAACACTCACCAGGTTTACACGACGACAAGGACCAAACAGCTTGCGAGCCAATCTCTCGAACTGACCCGGTGCGCTCCAGCTGTTTCGGATCTGCGCCCGCTGGGGTCTTAGCAGCGGTTGCCATTACTGGGCAGACATGAGATTTTCAGCACGAACAAACTAGAAGCAAACGGACTGAGAAAACATAAATAGCTATCAGAATGAGTGCTAGCTAATGTTATGATTTCACTAGAAAAGCTCCATGTTTCATCGGTTGGATAACGTTATCTATGACTCCAGGACTACTGAAAAAAAACACAACATTAATTTCCAGAGAATGTGGTTGGAAACTTATCACTGCTGGCTCAGTTTTACCTAGACTAGCTCTAAAAACATCGACTGAGATGGCGTTAACATTAACGTTACACTCACGTTAACGTTAGCTACCAAATGCATTGCTGTTCACGAAGTCGCGAAGATTAACCAAATCATGATCCACAGTGCATCGTCTGCACTTACCTCCGCGTTTAAAACTTCGAGTATGAACTCTAAGTACATAACATTACGTCGAAGACTTTTCTGACGGATATTTCTTTAACGAGCTATCGATAGTTCTTACTATAAAGCTTTTACAGTTCAAATTTCAGTTTCCCGGTTTGGGCGCATGTTATTTACGTCATCGATGTGTTTTTGTCGGATTCCCTGGCGATTAGCTGTAGGGGGCAGCAAACACGTCTCGCGCACAGCAGCTGTTGGAGCCTCGTTTTCGTATAGTGCATAAAAACTATACAAGTTCATTGTCTAAATGGGAGTAAATTATACAAGCTACTGATCCAACCAAAAATACCAACATAGAGGACACATCCAGGCACTTGAAATGTCCACCCCTCCCTTAATGACAAACAAAGACACATGCATTTTGCAGACATTTTTTTGTTTGTAACAAACTTTACTCCAAAATCAGGGCAGTAAAAATGTCACACTTCACATCCTTGTAAGTGTAAATGTGTATGTATTTATGCGCATGTGATGCACAAATAAGAAAGATAAAAGTTTCAGTAACATCATGCCATAAAATCCAGATGGTTTTGTGGACGTTTAGAGAGAGAGTCTAAGTGCAAGGCATCAGAGTCTGATGTTTGTGTATGTTGGTGTAACAACAGTAGTGTAAGGAATGGCTCATTACAAGTAAAAAAATAAACTACATTTTGGCAAGTACAAAAAAAGTCACGGAATCATTGTTGTCTCATTCAGCATGTCGCCATGACAGTAAGGCACTTCCCTGTTCCCTTTGGGGAGGGTCATGGATAATATCAAATGGGCTGCAGGCTTGTGAGCTTCATAGCCTGAAAGAGACAACAGAATTAGACACAGGCACACAGATGCGGGCACACGCACACCGACTGCATGCGCGCGCACACACACACACACACACACACACAATTTCTACTATAGATTCAATTACCGTATAAATTATCTGTAGATCAAAATAACCACAATATGTACTTGTGGATTAACTTGACTGAATGACTGATTAAGAATGTGCAGTACTGTGATTGTAAATCAACGATGGCCGACTGCTTTGTTGGATTTGTCCCATAATTAAAGGCAATTACTGACTGGAGAAGCTCAAAAGGCAAGAGGAAATTGCTGTATTATCGTTCTTAAGAGCGCATTCCTCACTGATTCAGATTTTATTGGTTTTATTAGGCATGTCTCAGACAAATTAATGAATTAATTGGCTATTCTTCTCTTTGCGATATGGACTGACGCACCACCATAGTCAGTTCTCTTACTCACTCAAAGTAAGTGTCAGCTGTAACTCAATCCTATTGAATTAAGAGAGCAGACTGAGAACAAGGAGAGAGAAGGAGAGGAGAGAGAGATAGAGACAGAGAGGGGGGGAGTGTTGAAGGACAGATTAATGTAAGAGTGACTTTAATGTTTTCCAAGGTGTAGTCTTTTTGGAACAGCTTATATATTGTCAAGTTTCAATTTGGAAACTAACATAGCCAATCTCTCTGATGACACTGAATGTTTAAGATGATTTATATTACTGTCACTAACCCTTCTTTATCATAAGTTTGCCAAGCCAGTAGCAGAAATTTGGGGGGTGTCAAACCTGGGCATCACCCCCTAGAGGGCCCACTGCTGATTGCTATTTTTTATATATATTTTACATTTTAATGTCTTTGTGTCGTTTGCATTTGATATAGTCATGTCAGCAGGGTGTCAAGTCAAGATACCGAAGCCATCCAAGTTTTGAGAGGCTATTTTGTAGTCCACTTTTTTCTCTTCACTAGGCCACTTGAGTCACAGATTGATATTCTCTGTTGTAGCCAATGCAGCTTAAAAAAAAATCAGCATTAAACAGCAGTGTCAACATAGTGGCTATACACCATATTTTGGACACAAAAAACATAGTCTGCAAAGTAGTCTACACTTTAGACACAAACCTATTGCAACAGCCTATAGTCTAGATGGTAGGTAGAACAGTCAAAAACGTTTGTAACACATAATTTCCATAAGTAGACTATTTTAACTTCACAAAAAATATATAACCTATAGGTTACATCCGAGTGATTCTGTTGTAGAAATATTTAACTTCAACTGTGACTGCCTTCGGCACAGGAAGCCAGACTCTCTAACACTGACACTTGTAAAAAATGACAGTATTGGCGACAAGTGATAGTGAGGAAAACCTAACCCGGATAACGCTGCAGTGTCTGTCGTCGGAAATCACAAACTGTCATGAGGCTGTTTTCTCATGTATTCATGTGAGCACGGAAAACATAAAAGAGCGCTGGAAGCAGATGAATGAAACATTCCAGTTTTCTCTGAGATCCTAAAGATAGATGAGTTGTGATTTGACAGCCTATGCATGGTTTAACTCTATTCATGCTTATCAACTAGCCTGTGCAAGACTAATAACAAAACACATGGAGTGCATTTTTACAGTCCGTTTCATTTTCTGATGACCTGCACTGATAGATGTGACTAAGATGTGTTTTTGTGCATGTGCCAGCAGCGTTTTTACAATCACTTGTCTTTACATTAAATGGAACAGGCTTTGGCCTATATTTTTCTGTCTGTCAAACGCATTACGCATGGTGCATTAGGCCTAATGCAATCTCATTTAAAGAGATCAAAAAAATGTTGCAGTTTACGCAAGATAAGCTATAGGCTGATATTGGCAATTTGGTAAGGAAAAAAATTACTGATTTTCCACAGTGACTAGCGTGCAAAATAAATCTTTTTTTGTGCTAAACTTTGTGGTAAAATGTAGCTCTTCTTGTCAAATAAACCTACAAGTTCAGTTAGTTTGTATAATGCTACTTTCACTTTTATCAGTGAGTCCTGTGTATGTTTGATTAATGATACTCTCTGTTGCATTACTGAAACTGCACAAGCTCAGCTTTCATTAATGGTGATAGCTGCTTGTCATTGCGATAAACGGTTTTTGAGCATAATCAACTTTGAATATTCATCAAAATGACTAATATTGATATAGCTCTGTCTATCTCACACTCATTCTTCTGAGTGCAATATCATGATCCCTTTACTCAAATATGAAAAACCGCATATCACATCTATAGATTCCAGTGGTGTATACCCTTTATTTGTGCCATTTGCAATAATGAGGGTGGCCTCCAAATATTTTTTGTCCCCCCTCTGAGACAAGACCCAAGCTCCACACCTGTGCCAAGCAGTCTGTATCGATGCACTGTATGTGTATTTCATTCTGTCCCTGCTGTTCCCGTCATTAGAGATAAGGAATATGAAATATGTTCTTGAGGAGTTTCACTACTTGCACTGTCTGCGTTTGTCCCCTGCACGCTAGCACTAACCATGGTCTGATTCAGTGCGGGCCAAGTCAACTGGGATGACTAACAGCATCTTCCGTCCACCTGGAACTGTACTTATAGTCAGGCTATTTCCTTATCTACTTAGTGGTATATCTTTATGTGAAGCATGCTGTCTCTCCCTTGATGTGCATCATTGTAAATAAATCTCTGTTTCTGATTTTTCTAACCGCTGTCTGATTTGGTCTCCTACTCTACTGCTTGTAACTTACTAAAATTACTATCAGTATGTGTATGTGTTTGTGTGTGTGTGTATGTGTGTGTGTGTGTGTGTGTGTGTCTCACCTTCTGCCGGCTAGTCATCCATGCTCTGATGGTGGGCACTAGCACACTGCCCAACAGGATCTGAGCTGGGTGGTAGACCAGCAGCGGCACAGACACCAGAGACAAGTTCTCATCTCCAGCAAACACTATCTTCAGCATGGGGATACCTGACATCACAAACAAACAAAAAAATGTCTGGCATCATGATACAGAATAAGGCATTATTGCAGCCATAGCATCCACAAGAATTGGTCATAAACTGAATGATGAAACTGAATCAGACATCTCTGAATACAATTTAATATCTGTAGAAGGAATTCTTGAGGTAAAATGTTTACATCAGAACAGACATAATCAAACACGATGCCTCCAGTCACAGCTAAAGCCAGTGCAGAGGCATTGAAAATAGACACTCTCTCTAATAAGCACACGTACACGTACACACACACACACACACACACACACACACACACACACACACACACACACACACACACACACACACACACACACACACACACACACAGAGGTCTTACCAAGTGTGAGGGATTTATGAGTAGCACAGAACATAATGGCCACAGTATCAGCAGGTGTAAAACCTGAGGCTGGCCTGCAGAAAGGGACACACACACACAGACCACAAGACAATCAGACAAGCAGGCCAAACACAGATGAGCTGGAGAGCAACATTTCCTCTCTCTCTCTCTCTGTCAGAGGCTAATGCTGAGTGGGAGAGGCCAGATCAGCCGACCCTGATAAAGCAGCTTATGGGATCTGCACAGGGATCAGTTAGAACTGATCACTGGATGAGGTTGTTGCTGTGTGGCTGGGTGTCTCACCTGGAGGAGATGACAAACGTCAGGAGCATGAAGCTCAGCTGCACCGAGAACACTAGAGAAGGGACCACAAAGCAAACACACATACACACACACACACACGTGAGCAAACAGATTTACAGGAAGTAAAATATAACATCCACATCTTCTATGGTGCCACCATTTTACTGATGTGCACTGTAATATGCAAACTAAGGCACTCGTCACCTAAGGTGCCTGTGTGGTGTGGGGGAGTAGATGCATTGACCTGGCAATATTTGCACTCGGAACAGCAGAGAAGTAGTGTAATGATTTTGCCAAGTCATTTTTGCTAGTAGCACTTTGCTCATTGCCTGTCAATAAACTGGTGTCTACGGTCTCTCCACAGACAGTTGTGTGTGGTTCTGTGATACTGCTTGCCTCTCACAATATTTATGTGACCTTGTGTGACCTCTGTTCTAAGACTGTGTGTGTATCAGAACATTAGTCAGGATTTCCATTGGTGTGTAGGGCCAGATATTCTTGTGTGATACTGTGAATGAACCTCTCTAGGTTGGCAGTATGAATGTGCTGTTCACCCCATTTAGGGTCAGCTGTGGGGCTCAGAACCAGGCAGCTGCTGCCTGGGAACTTGTGAAGTGATGCTATTTCACCACCAAGGTGCAAAACTGTGATCTGTCTCTCTCTTTCTATTCATACTTACAAACACACTCACATTAATGCAGACACAGCACTCTGCAAACCAATACACCAATTCATCGTCCTCTCTTTCACATGTGTGCACAAATGCGCACACACACACACACACACACACACACACACACACACACACACACACAGGTTTGATTGTACCAATGAAGCAGAGCAGCAGCAGGCTGATGTGGTCGATGTGTGCGTTGGGCCTGCTGAAACTCTCACAGAAGGTGCTGTAGATGATGAGCAGGAGGACAGCGCTGCTCACTGTGCCAAACGGAGGCCTGGCCCGCTCCAGCCACTCCTTCAGCCAGTACCGCAGCACCTACACACACACACACACACACACACACACACACACACACACACACACACACACACAAAAATTACAACCAAATACACAAGCATACACATGCTTTAACGGACACATATAAATACAAGTACACATATAGGCAAGCATGTTCACACACACACACACACACACACACACACACACACACACACACACACACACACACACACACACACACACGGCCATACGTGCACACACACACACACACATCCATAAAAACACCTAATACACTGGTAACAGTACTGGTAACCTTGAGCAAAAATATGGCAAAATCCAGTTAGGTATTCAGTCAATGTCAGAGTAATGGTCTATAGACAACACTCAAGTTAATCTTATGTATTAATTTGCATCCTCTAAAAAAACAAACCAGGACATCTCTTTAGAGGGGCTATGTGTAGCAATGCAGCTGAATAGAAAGCTGAGTTCAGCATGACTCCAGGTATTCAAAGAGAACTACACACAATAGTTTTAAAAGCAAACTAACCTGGCCTGTCTGATGATAACACAAAGAACAGGCTAGATGACACACACACACACACACGCAACACACATGCACACACACACACACCTGTCCAATTAGCAGAGGAACGACAACAGTCATAAAGAGCTGGGAGAAGATGGAGGAAAATGGCACAGCCGAGGACGAGCCCAGCTGTAGGGAGAACAAGAGAGAGCACACAGGTTTGCATTCTCAACACTACAGCTTTCACTGAGCACGCCCACAATGATGCACCAAGTCCTTTCACAAAACTCAATACACCTACTCACAATAACAATGCATAAAACAAACACACACACACACACACACACACACACCCTGAAACACATTTTTAGAGATATTGTGTTTCAGTTAACTGGTGGTATAATGTTAATATATATTGCAAATTCTTTGGGATAAATGTGCAAGTTATTTGTGGCTAAATGCACATCTTAGCTTTAGCATCTGACTGTAACTGAAATAAATATGATATGATTGCATGAAATAAATACATAATTATATTAAATGCTTTACAGATGTGTTCTGCCCAAGCACACCTAGTATACTATTAATACTCAGTGGCATACTCAGTGATTGTAGTGTACAGGCAGGCACTCATAGTACATATACTGTACATACTCATAGACATAAAGGTACATGTAAAGACTTAATAGCATGCACTGTAGACAAAGCCATGTGATATTAAAGGGGAAAGTACTTACAAACAGGAGCAGCAGTGCAGGCGTCACAACAATGCCCTGCAAAACACAGAGCAGGATTCAGTTACGCTCCAATCACACCCTTCTAATCACTGATCCCCTAAATCCACACTTCTTTATTTACAATGCGGCCACATCCTTGCATATACAGAACACCAGCAGTTATGGATTACCATGCATCCTGCTAGATATGCACTAGGTCCATTAAAGACAGTTTCCAATTTGACCTGTCAAATACAGATCCCAGCTACCACGTCATTACCTGGCACATTCTTATTCAAACACGTGGCTGCTCCACATAGGTTCACTGTCCACTCTACTAAAGACAGATACCTGACACCAGTCATAGTGTTATAGACTCACCAAGAAACTGCCAAAGGCAGAGTTGAAGATGGCAGCAGCCTGCAGAGAAGAAACAGCTGCTTCATAGAAGAAACTTCATATGCTCATATTGTACTTAATCAACACACATGCATCAAATAAGGCATTTGATTTTCACAAATACAGTACTGTTACTGTGAACACACGCACATGCACACGCGCGCGCACACACACACACACACACACACACACACACACACACACACACGTACCTCATTTCCTCCTACAGCTTTGGTGAGGATGACAGCCGAGGATACTGGTGGGGGCATGCAGCCCACTGTCTGCAGCCTTGGGGACATAATCACACAAAGTCAGGGTCATAATATATCCACCCCAAAGCACACAGAAACAAACGGTGACACTTTAGGTTAGGGTACACATATTCATCACTAGCAGCTTATTAACATACAAATTAGAAACATACAAGCCATTTGTTAGCCATTAGAAACCACTTATTAATATCATGACCTTATTCTACCCACAATAGAACAATAACTAAGAATTTATCCAATATAAACTCTTAATGACTGTTTATTTGTATATTGACATCTAAAATCATATGCAACAACTTCCTAACTTACCATGAATAAGCAGTAACTAGAAAGTCTAGTTAATGGTGTACTATGGGTAGAATAACATCATGCAAAATAAAGTATTAATAAGCAACTTGTAATGACTTACAAATGGCTAGTATGTTATTAATTTGCATGGCAATAAGCTGCTAGTTTATGGCGAATATGTGTACCCTAACCTAGTGTTACTCAAACAAACATTTCCTTAGAGCCAGTGATAATGAACGAGTAGGTTAACAACATCTAGCTGATAGGTTTACACTTCTGTGTGCTACTGTGTGTAGATGTGATTGTGTGTGTGTGTGTAGGGAGGCGGGGTAGAGAACTGATTACATGGCACCTGTAATCACCCTGTTAGCTGATAACAAGCAGTCAGTAGCTCTGTGTCTCTTACCTGTGTGTCCCTCACTATCTGTTAAAGTCTCTACTATCACCATGAAACAAGTACAAGAACTCAACAAGAATGATAAGAGCCTGCTGCACAAGACTGGTGTCTAGACATGTTTTACTGTCTACAATATCAATGACCAATCTGGTCCTACCTGAAACAGAAGCTTTCTAACTTATTTTGACAGTCCACACCATCCACACCTTCCACACTATACAAACAAAACGCCCTGCCTTCACAATCATGGGAAATTTATAACAATAGATGAGAATATTTTCACTGCACTGGCACTGAAGAAAAAAGTGTGTTCTGTACAGGTAGAAGCGTGT
Source organism: Tenualosa ilisha (assembly GCA_015244755.2). Taxonomy (NCBI): domain Eukaryota; kingdom Metazoa; phylum Chordata; class Actinopteri; order Clupeiformes; family Clupeidae; genus Tenualosa; species Tenualosa ilisha. The sequence goes on along the minus strand of PYXC01000091.1, from coordinate 1,470,175 downwards.
GTGTGTGTGTGTGTGTGTGTCTATATGTGTGTTGTATGTGTGGGTGGGTTCACGCACCCTCTCAGCAGCCATTGGTTCATTGATGTGAGCTCCAGGACATGGACCAGTACCCAGATACATAATGGGAAGAAGATGAGGGTGAAACACTGAACTAACAAGTGCAATCGCACATGTAGCAGAGCAGATGCTAACTCCTACAGAAAAGACAATGAAGAGAGAGAGAGAGTTCATTATAGGTGTCAAGCAAGTAAACCAGATTAGCAAAATGTCAAGAAGATTATAATAAAAGTCAGACTGAAAGCCAACCACTTGTAGGAGTACATCAGAACAGGGCTAACAAGTTCCCACACCTCTGTTTTCAGTGACAGACCACTGTTCAGGAAGATGGCTGAGACAGCAATATATGATACTGTGATCTCTGGACGAAGAGGACCTGAATGAAAGATGAAGGCAGAATGAGAGACTAGTCTGTGAAGCAGTAGGCTGCTGGATGGTCTACTAGCCCACACGTCTATCAGCTCAACATACAGGTGCAAATCCAACAGGGAAACTGAGTTAGCGAGGGGAGAGTGCGTGCCAGTTCTTGAGAGATGACAAGGGCCCAGCAATCCACGGAATTCAGGTGTGATGCGGTGGGAGGCAATGTCCGCGCGCAGGTCCGGGTGCTACGTGTCACTACAGATGCGCGTAACCATACAAACACACGGGCCATTCATTCATGTAGCAGTCTAACCTGTTTATGGATGGATGCTCTGGAGTAAAACAGACAACTGACGGTTTAACGTTACATCCTAGCTAGTTGAGACAATGTTTTGTCTCTACTTACCATAAATCCTGAAGTAACTCAATTGATAAACGATTTCACTCTACTACTACACGGGAAAGTTAAGTTATTTTTTTAGAAATTTAGTCACTTTCCTGTTCCTCTTTCACACGATAACAGGGACGAGCTCAAACTTACCTCCTTTCACTCCGACTGAAGGCTCTAGTCTAGCGCAGGCGATTGCCAAAACTATCCCGATTATAAACCATTCCTTGCGTATTCGCGCAAGCAAACCCATAGCAAGAGGCAGCCCTCAGCTCCCTGCCAGTGGGTATGCCTCCCTGTAGTGCCCGGGACACAGAGCCTTTTCTCTTCTCAACTGGAGCCCCAAATGCTTCCCCACTTCCGGACACATACGCGTATCGCCATCACTACCGTAAACACTGTTGTAAATGCGCATAGGTTTGTGATCGCTTTGCAGGACAGCCCTGCTGAAGTCGATACTGATACCTAAATTAAGGCAGCAATTCGCAAAAAAAAGCAGACTTGAGACACTGATTTTTCTTTGTTTGTTTTCTTCGGAACAACAACAAAAACACCCCTCCAAAGTGTTAAGTAGAAAAAAACTGTCAAATGCAGTTTATTAACTTATCAAAACCACCTTCATAATTCAGCAGTGTACTGTATTTCATTTTCTGTTAAAAACTATTAATATGGGATTATCACAAAGTGTTTGGCAGACTGTAAGTACAAACAATTTTGCTGTTTTATTGTACTGCTTGAAGACACTTTCATTCATGCTTCACTTTTTATCAGCTTGCCTTTATCAGCTGTTTCTAACCAAGCATGCTTTTCTTCTCTTGGTTTTCTTCTCTTTCTTTTCCCCTCTTCTATTTCTTCTCCACTGTAAGGAACACACACAGAGAGACCTTTACAGTGACGGACCACCTAAATGCTAATAATGTACTAATGTCAATTTGGCAACAGTGACAGAATCTAACCTCACACAGTGACAGAATCTAACCTCACACAGTGACAGAATCTAACCTCACACAGTGACAGAATCTAACCTCACACAGTGACAGAATCTAACCTCACACAGTGACAGAATCTAACCTCACACAGTGACAGAATCTAACCTCACACAGTGACAGAATCTAACCTCACACAGTGACAGAATCTAACCTCACACAGTGACAGAATCTAACCTCACACAGTGACAGAATCTAAACTCACTTGATGCCATCATATCTTGACGTTTGTCCTTCCAGGTGAGGATGCGGTGGATGTCGTCAGGGTTGGCATTGTTGGTGTGTGTAGAGAAAAAGGGGAGCATCTGTTGAGCTCGTGTTAAACCCACACATACCTGAGCCCGCTGAAGCCACCCGAGGTTAGGCACACTCTTCGCTATCTCAAAAGCCTGCTGGAGATACTCCACGCCAAGCTCATATTCACCCTGTCCACAGACACACACACATGCACAAAGATTACAAACAAATTTATACAATGTAGTCTATGCAGAGTCTATAAAAACATCAACACAGACAGACACATAAAATGTGCACCCCAAAACCATACGCACACAAATACATACACACACACACACACACACACAAATGAGAGTCATACCCTGTTGGAATAAATCACTCCCATACTCATGCAGGCCTCCTGAAGATTCTCTTGCCGCTTGTTGCTACGGGAGACCTCAGCAAACTTCTCCAGATGCTGCACTGCTTCTGCTAGCTTTCCATTACTATTGCTCACAACAACACACACACACACACACACACACACACACACACAAAATGAGAAAAAGGTCCAAATGCCATGTGTAGCACCATAATGGTTAAAAATTCAATTCAATTCAATTCAAGTCAGTTTTATTTATACAGCGCCTTTTACAATAGTATTGTCTCGTGGCGCTTCACAGAAGGAGCACCCAAGAGCAACAGGGGCAAGGAAAAACTCCCTTATGTTCAGCTAATCTAGGAGGAAACCTTGGGCAGATCCATGACTCAAGGGGCTAACCCAACTGCCAGGGGTCATGGAGAAAAATTACAATCAGTAGTAACCATGACAGACTATAAGTTGCCTATGGTTTTAGCTAAGGTTCATAATAGTTCATAATTGAGTATTATCCCACTTTTACATTACATCATTACAAAAAGCAAGGTGCTGGGTGGGAATGGGAAGGTTATGTGAGTAAATGAATATTTTTTCAGTGAAGTGAGAGTAGTGTATGTACATCTGTGTGTGTATGGGGGGGGTTACCTCTCTAGTGATTTAGCAATGGCTTTGTACGCTCTTCCTAGGTTCTCAGTGTCACCTAGTACTGTACTGATACTCAGAGACATACTGAAGTACTGCAGACAAATACACACACACAAACACACACATAGAGAGAGAGAGAGGACAAATTTTGTATGGCAATGTCTGATAGTGTGTGTATATGTACATTGTATCCACATGTTTGCATGTGTTTTTCTTTTGCTTCTCACTTGTTTAGCAGTATCCAGTTTTCCTACACAGTGATGGGCCAACCCCACCCAATAAGCCACCTGCCCTTGCATCTCCTCATCATCAGCTGCAGAACAGACACAGACAATGCATAAGCAAAGTGCACCAACAGACTTGTAGAGTCACTGGGCCTCATTTACTAGCCGTTCTTATGACCAAATCTGTTCTAAACCCCACTTCTACAGTTTTCACAAAGACGAACTTATGTTGTTAATACAAAATCAATGGTTACTGCGTTTTCATCAATTTAGCAGTTGTAAAGTATCATGAATTTTAAATAAAATATATCTTTTAATAAAAGTAAATCTATAATTATAAGTCATTTACATTATTTTACTAATAATTATTGTGTTTTAAAGTAAAATCAACATAACAAATTGTATTTTGTCATCTAATCCTTAAGTATTGCTTGTTTATTGTTCACTTTTTAAAAAAATCATCATATATGGTAATGAAATCGTCATGCACATATACTGTATACAAAAGCATTGTACCTTAGTAAAACAGTAAATGAAAAACTAAGCCTCATTTGCGATTACTCATTTATTAGTTCACATTTATTTATGTTCGATGTCCTTCACCCTGGCTTCATTACATCTTTATTTGGTTTGCTAAACTTCTTTCTCATTTTGTTTGCACACAGCCCTGCAGTATTGTGCCCTTTTATGGGGATTGATGTGTGGGTTACCTACATGAATGAAAACTGTCCCATCCCCCCTTAGCCTTGAGATCTAGACACACCCTTGCGGTCCAAACAGTTTTGCTCAGCGTGTACGTCTAGCCACGCACCATTGGAGCCTTAGCAGGTCTATCATTGGTCTTACACAGGGTTGGTAAGACCAATCACAACGATCCATCTTTGTAGCGAGTTGCTGGGCAGGCTAAGCACGATAATGACAGGGCTGTGACAGTGCAAATCAACTAAGTGACCAAGAAATAGTGGTCGTTCAAATAGGCTTTGGAATCGACTTTGGAAGAGTTTGACTTCTGCTTTTCTTCTTTGAAGATACTCAAGTCATTAGTTTCAAACAAGGAAGTATTTCCTGTTTTGCCGATGTTGCTCTGATTATGGTCAAAGTGCTATCCAGTTTGGAAGACAACCACTGATTCTGCCCCTAGGATTGAGCTTGGTCTACCAGTCGTGGTCGGACTATACATTTTGTCAAGCTACCATCCCCTAAACTTAAGAAGAAATGGGATTCAGCATGATAAAAATGAAGCTACGAAAATTTTTGAGGTTTAAGAACACCTTTGTGAATCTGAAGAATATCTCTTATAATATTCTTAAGAAAAAATGTAAGGAAATTCACTGATTGGCCGGTCCCAGCTCAGCGACCGTGCGAACCAAAGCTTATGCCTGGTTCAGTGACGCAGTGGTGGAGCTAAAAGAAACTGAGCAGAAGCACTAGGGGCACTAGCCTGGCTAGGTGAATGAGGCCAACTGTTGGTAAATAGCTGTACTAAGCAATCTGATAACATTTGGACAAAAAGACAGAAATCCTGCTGACATGGAAAGCATAGCTGATAGGATGGTTAAGGAATGTTGTTTAGGCTCTGTTGAGGATTTGGTTACAATGTAATAGGCAAAGCAGATGAATGAAGCACACCTTCGACTTATGTGGCAAGATGGCCGTGGGGTTTTGCCCTACCTTCTTTGGCTATACTGAAGGCCTTGTTGAGGATGTCTATGGCAAGCTCATACTCGCTGCCCTGCAGCGCCCGCTGGGCCAGCTGGGTGTAAACTACACACAGGCCTTCACAGGCACACTGCTGCAGCGTGCGGCCAGTCACGTCCCACCAAGCCCGCCCTGTGGACAACCGGTGGAACACCTCAAAGTGCAACTTCGCCTGCTCCAATTGCCCTGATGAGTGCACATACACATACAGACATCCATAATCACACAAATTAACTTCACAAATACTGTAGGTAAATGACAAACAAGTGGTCTCGGAGATTGTTCTTTCGAAACTCTCCCTTATCAGGTCAGCCAACAAAAAATTTCCGCTTGCATTTAATCAGACAGACTGACTCCAGTGTATCACAAATATCAACAATGCTGTGTATACGAAGACAAGGGGCAATACATGATTTGAATCAGTAGCAATCAGTGTGCAATGAACCACAAAAGTAAGGAGAAAAGTCCTAGAAAATCTTGAACTCAACAAGCAAGATGGTGTCAGGATTCCCACTGTAAGTCAAACTAAAAATTCCTTGACTTTTCCATGACTTTCATTGGCAGAAAAGCAGAATTTCCATGACCTTCTCTATAAAAAATTGTGTAATAAATTGATTATAGAATAAATTGATTAAATCAATCTATAATCTCCACCTCAAGCAAGGCATGAGAGAAGTTAATACCTGATAAAGACCAAGAAGGAAGCATGGAAATAAATAGCATATTTTGGAGACATTTCCCTGATATTTCCTGACTTTATCAACAAAAATATAAAATTTCCTGACTTTCCATGTCTGGAACAGGCTGTACTGAAGTTCCGTGACCAGTAGGAACCCTGGGTGTGTTTGATTATTTGGTGACTCTGCTGTGCCTGATGTACAGCTGACTGTGGTGTGTTTGTGCTTCATGCTACCTTGCTCTAGGTAGACCCTGGCCAGGTTGGCGTTGGCCTCAGCCTCCTTACGGCCGCCATCTAGTTTGACCCTTTGGGCGGAGTGCAGCGCCTGCTGGTGGAAGTGTAGGCTGAGCCAGTCCTCCCCTGGACCCATGAAATACCGAGCCAAAGTCAACTGCTCCTCATAGACCTCCGCAAAGTTTCCTGCACGCACACACACACACACACCTTTTTTAGAGGCAGAATATAGCAAATCAGAACTCCATTTATTTGGTTTGCTAAACTGAGTTTGTTTGCACACGGCCCTGCAGTTTTAAGCCATTTTATGGCGATTGATGGGGGTTTACCTATGCTAATTAATGAAAACGAACCCATCTCCTAAAATTAAGAAGAAATGGGATTCAACATGTTAAGAATGAAGCTACAAAAAATTCTGAGGCTTAAGAACACCTCTGTGAAACTGCCAAAGAATTAAAAAAGTAAGAAAATTCTTCAGAAGATATTCACTAATATCTACCTAAGAATTTTCCTAAATTTGTTCATAAGAGGGTATCTAGGAATGCTAGATATGAACAGATAAGCAAACACTAGAGAATGCCAGAATCTGTGAAAATGGTGTAAGCGGTCAGCAGGGCTTAAGGACAAATTTCTTCATAAAGCATAACCATGTGTGTGTGTGTGTGTGTGTGTAGGTTAGCATGTGTGTTTTTACCAGCTCTGAACGCTGTCTCTGCCTTAGTCAGGTGCTTCTGCAGGGTAAGCAGTTTGTCAGGCTGATCCTGTAGGGAGGGCAGGTACCAGAGGGGGTTGTCTGGACCCCCCTCCTGCCGGGCCTTCTCAAAGCGCTGTAGCAGAGAGAAGAGCTCCTCAAAGGAGTGATGGAAGCCCTCGCGCAGCATCGCCACACACATATTATGATACTGGCTGTTACGGTAGCTGCAAGCATGGCAGAGAGGGCAGAGTTGAAATGACATTTCACACCACATACACTCCCTGTTAGATTGTCAAAAAAAGCAAAACCGGCTGCATGTATTTGAGGTATATTAATCGAAAAGTATTTGCTCCATATTGCACATAATAAATGGACATGGGCATATAAGCAGGGGTTTATAACTGTACCGTACATGACTGAGCAAAAAAGATCTCACACCTACATACTACACAAACTTGAGACAATGTGCAGCATATGTGTTTGAGTAAGGCAGTGCATGTGCCAGATAACTACACCTGTTCCAAAGAGTGTAGGCTACAAGCTTCTTTGCAAATGAAGAAGTATTACCACAGTTGAGCTATTACTGTAATTCTGCATCACAGTTTGAGGTGAATAAACAATAACGGGTCATTAGGGAATGTGTATGCAGGTGGCGACATGGCAGTCTATTGTTGGAGAGCACTCCATACCACAACACAATAAAATGAACTCACAGTGATATTTCATCATTTGTCACGGGTGAAGTTTGTTCATTGTTATCAGTGATGGGTCGGGGCTTTTTCTGGGTCCTCAACCTGAAAACGAAGCAATGTGAGATACAGGCCTATACTGCCACCTGTCGTAAATCAAGTTACCACAAAGTAGCGTACCTGGCTTTCCCGTCTTTTGCAGTGATTTTTGATGTGTTTATGTCAGGCAACAATGGGGTCCTTTGTTGAGAGAGGACTGCAGGTGCACTCATTGTTCTGATTTCACAGTTTTTAAAAATCAGCCTAATTAACTTAATCATTTAAGGCCGAAAGAGTAGAAACAAAAGGTAGTAACTAGCCAGTAACGCCTTCCTAAATTTACCTTAGCAAGCTAGCAAGTTATCCCAATAGCTTTTTGAAAGTCTCTTCTCTATCGGTCACCTGAGAACCGAAAGTATATTAGTTATCCTTACACAGCTTGATGACTTCTTTACATTTCATCCCTCTCATCGCAAAGGAAACACAGCCCTTGTCGAAAAACACTCACCGCGTTAAGTCAGCAGTTCACCTCGCACTTTTGTCCCCAACTACTAGCAGCAACACATCGACTGTCGTCATAGTAACAGACGCAAAGTGAGTGCCCTATGCCTTCTTCTGTGTGGTGCTGGTATAGTCTATTCAGCCCAGTGGTTCAACTTTGGCCTGTGCCTGAACTGACCATGAAAGAAAGAAGAATCGTTTTCAATTGCTCCTTAACAACTATAGCTTTGCTATAGCAACTATAGCTTTGGTCCTATAAGCATAATCATAGAAGAGTTTGGAAGACTGAAAGAATCGAAGATGGTGGAAAGAATGTGACTATATGAAGATGAGCAAAAGAAGAGTAGCCTATGCCTACTAGGGATCATCAAACAGAAAGAGACCATGCAATGTCAATGCCTAGATATTAGCCTAGTTGATAACAATGCTGTTTTCGTAGATGACAGAATTTACATAGCTTCATATACTGCCAGTCATTCAATAAGACACTGCATTTAAAGTTAATGAAACTGTTCTCTTTGATCCAAATGCAAACCGCACATGGGCCATGCGGTTTAGTTCTTTGCTTGAACAAGTTTCATATCCGAGATTCAAAGCCACTTCAACCACTCTTGCACTTTAAAACAGCATAAACTCTTTTACTGTAGTTTCCCTTGCAGTAGCAGCCGATTAGGCATCTGCTCCCCACCAGCAACTGGCTGGCACGGGCTTACACTTTAATGAATCATTTAATTAGTTCAACCCGTTCCTCACGTGATGAGCTTTTTCCATCCGTACAATATTGGTTAAAGTAGGCTGTTAGTTGTAAGATGAAATAACACAGACACATTCACACACACACACACACACACACACACAGTTCATTCACATGCCACAAACCATGAGACTATGAGAATTCCATGACTCTCTGGGCTCCTCATCCGGCTGATGAAGTTTCTTAGGTTTTGGGTATCAGTCACAGAGTATAGCTATGTGTATCTGTGTGTGTTTGTGTATGTGTGTGTGTGTGTGTGTCTTTATTAAGTAGATTGCTAATAGACAGGAGAGAATGAAGAATACACATGCGTACACACACACAGACAGTTACAGATGGGGATTCTTATCTTCCCCCCTGGGTGGCCCCATTCTCTCCAGATCATATCAACCTCACACAACAGTCATATGGTTCGTGTTTGTTTTTATGCTTTTGGTTTAATCATTTAGTTCAAGCGCCTGAATCACATTACACTTCCCAACATCAAAGTGAGACCGAAGACGACTTCATAAATGTGAGCGAGAGAAAAGGGAAAAGAGAGAAAGGAAAGAGACAGTGGTTAAGGGGAGGGGTCTTTCATATCTGTTCACTCACACACTTTGTCATTCTTCACTCACTCTCTCTCTGTTTCTGCTGCTGCTCACCCTGCCTGGTGGATATCTGTCCTCACTGCTCTGCACAGACCCTCAAAGTCTCAGTGGTTTAAGAGGAGCCGAGAGCTGCACATCAGGGTAAGAAGCTGCATTTAGGGGACTTTAAAAGACTAACTCTGGTTTTTAATTTTATAGATCACTCTCTTCAGTTGTCTGCTTTTTGCCTTTTTTTTCTCTTGTAGTGTTTCATCTCTGCCTCTGTTGTGTGCCTTGGCTGTATGAGTGTATGCCACCTCATAATTTGTTAATGTTTGTGTATGTTTATGCCTGCTGTTGTGATAAATATGCTTTTTTAGTGGTGATTGTTATTTGAATAACTAAGTAGATGTAGCTGCAGTAGAGTATCACAAGGTCTTGATTGTTGAAGTGCAAGTGTGTGTGTGTGTGTGTGAGAGAGAGAGAGAGATAGAAAGAGAGAGAGAGTTTCCAATCATTTTCAAAGTCCTACTTGTCAGTCAGTCTCTTTTCTCCCATCACTGAGTTCTATCGCCCCTCTAACTCCTATCGCCCCTCTAACTCTTTTTGCCTCAGGATGGGCTTCCCCATGATCATCTCCCTTTCCACACTGACCTACCTGTCCTTCGTTGTGATTGGTGGAGAATGCCAGGCAAACGTTTCCTGTGACAACTTTCTGAAGCCTCACTCGCCTAGTCTCGGTGACAGCCGTCCGCACTCCCCAAATATCCCTGTCCCCTTACCTCGGCCTGTCTCCAATAGCTCCATCCGTGGAGCTGCAGGCTCCGGAGTCCCCCCTGGCTGTGTGCAGCCCACAGCAGCAAAGCTGGTCTTTAAGTATGTCAACACGCTGCTCTCCTGTGTCATCTTCGTGGTGGGAATTGTGGGTAATTCCACGCTGCTGCGCATCATTGGTGAGAACAAAAGCATGCGCACGGGCCCAAATGCTCTCATTGCCAGCCTTGCATTGGGAGACCTCATCTACATCATCATTGCCATTCCCATCCACATCTATAAGGTACTCATGCATTCTCACACACAGGTGCACAACACACACATGCTGTATGCACACACGTCCAAAGACTTTCACCAATTCATCTCCTCTGACAGCAATATAGTCTGTGTATCTGATACACACACACATACACACACACACACAATGTAAAAGTAAAACTGTAAGGTGGTTGTGAAATAATGCCTTTGTGTTTGTGTTGTAGCTCATAGCGATGCGCTGGCCTTTCTCTGACAGTGTGCTGGGTCTAATCTTGTGTAAGCTTGTACCCTTTGTGCAAAAAGCCTCTGTGGGAATCACTGTACTCAACCTGTGTGCCTTAAGTGTGGACAGGTAAACATGCATACACACACACACCTGCACGCACACACACACACACACACACAGACACAGACTATCAAAGTAAAGTGTGAGTTGCTTAGTAGATAAATTAATTTGTGTGTGTGTGTGTGTGTGTGTGTGTGTGTGTGTGTGTGTGTGTGTACGGCTGTGTGTAGGTATCGTGCGGTTGCATCCTGGACCCGTGTGCGGGGTGTTGGCGTGCCAGTGCATACAGTGCTGGAGATAGTGTGTATTTGGTGTGTGTCAGCCGTGCTGGCGGTCCCTGAGGCTATGGGCTTCCGCATGGTGGCCTTCTCGTACCGCAACACCTCCACACACACCTGCATGCTGCAGCCCACCACCCCCTTCCTCAGGGTAAGAATACAGTACTGGACTTACAGTTAGTACATACGCTCACACTCACTAAATACATAAATACAGATGTAGTAACAGCATACAGACAGAGATACTATATGTGTTTATATGTTGCATTTCACTAAATCCATGCTCAGTTGCGCGCACACACACACACACACACACAAACTGGACTAAAACTGCTGTGTGTGTGTGTCTGTGTGTGTGTGTAGTTCTACAGGGATGTAAAGGACTGGTGGTTGTTTGGCTTTTATTTCTGTGTGCCACTGCTCTGTACTGCTGTCTTCTACTCGCTGATGACTGGGCGAATGCTGCACCAACGCAAGCAGCTCCACTCAGCACTCAGCCAGCACCTCAAACAGGTTAGTCACCCTCAAGGATGAAAATGACAGAAAAGGTTTGTATTTCATGCCTCCTCAAGTTAGAGCTGATCTGATTGCCAGCTGCTGGATTTTACCTTGGTGGCAAATCAGTCATGAAGAGACAGAGAAACCTATTTAGACTGATGCAAAATAACTGTGTGTTTGTGTGTGTGTGGGTGTGTGTGTGTGTGTGTTGCAGAGGCGTGAGGTTGCAAAAGCAGTCTTCAGTCTGGTGGTGATATTTGCTCTGTGCTGGTTCCCCCTGCACCTCAGTCGCATCCTCAAGAAACTCAACTACAGTCCCCAGGACACACACCGCTGTGACCTGCTCAAGTAAGACACACATACACACACACACACACACACACACACACACACACACACACACACACACACACACACACACACACACACAAGCAACGCAAGCTTGTGGTAACACACCACACCCATCTCGACAAGTAAGACAAGTGATATCACACAGTAAAGCATAGCGCATAGTTTCAGTCATGATGTGTTTTTTCCTTCCTGCAGTTTCCTCTTGGTGCTGGACTACCTGAGTGTGAACCTGGCCACTGTGAACTCCTGCATCAATCCCATCATCCTCTACTTTGTCAGCAAGAAATTTAAAAACTGCTTCAGGGTAGGCACATCCTTTTTTCAAGGCCATTTCCCATGCATACACACTCAAATACACACACACACCTCAATCATTCAGCTCTAATCTTCTCCCTTCTTTGCTTCTCAAATTGTCGGATTTTATGTGATTAGGTGTGTGTGCAACTGAGCATGCCTATGTGTATGTGTGTGTGTGTGTGTGTGTGTGTATACATGATTGGTTTTGTCTGAGTGTGTGTATGCTGAGTTGTCTGACCTGATTCAGTCTGTATAATGAGTGTGCACTGATAACTCTCTCTCTCTCTCTCTCTCTGTCAGTCTTGTCTGTGCTGTTGGTGTTCCTCTGCTAGGAGTCGTGGTCATTCCAGCCCTGAGAAACACAAAGCCCTCCTCACCTAAATATGACTCTCAGAATAGTACAGGCTCTATCTGTGTGTGTGTGTGTGTGTGTGTGTCTGTTTTCATGTCACAATTAAAATGTTAAATTCTCAGCAGAAGTGTTTGAGTACTAAGCTGCGTGTGTGTGGATGTGAGTGTGTACATGAGTGGGAGAGATTAAAAAAAAGAAAAAGTAGAAAGAGGAAGAGAACTTGTGTTTCAGACATGGTTGGAGATGTCTGTGTGTGTGTGTGTGTGTGTGTACTGTATGTGTGTGTGTGCACAGGTGAGAGTACGATCTAACTGTATGGCTCAGGTATCTTTATTGCTCAGAAAATTAGTTCATACAAAACACCCCTGCTGCAAAATACACCCTCTCTGAAGTGTTAGGGAGGCACACATACAGACACCCACCCACATGCATATACACACACAGACACACACACACACACACACACACACACACAATCTTACTGCATAACTGGAGACATTTTGTACTGCAATGTAAACATACGTACCATAACTTAAACCATATGAACATACTCATGGGGAACTGCAAAAGAATGAACATCTCCAGAGAAATAATAAATGACATTTGCAGACAGGTTATACATATAGATACTACATATGTCAATGACAGATGTGATGAAGTCAAAACAGACATTTCACAGGTAAAACACTTACATGTACGTTGGCAAGTCTGGGTGGACAATGTTAATGATTATAAAGGGGATGGTCATCTGATTATGTTTTCAATTAGGATAAGAACAAAAGAGAAAAACAAAAAACCTAAATGTGGCACAAGATATCTTAGGGCAAGTTTGAGCAGTCCTTAGGGAGGCTGGATGAATGATTCACAGGCATTCTGAAGGCGGAATGGACACTGCATGATGCCTGGAATGTCATCTGTGTGTTCTGTGTAAGTGTAAAGGCTGGCTAGAGACTGTGAAGGCAGGAAGGACAACTCTGCATACTGGAGGACTGAAGACACTGGGACATGTCCATGGAATGAGTTAAATCATACCTGCTAAATATTACTCATCTTGGGCCCTAAAGTTAAGTGGAGGGCCCATAGGACCTAAAGTTCATTTAATAACTTGGGAAAACCATGAACTCCCACATGCTTTAGTTCAAGCATAAAACACTTTGCTTGTATGTCTTTGCACTTTGCCCGCAATTTAATCTAGGGCCTGTTGAGTTTAACAAGCCTAGTGTGTGGTACAGATGTTAAGGGAGAGCTGCTCAGAGATGAGAAAGGGTGAGAGTCAGTGTGGGCCATGATGGCACGGCTCCAGTAATCCCCCAGGAGGAGCCTATCCCTCACTGGGATCCAGCAGGGTGGTGTGCTCTTGGGCCAGAGCAGCCAGCTCTTTCAGGAACTCGCCGAACAGAACAGCGGCGTAGACCCGGCTTCGCCACGCCGGTGGGATCTTGGGACACCTTGGGAGGGGCCTGAGGACTTGACCAATGGGAAACCAGCTCTCTCCATTCTCTCCTGCTCTTTCTGACAAGGAGATGATAAGAGACTAGTATAGCAGTGCTGAACTGTGCTCTTTGACTGAGAGGGCTTGTTAGTTGTACTTGTTAGTCCATGCATTACTGAAGCGTTATATTCACATTGCATATGGAGCAACAATTAGCCTTTACAATAATCAACAGAACTGACACAATACAGCAGACACAAGCATGCTGTGCAAAAAACAGACCAGTCTTCTAAAATGATTTTGATGTGATGTGAATGCAACACACTCAATGTACCCCTGATGTAATAGTACTGTACAAACAATGTGGACAGTGCATTGTTCCATATAAAAAGACATGATTTCATTATGATTTCTAGACTTGTAGTTTTGGCCAAAATTGTATTGAATTAAGTCACTCTGTCATTTCAGGCCTATAATGTTGACTTCTATCTAATGTACAGTGTTACGTAAACTAACAACATGACAGGGTAGTGACTCTGTGTGTGCTTCTCCTTCTAATCATAAACTGCATATTCTATCTCATATACTGCAGCTGTGAATGTGCTGATTCATGATTCATGACCTGTATTTTCGCTGGGTCATGCTTCAAGTATCCTTGCTGTTGGACAAGGTAAATACGTGTATGTCGTGTATGAGAGTCCCTCTCTTACCTCTCTCTCTCAGGGCCTGATCTCTGGCCAGTAGGTAGAGACCAGCCTCCCGCACCAGCTCAGCAAAGCCTGACTGCTTTTCAGCGTAGCGCTCCAGCTGATCCCTCACTGACAACAACACCTGCTCAGTCACACACACACACACACACACACACAGATAAACACTCACAGATATACACATGGACAAACAAGGAAAAGTATGGTTTGCCTGGTATGTGTGTGTTGTTAGATCACATACCTGGTAGTGTGAGTGTATGGGTATGTGTGTAAAATAAACAGGTGCACAAGGTTATATAGCTAAGTGTGTGTGTTAGATGTATCTGGTAGACTGCACACTGGTGTGTGTCTGTGCATGTGTAACAGAAACAGGTGCACTAGATTGAATAGGAAAGTCTGTGCTAGATGTATCTGGTAGACTGGGAGAGCGTGTGAGAGCGTGTGTGTGTGTGTGTGTGTGTGTGTGTGTGTGTGTGTGTGTGTGTGTGTATGAGCTGTACCTGGTAGAGAGTGCACACTCCAGGCTGGAAGATGGACTGTGTGGAGAGCAGGAAGGAGTGGAGCAGTGGCTGGGGGAAGGCTGCTAGCTGGGCCAGGATGCCCGTCACCAGTAGGTTCACCTCAATGGAGTTCTCCAGAAGGTTCTCCAGCCGAGACAGCAGAACACTGATGAACGGCCCTATGGAACCACAAGCACAAGTCATAGAAAATCACCTCTGTATGTCAGCCCAAATCCTCATCACAGACACTGGAACAGTGCATACTTAAGATAGCAGCAAAGGGATTTTGAAGATGACAGCTACTTAGTTAACAGGCTTAAAGGGCTCATGGGAAGCTATTAAAAACATTGCAATGACTTATGATGAGGTGTATGAACCCCTTTCAGTTGTGCATACAGCTGTACCATGGATTAATCTCAGATTACTAATCTCCAGATTTTATTCTCCCTCCAATTGTGAGGACAGATTAACTTTGATTTCACCCCTCAAATAATTGTTTCTCGGAATCTGGGCACATCCTAATCTATGTGGACAACAACAAACCTGTGAAGGGTGCATCCTGCCCCTGTTTCTGGTCTTTGGTTAGATCCACTTCTGGAAGTGTCAGTGGCTCAGAATCCTCAAATCTTAACTCCACCTCCTCTTGCAAGGCAAAGGACAGTCGCTGAACTCGCTCACTAAACTCCTCATCTCCCATGATGCTCTCTGCCTCCCAGCCTAGACTCTGAATGAGCTCCAGGCACTGCGAAACAAAGTCTTGTGGATGTTGGGAGTTGCAGTCCCGAGGCATGTGGGAATTGTAGTCCAATCCATTTTGGACACAGTCTTGAGTGTTGATGATGATTTTTGCATTCAACTCATCTCCATGGTGATCCATGTCACTGCCCAGCCCATTGGTCAGTGCACTTTCTGTGTGAGCGTTTGAGTGTGCACAGGCACTCTGAACTGTGGACACTGTGTGTGAGTCCCTATGTGCATTCTGAGTGACTGTGTTTGTGTGTGAGAGTGTGTCCATGTGTGTCCGAGTGTCCGTAGGAGTATGTGAGTGTGTGTTTGAATCTGTCTGGGCAGAGGACGCTGCCTTGCGTGGCCGTATGCGTGCACTCTGCACAGTGGTGTGTGAGCTCGAGTATTGTGTCCGGCTGTTTGTCATCACCTGAGCGGTGCCAGATGCAGTGTGTGCCCGCGCGTGTGTGTGCGGGCGTGGGTGAGTGTGTGTGTGGGAGTCTCTCTGGGCGATGAGGCTGTAGACCAACACGTCGTCCTGAAATTCCGCTTCCTCCACATAGGAGCCCTGGATGAGTGAGATGGCGCTCCGCCGCATCTCCACCAGATGCTGTGGTGGCTCCACCTCCTTCACCGCCAGCAGCTCCCCGTCGCCAGACTCCATCCCCGACTCAAACATGTCATCCCACTCCAGCTCTAGCAGACCATGTGCAGCCGCGGCTGCTGATTGGCCCCCCGAGTTGCCGTCAGCGCCAAGGCGGGAGCGTGTATGGGCACAGACGCAGGCGCAGGAGAGAGCACCTGGGAGGAGCTGATGAAGGTTAGCGCACCGTGCTCCTCTCCCTCCCTCTTCACGTGTCTCCTCTCACGCTCCTCCCGCTGCTGCCGCTCCTCCTCCTCCTCGCGGTAGTCCTTGGGCGAGGGCCGAAGGCCGTCATATGGCGCCGACCACACCTGGCATGCCCAGGCGCAGGCACCAATGACCTCGTGGGCCTCTCGGAGGTACTGCAGGTAGTTGCCGTCCATCAGGGAGTCACCACCAAGGAATCGCCAGTATCCCACAGCGGCACTGCTGCTCAGGAGGTCCTCTAGGCCTGTAACAGCACATGACCCATGAGCTCACTGCTGCTCTCTCAAACACTCCAGTACATCAGCCACACAGCCCCACAACAAAGACCACATTACCCTGACATATTCTTCATCACAATCTATTTACATTTATGTATTTATTCACTCTCTTACTGAACCTTTATTTTATTTTTCATTAAGTTACTGCTATAACAACAATTATGACCAACAATACTGTAAGGTATCTATCTATGTCTCTTTCTATCTGTCTCCCTATCAATCTAACTATCTAACTATCCCTATCTATCTATCCATCTATCTATCTATCCAACTACGTGGAACTACAAGATCATTACAAGATCATTAGGCCTGTCTGAAAGCAAGTGAGTGAGTGAGGCTTCTGGGCCAGCAAGCCTAAAGTATCCACTGTAGTGTAACTGTTGACCAAACAACCCACTGTGCACTGACTTAATGTGTTCACATATGGTAGGTAATGTAGGCACAATTAGACATGCCTTTATAAATCGTGCCAAGCAACGATGGCAGAATGGGACAGGATTAAAACTACATTACCCATATTTCCCTTTAGGAAGCCCTCTGTGACCTTTGTCCACAGGATGCAGTCCTGTTGCACGTTGCTCTGATTTAAGAAGGAAGGAGTAAGAGAAAGAAGAGCAGCGGCAGCAGACGAGTAGCAATCCCTTTCTCTTAGTCTCTCTCTCACTCCACTCAACATGTGTGTGCAGGGGATCAGATACCTACACACACAAACACACACACGCACACAGTAAATATAAACAAGCCAAAGCATTAAACCAATCACAAAAATATGTACTGCTGCTTTGTAAATTGATTTTGTGTGCTTCTTCTGACCTTCTCCAATTTAGGCAATCTAGACATTCAATGGGTATATTTTTATGTGCTGTGTTTTCACCTGAGAATAAGTTGGGCTTGTGTGTGAGAGTGTCTGTGTGTGTATTTTTACACATGAGTTTTCACCTGAGAATAAGTTGCAGCATGACGTCCTCACAGTGTAATCCAATAAGAGTCCGAAACAGTGCCAGTGACACTGTACCCAACTACAGCAGAGAGTTACAGGGGTTACACACATATAAACATCACACACACAGCTTTCCATCACACACACACACACACAGATGCTCTTGCTGCCACCAAATGCTAACTTATATGGCAGGACTTGTTCCATTTCAAAAAGATCTTTATACATGTGGAATTCACAGTGTTGAGCTACACAATGCATGGTAAACAAGAACCACACACACATGTACACACACACACACACACACACACACACACATACTGAGATGCACCAAATTGACACTATAACACAAACATACCTGAAAGGGAGTGTTGATGCGGCTGACCAGTGTATCCAGGATGTGGACATTGTCATGGCGATTCATCAGAATGAATGACAGGAAGGTGTGGAGTAGGGCGGGGTCACTGATGCTGCGCAGGAAGAGCTCCAGGTATGCTGTCGATGTCATCACTTCCTCCAGAGTGAGCTGAACCAATCAAAGCAAGGAAGCACACATGAAGACCAGTCTGGGCAAATCAGCAGAAAATAATGAAGCAAAAAGAAAACAAATTGTGATGCGCGCACAAACACACACGCACACATGCATGCACACACACACACATATACACACACACACAATTTCTAGCCAGCAGGCACATCAAGCCATGACTACACACATACACACTTGGCCATACATACCTTATGAAGAGCTGGGGCTACAACAGGCACCAAGAAACCATTATAGATGTAGCCCAGCAACTGAGACCTTATGGAGGGGTGTGCTACCTGCACATAGCAGAGACAAATTACACAACAGGCCAGGCTAGGGACATAGAGCATCCTGGAAAATGAGCATGTTTGTGTCATATGTAGTATCTCATTAGTCTAATTGTCCTACTAAAAGCTAGCATACAGCAGGCCAATGGTCAGATGTCTGATAGTAACAGCCCATTGCTGCAAGCGGTATGCACAGCTTGGCTGATATTGGCAGACCACAGAGCCATCGGCAGCAGTAGGTGTCAGTCAGTGTCATCTGTCAGTAAGTTCTCTGGCATCTGCCTGGTGTGTGTGCACAATACCAAAGACAAAGGTAAGTAATGTGCCGCTGACACAAAGATCACATGTAAGGGTCAGAGATTATCTGACAGTGGGATGAGCATGGGCTTGGATGGTCATTTTGTCTTAGTCTGACTGATAGGACCAACTTCTGCTTCATGTTATGCTACTCAGTTTTGTAACTACCATACAGTATTGGCTCTGATTCCAATAATCACCTGAGCTCATCTAACAGCTGCTTTAGTGAAGAGTTGAAATAAATACGTGGGAGGACTTTTACTTTATGAGGCAATAAGTGCATCTAACATCTATCTGCAGGTGTGTGTTGCATTCTGTGTGCATGTGTGTGTGTGTGTGTGTGTGTGTGTGTGTGCATGTGTGTGTGAGTGTGGATGCAGTAGTGAAGGTGGGACAAGTACCTGGCTGACTGTGCTGCAAAACTGCAACGAGTGAATGAAGTGGATGAGTGACGGCACCTGCAGCCAATCAGCTGGCTGCAAACTGTGCCAGTCTTCACTGTAGACCTCGAGCCTCGCAGGGAGGGAAGAGTAGAGTCCAGAGAGACCTGTGGCTAAGACCTACACACACATACACACACACACACACACACACACACAGCAAAACATATTTATTTTACAAACCTATACTAGTAAATACTACAAAATAATTGAATGTGTATGGGATAATGAATGACAGTGTTCATATATCAGAAATAATACACTTTCAAAAGCTGCTCGTTCCATCTCTTGTTACAGTAAGCACCCTATCCAAGGATTCTATCCCATTTTGGCTTTCTAAATTCACTACTTCTCTTCTTCCCAAATGCAGTGTAACTGAGTTAAACGGCCAGAAAAGTAGAACCACTTAAATAATATGCACATTCTAAATAGTGGCATAAGTATTATTATAAATGTATAAGTGATAACTGTGTGTGAGACAATCATGTAGAGTGAACAATGTGTTGCAATGTATGGTGTTCTGTATGTTAGTGTATGTGCTTTTGGAGATGTCTCTCTCTCTCTCTCTCTGTGTGTGTGTGTGTGTGAGTGCGTGCATGCTTGTGTGGGAATGTCTGCATGTATTGAGGTCAGTGTGTAATCCCTGAAAAAATCATCCGCCTAAAAGACAAAATCTCGTGACGCAGATTAAATTCTGACACAGATTAACAAGCAGCAGAGAGCATTTAAAGGGAGAAACAGAGAATGCAATGGCGAAAGGGCAAAATGACAAGTGTGTGAGGAGGAGAATGAGTGTATGTGTTATTAAAATGATTAACTTTAGACTGGGAGTTTCTGCGTGTTTAATGAAAGATTAAAGGATACTTTGCTTTTAATCAAATTGTTGCTGCTTAATCTTCCAGTCTGCCCAACACAATTACAGAGAGATAGCTCAACCAAGTTCAGTGCCTGCCTCTGTTTCGCCCTTTTACTCTCTCTCTCAATACCACACACACACACACACACACACACACAAACAGACAAAAAGGAACACAAACATACAGCATCTTCAAACTACCAAGCCAGCCATCATACTACAAAACAATAACAGATTACACTGAACAGTCAAGTCAGTTTGAGGCAAAACTATCTTCCATTGGTGTGTGATGGGACAACCATATGCAGCCCTATAGCTCGGACTCTTATGGTATTACTGTAATGATAATTCTGTTAAAGTCGTCAGGATTTAACTGATTGGAGGAAATGCCGTTTGTCACAGAGGATCGTGGGATAGGAATAAGGAATGAGGACTGAGTCATGGCTTACACCACTCTGACTTCCTGTTCCTCGACAGAGAGAGAAAGAGAGCGAGGATGAGAAAGGGAGACAGAGAGAGATTTAAACTCCTTCAAGTCCTCACACTGAGCTTGCTAAGCATTCCTGCTCTGCACTCATCTTCCTATGCTTTGTTGGTAGTCATGAAAAGGGGGTCAATCCCAAAGCAAGAGATTTCTCAGGATAGTGTTCAGTAACCTCGCCAAATCAATGCAATACGCACAGACCAACCAACTCACTGAGAAAACGTCTGAGCCCACCAATCTGTGTGACGTGTTTGGCAAAACACACCAAGGTAATGCTCACGAGTGGATTATAACTGCAATTGTGTTGGAAAGATTTATAGCTGCAGTTCCCAGCTGACGTTTTGACATTTTTGCCAAGAAAAATCAGAGTCTCATTTGGTCTCATTCGCCAACTATTCTTATTAAGAGCAAAGAGTGAAGCTGAAGAACACTTTCATGGCAGCTGTCATAAATTGCTCACAAATCATACATGACCAACCTTTCATGAATATGGAAGACAGAATGGAGATAACTTATCAAAATAAAAGCCCAATGCTCTCAAAGCAGCATTTCCATTTTTGTTTTAAATCTGAACCTGATCATCTCACATCTAAATAATGTTTCATAATAAGTCTTCATAATCAATTATCTGAGTTAAACACTGAGAGGTAAACTATATAGAGCTGACCAGTATTTGTAGACCCTGGACAGCTGGAAACATTCACATTTGAGTGCAGGTAAGGTACATGCATGCTTCAGTCCAACGGTCTCAAACAGCATTGCTGTTTTTGGTTTAAACCTGTGTACCGATCATGTCACATCAAAGTCAGTGGGCAAGCCCAGTGCATGAGCAAGAATATAATTTAAATATTTCATTAAAAATTTCAAAATTACATTTGCAGGCAATTATCATCTATTGCTACCTTGGCTACACTCAAATGGGAACGTGTCCAGTCATTCCAGGGTCATCTCTATGTAGTTTACTTTCCAGTGTTAAACTCAGATACACAAGATTCACAACTTGTATAGCAAAGTGACATTTGAAGTAGACTTCATAAGATATTCCTGAAATATTAGGTAATAGCTTTAAAACAAAAATGGCAATGCTGCTTTGAGGCCGTTGGACTTTTATTTTGATAAGTTATCACTATCTTTCTTCCACACTTATGAAAGGCTGGGTATTAATGCTTTGCGAGCAATTTATGGAGAGTCCATACACTACACACACACACACACACACACACACACACACACACACACAGCAGCAGCAGCACATTCCCTTGCCTTCTGCTAATGACCCAGGTTTACTCATCTTAGGTTAAACATCTTGGCTAAGAGCCCCATGCACCTCAGTCTACTTGTGAGTTCCCCAAGACACAGTCCTAAGGATCAGCCAGTTAAATGGCTCAGCTATTTAGAGTGTCCTGCAGGCCACAAAAACATTCCAATGGACTACTCAGCTCTCCAGATGAGGTTAACACTCCTTAACATCACCCTGACAGCACACAGTGCATCCTCATTCCCCAAGAGCATGGACTTACATAATGACAACACCAGCCATGAGAATGGGATTCAATCCACACAAGCAGGATAGGCTACAGTGGGTTAGCAGAACGTCAGCTTATAGCCTAAACTGGTTGGCCAACTTGTCTCCAACTCAAACACCACTGAAGAATGAGTCCATTGACTGTGCACCCTGTTGCAAAATCAGGTCCAGACAATTCAACCACACCTGTCCTTCCCACTAGCCACTGAGGCTCTCATGGCATTGCCAAACATGAAGCCCATCAGCTAGCTAGCAAGCTTGTCATTTTCACTGGCACTAACTGTGCTGCTGTTGGTGTTCACAAAGCATGTCACGTGCCACTCAGATTGTTATGTTTCTAGCTCCAGAGTTCTGTAACACTGAAATGTACACTGTAGCCTGCCCTTAAGTAGCCCTGAGCAATGGTATGTGGAAACTCAATGACTGTAAATAGCTTCCAAGAGGATTAGTTTTTGCTACCTCAGTGTGTGTGTGTGTGTGTGTGGTTGTGGTTCTACTTTGACCTAAACCTATTTCTTTCTTTTCTTTTAATACACAGTATGCAAACTTACCGGACAGAAGTAGGTTTGTTCTGCTATGTGATTGGCCACTCTGCTGTTGTGGGCGGAGAGAGACATAATAAGCAGCAGAGCATTTCTGGCTTTATCTCCCACAGGACCTTCCCTGTAACACACACACACACACTCACAAAATACATGCTGATATACACTAATACACTCATTATACTTCCCTTGCATATTTTATCGACAGAACACGCAAACACAGGTGCACACACATGTGCATGGGTACACACACATACACACACACACACACACAAACAAACACACGGACCTGTGTGTATAGGGAATGAGCAGAGAGAAGAGCAGGAAGTTGGCGGCTCCCTGGTCCTCACTCGTGTGGAAGAAGAGCTCCAGCACAGAGGGGTCCTGGGCCACAGCAAAGCACAACTGGTGCAGCAGCCCCACCAGCTCAGCCTCCACACTGCTGGGCCCCAACGCAGAGCTGGGCCCCCTGGCAGATGAGGAGGAGGAGCCCGCTGAGGGCCTCACAGCAGAGGTGGGCCCCACGGTGGAGCTGGATGTGGAGCAGGAGGACAGCAGCATCATGAGTGGCCGCAGGATAGGCTTGTGGTGGAGGAGAGGCTGCTGGGCCTGGCCAATCAGCATGGAGTACATGCGCAGCTGTTCCAGCTTCATGTCGTCAGTGAACTGCCGCCGCAGGCTCCAGAGGAAGAGGCGCTCCATCACATTCTCCAGGATGACAAACTCCAGGATGGGGCCCATGGCCCCGCCGGCCCCCGCTGGCTCCTCCATCAGCAGCACCAGCATGTGCTCAGCATAGTTTTGCACTGCGCTGGCCTCGTCTGCCGGGATGGGCCCTGAGCTGCACACACCACTGCGGCCGGGGTCATAGCGCTCCAGAACACGCAGGACCTGCCAGCGAGAGAGAGAGGAGGGAGGGATCAGTGGACCTGGTCATTCACGAAGTCTTTTAAACACACAAACCAGGGCACAGGGGTTTTTGGAGAAGAAAAGAAAGAAAGAGTGAGGGAGAGAGAAAGAGTGAGATTGAAAGAGCGAGAGCAAGAGAAAGAGAGAAGGGGAAAGAATAGCATCACCTGGCATAGAGAAAGGTGGGGCAAGAATATCAGAATCCAGAGTACCTGGGGGGAGGGAGGTATAGAGCAGGAGAGACTGACCTGAGCCCAGTGGTTCTTGAAGACGATCATACAGGTCTCAGGGTCCACTCCTCTAAGTCTCTGGGCCCTGCCCCTGTTGCCCCCGGCAACCACAGAGGCCATCATTTTGGCAGTGGAAGAGGCTAGACCATCATGCACAGCAGGGGGTCAGGTCCTGACGCGACAGCCTGAGAAGCCCATTATAATCAATGAAATGACTATGATGTCATTTACAACCTTTATCATACTGACTACTCCATAAACTGGCTTACACATGCAATAGACACCCACACACACACAGGCAAATATGTACAATGCGTTCACACAGACAAACATGCAAAGCTGTCAGCAAAACACACTAACAATTGTGCATGTTTCTAGATCAAAGAAGTCAGTGAAGCTGCAGTTCAACACCACCAAAGCAATCAGCTCAGTAATCCCAGTACCATCTGGGACAGCTCTAATCTGAGTATGTGTGTGTGTTTGTGTGTGTGTGTGTGAGAGAGAGAGAGAGAGAGAGAGAGAGAAAGATGGGTTGGGGGTCATTTGGCTGGAGTGAAGGTGGAGGGGGTGTCTGTATTCATATGGCTGTGTGCATATATGTATAATGTGTCATGTCATGCCTTATCAGGCCTATCTCATCTCCTTATCTCATCCCAGTAGGCTACTACATTTTACACAGGTGATGACTTAAGCCTATGAGGTAAATAACACTGCTGTTATTTTCCAAAAGGTTGCGCAAAATAACAAGCAATGACTAGGATACAAGTTGGCTGAAGGCAATGACACACATTGCTATTAAACAAATAATAAGCTATCTAGTAGCCTATATTCTACCTTTCCCAACAACTGGTACCTTGGTAACGATGCAAAAAGTGTGCCAAACAAATTAAAAAGACTTGTTAGCTTCTCTTGCTGTCTGAGACAGCAACACATTGGTGAAGAATCAATGCCAACTCACCAGGAGCGGGACGTGATATGCCCGGCTATCCTGAGTCTTCTGTCTGAGCGCCGAAGCGCAAAAGCTCCTGAAAAACACTTGAGAAATTGTTCCAGTCCGTCAAAAGTGTCGGCTACAGCGCGAGAGAAAGGGGGACCTCTCCCGATATCATCTATGTTCACTTCCCAGCGACGCGCAATAATCCGCTACGCCACGCCTCTGAAGTAGGCTACAGGCGCGTGCTTCGGAGCCGCAAATCGCGCCTCTCTTTTAATCTAGTGAGGGCACTTACTCAGGACGCACAGTTTTGATCAGCTTCTCTTGAGGGGCACGTGCCACTGCCTTTGCCAAAGAAGGGTAAAAGGGCCACCAAAGTCTCTTTTTCTCTGGTTCAAAGCATATTACCTTAACAGCCTTGTTCTTAAGCTTTTTCTGTCATTTCCCACCTTATGGGGTGGGGAATTTTCAAGCCCCACACCATTGCCCCTAGCAAAATGATAATGACATTCAAACATAATTCTGACACACAGAACCCACATTATATTTTCCTTCCACTCAGCTGGATCTGATCTGATTATTTGAATTTGTATAGGGGCTTTAACATTGTTGAGCGTATCTTTAGGCCTATTATCAATAAAGAACAGTATTGTGATAACTAAGTTGTGTAGGCTATTTCACCAGCCTATAGGCCTAATTTGCTGTGCTTTCAAAGCAGCAACTTCATTTCAATATTAGCCTACTAGCCTATTCTTCCATACAAAAAGCTGTCAGATTTGGTGAGAACTAAGTGGACATCCCATGGTTCCTCACTTTGTCACACTGGTAGAACCCCTAAGGAAGCCTCCAAGAACTCTTTAAAAAAGATAGTAGTAGATCTTTAAAGGACATTTGACGCTCTTGTAAAAGTTCCTCATTTTGCCACACTGGTAGAACTCTTTAGGGAGCCTCCAGGAACCCTTTTAAACACATTAGTTCCTTGAAGATCTTTAAAGGATACTTTGGACTCTTTTAAAGATTCCTCAATTTGCCACACTGACAGAACCCTTTTAAATACATTAGTAACACATTAGTTCTCTAAAGATCTTTAAAGGATACTTCAGGCTCTTCTTAAGGTTCCTCACATTGCTACACTGGCGGAACCCCTAAGGGAGCCTCCAAGAACCCTTTCACATCCTATTCCATTGTTTTCAATACAACACCAGTATGCACACCTGCTGCTGTTGCCTGTTCAAGTCTATTTTGTCGGAGTCGTTCATTAAAATCCATTGGTTATTCCACAGTACGCCGCCAGTGTGCAGAGGCAAACAAAACTGTCAAATTCAAAAGTGCTCCACAGTAATGTTGGCCCTTCAGTTCTCTGAAGTTCTTGCAGGCTAGGCAAGCCTGCAATTATTTACCTGCAGAGCTCCCCCTACAGTCGCTGTTTGTTTTTTTCATACTAGCAATGTTGTACATTCTCACCAATAATTGTGGACTTTTTGCAAACCAAAAGGAAAAGTAAGGATCGATCATTTATGCTGATTGACAATGTAATAAAAGTGATTCTGGTTTAATTCACACATTAGCTTGGTATTAGTATTGGTATTGTCCTGAAACCAATGCTATTAGGACAATGAACAGATGATTACATTTTGGTGGTGATCCAGAACACAGTCTGGAATATGTATTGGATCAGTGACCCTACATTACATGACCCTCATTTTTTTTTTTCATTTTAGATGTCTCTAAGTATAAGAGAGTATTTGGTTGGTTGGTTCTTGGGTACTGAATATTGAAAACAAAGTAAATATCAATAAGGGGGCTTGTGGCTATCGTAACATCTGTTGGTTCTTCAGCTAACATGTCGCGGCCATTGAGTTAAATTGCTAGGCTGCGCTAGTCAAATGGATTGCCAGATATTACAATCCTTGGGATAAGATCCTGTGCAGGCCATGAAATAGGCCTACACAGCATTTGATAGGCTTAGAACATGAATGTGATGCACACACACTTTCCTGTTTCTATAGTTAGACTGTAGACCGTCTAGTAATTTCCAAATACAACATCACTTGATTGAACTGTGAAATAAGAGCTTGGCAGTATGACCAAAATTGTCTCACTATTTTTCAGAATATTACCGATTTCACAGTACTCAACCATACATAATGTTAACCACATTTTCCACTGATTCAGAGAAAGAACAGCCTATCCCATGAGAATGCTACATTGTACAAAAAGCTACATTGTGGCCACACAAGTATTAATAAAGGTTTGTGTGGCCCCACAGAGTAATACAGTTCTCAAGGGATGTCACTAGTGGAGTGAAGGAATCACACTATATGATATGGGTTGCTGTTAAAATATAGTCTAGAACTTTTTCTATGTATTCCTAAATCCTAAAAAGGGTACATATTATGCAAAAATTACTTTTTGTGTTAATTTGTATTTCAATTTGCGTCCCTGATGCTTCTACAACCACTCAAACTACAAAAAAAAACCATCCATTGAGTTTCTGAGAATCAGTTTTGACATTTAGATGTTAGAAAACATGTGCTATAGTGAGCCATTTGGATGTCTA
Organism: Tenualosa ilisha; assembly: GCA_015244755.2. Classification (NCBI taxonomy): domain Eukaryota; kingdom Metazoa; phylum Chordata; class Actinopteri; order Clupeiformes; family Clupeidae; genus Tenualosa; species Tenualosa ilisha. The sequence continues at coordinate 1,442,940 of PYXC01000091.1, read as the reverse complement.
GCTAAGACTGAAATCAGAGTAGGCAAAACCACTCCCCATCTGAAAATTCGCCCAACCCATTAGATAGCCCCCTTATTAAAAATTCTAGATATTCAACGTTACGCCATTTTTGGTCTGTCATTTCCCTACAAGCAAGTCATGCATGCATTTTGCCTTTAGAAGAATGAGGAAAGAGAAAACAGTCAGTCGCTCCCGTCACGTTTTCCTACCACATAAAGGACCAACCTGTCGATTTTCAAGTATTGAGAGAAATATAATCTAATGTTCTCCTCCTCTCCCCCTATTGCCTCAAATAACATCAGAGGCAATCAGAGGATGTGGAGATGGTGAGTCTCTCTGAACAGTTTTCTAATTTGTCTTATGAATCCATGGAAATTGAAATTAACACATTTACACATTTATTTCAGTGTGGGTGTCTGTCTCTGTGTAACCGTGAGAGTGTGGGTGGGAGTGCTTATGGGTGGGATTCTGCATAAGCATCTGACTGAGGAGAAAAAATAAAAAAAACAACAAAAAATACTATTAGCTTTCAAATGGAAACACTTCTCCTTTTAAAGAGTTGATGTCTGCTTGACAGCTTTAATTAAGAGTGACCTAAAGGGGTCATTGGTATGTGGGTGACTGTGTGAATCTGCCTGATTAACAACAGATGTAACAACAAAATATACATATCAGCTTTCATATTTTCAATCAAAACACTTTCAAAATCTGACTTCAGGCCTCTTCATGGAATTCGACCTTTGACCTTGAGCTGTCAAAGTTAGATGAGAAGTGAATTGAGTCTGGTATGTCACTATCATCTCCCTACAGTGCTTGTCTGGATTTGATCCCACTGAGCTTGTTGTCTCAGGAGGCATTTTAACCTGTCCATTCAGCGAACAGAGGGAGGCGTTGTGAATACAGAGCTAGAATGCTATTAAACAAGGCAAGCTATCAGTCAAGTGCTGATCCAACACCTAAAGCAAGCCATCAAATCTCCCTACCGATTGTCCATATCCTCTGTACGAGGGTCTGGTTTTATTACCAGGCTACTGTTAAGTCTGTTACTTTAAAGTTTGGAATAAACATCTTGTGGTTTTATATAAGTCTTCGTCAGTTAATTTCCTTAGAGTTTAGTAATACTTTATAATATAATATTGTTTTCACTGGCACACCCCCCCCTTTTCTCACTTATCAGCCCTGATTGCAATGGACCCAAATGCCATTATCGCCAGTTTGTATCGTTTTCTAGGAATAATTCACCTTCTGACCGTGACCATTTACTTTAAAAACATCACCAATGATTTTCTGTTGCTACCAGATTCTATCTGTCGCAATAAATGAAATTACAAAGACACTTTTCACTTCACCATAATGTAGTTCTGTTGCCTTTTGCCATACAGCATGATAGATCACATGGTCCCGATGACATGCTTGCAAAACATCAGTTGAGAGTAACTGTCCGTATGGTCTAATGTTCAGAAGAACAGCTGTTGCTATAATTTAGTAGGACCTAAGTAACATTTCCAGACACACTACGTCTATTCTCTGTTTTATGAATTCATAAATATATCTTGTTCTGAAGAATGTCTGAAAGGCTGTTTTTCTAAATTTGTTGTTTACTTGGAAATATGTTTACCCCGATCAGGTGATTTTTAAAAAAATCTGAATGATTTGTTTTGGGAAGGGATCCACGGGGAATTGGATCCATTCCATATTTTCCGTACGCCTTTGCTTTTTCTGTAGCCATGCCTATGCCCTTCCCATTTTCCCGCATTGCATGCCGGTTCAAACTTCAGGCGGGAAATAGTCAAATAGTACGGTTTGTTCAGCTGTGTCGGTTGGGTGTTGGACGCCATCATCAAAGCAGAGAAGTAATACTTCCCTTTAGCACAAACAGTTATTAGGACAACTGATAAGAAGCAACAGATAAAACACACAAACTCTTGTGTGGAGCCTGCAGCATATCCTGACAGTTTACTGCGCCATTTTTGGTGGACTCCAGGTAAGCAGCATGTTGGTGGACTTACGTTGTTGCCATTGAGGAGAGAGGCCTGTAATTATGCAAACCCAGGTAACTCCCTCGACTTTATTCATTTCCCTCTTCCATTAGGTGCTCACGTCTACTTGGGCCTATCAGAATCATATTCTATTTTAAGAAGATATGAAAATGATAAGCTATGAAAATTAATGAAATCAATGAAAAATCATTTTCCATGCCAGCTTCCTGGTTATGGAGTAGCACAATTCTCGGAGGGGGCAGGGCAGGGGAGTCCTAATAACTTTGAACCAAACACAAGCTATCATTGACATTTTTCTGCCAAGTTGTTCTGCTACAGACTAATGTGGCATCTTCAAGCCAATGTTAACCCATTTCTGTTGTATAACATGTACCATGTACCTTTTGGTATGATTTGGTTTGGTTTGCCATTTGGTAAGGATTAGGTCAGAGCTAGCTAACCACTGAGAACACAACTTTCAATAATCCATTCCGTGAAACAGCCCAGACTTTTGAATTAACTACATAATAAACCTGTTAATTCACAAAAAAACTAAGTCCTGATTTTATCAGTCAGTGACTTTATTATTTTGTGAATTTGTAATGAAAAACATGGCTGTTTTTCAGAATTAATGTGATTATCAACTTGTTAATTCAGCCAGCCAGTACCCATTATTTATTTTAGTGAATGCAACATTTTGTATACTCATTAAATTCTCCCAGTCATTTTTTTGTCCTCTGGGACGCATTCAGTGTTTTTCTATGTACTTCCCTGTATGCTAGATAACACCCATCCCACATTTTCTGCATTTTATGCTGGGTCTTATTCAAACTTCAGGTGGGATGTAGAACCGGTTAGTTTTTTTAGTTAGATTTTTTAAGTTAAGGTTTCCATAATAAACCATTCTTTCCAACACCCAGTTACTTGGACCCATGCTGAAAAGCAACTGACAAACCACACAAACTCTCTGTGGAGTCTGCAACATATCCTGACAGATTACTACACCATTTATTAACTCCAGGTAAGTACAGGACATGTTGGCAGGGATACACCACTCAGAGAAATGTGTAGACCAATTATGAAAACGTACTACATTTAGGCTACAACTTTTTTTCAATTTATCCACTTAAAGCCATATACTTAGCTGCCTAATTTCACCAAATTTATGCACAAGGTCAAGGCTGCTTGGACAGGCCTATCAGAATCATATTTTATTTAGGTTATCTAGGCTGGAGCTATCTGGACAGTAATGAACCCAATATCATGTGAAGGCTCAAGTGTGAGTTGTGGACTATCTGGATTTCCTTGGATTTGTTCTCTGAGTTTTCTGCCCCAAAATCTTCTGAGCATTCCAAAGTTTTTCTGTCAATAAGTTCTGAACTCTAAGTTGCCTCTGCACTTGAGTCGCCTCATTAGCTCAGTGACCTCGGCCTGACACAATGAATTGTAAATGACAATGCATTGGTGATTTTCTGTAAGGGTAGATGTTAGAAAGAGTGCTATTGGTCATAAAAGCATTACATCATGTTGTAGCTGTTTAACGGTGTTATTGTGATAGGTGAAAATGCCTCATAAAAAGAAAAATATGAGGGAAGATAACCCTAACCCTCGGAAGGATATCAGACAGTATTTTAACCAAAAAGTAAGTAATATTGAAATATCTATTTTTGATATCGGCATATTTAAAACTAGATTAAATCTGAAGCCAAATCGTTCCCTGCGGATTTTTTTAATTGAACTAATTCAATTTCATTTTAATTTTAATGCAACCAATCAGGACAGTCAAGACAGCTGCAGTACAGGCAGCACAAAGCCAGGGGGAGCTGGAATGCCACGGGTGAGCTCTTAAACAATGAGATTGCGGTAGGTTCTTAATCAAAGATCAAAAGGACAAAGTTCTGATTCAACATAGTTCTGATTTGCAGCCTGCTCAACCCATTCCTGTAAAAGTGAAAGAAGAGTATGGCTATGACTCTGTGGTGAGTAAAGTGTGATAACCCTGTACATAAAATATGTTTCTTTGATAGTACAAGGGCATCTAACTTATTTTATCACTCTGATTTCTTGCAGGACCAACATGCACATCATTTCACTGTGAAGTTTAGTCAAACTGAGGTTAAAGAATATACTATTTATTGTGATCAACCTAATACGGTACTGGCGGTTATAAAATCAAATGAAGAATCAAAGAGAATGATCAAGTGTGCAGATGAGAATATTACCATTGAGCTGGGTAAAGACAATAGGGAATCTATTATTCCAACACATTTCCCTTGTTCTTGCATCAAGAATGGTGAGCTTCTGATCATATCATGTAAATCAGAAAAGGTTGAGGAAGCTCGAGACCAACATGTCAGAAAAATATACCCAGAAGACAAATATTCTGTCTTCTTCATTGACACAGTGGGAGGGTTACACACTAAAACAAAGGAGCTTTTTAAAAGCAATATTGTCAAACAGTTCAAGTATCTGTGTGTTTATGGAGAGAAGGGCATGACAGTAGAGGAAACTCTGAAAACAGATGGTCGCTTCATTGCTGACCTTGGCTCTTTCGAACTGTCTGACAATGAAAATCCTTACCGCCGCACTGTGCACACACAGAAGGTTGATAACCTGGCCATGAAACAGTTTAAGATTTGTCTTCCACTGAATAAAAGGGGAAGTAATGAATATAAAAGTGATGAGAACCCATCACCTAATTCACAATGTATACATACACCAAGGTCAATCACAGATGTAGCACATCAAAGTGGGATCAGTGTAAAAACAACAGTGAAAAAAAGCAACAACACTGAAGAGATTTATGAACTACTGCGTCAGCAGTTTCCAGATCTGAAAGAATGGATGGAGAGTAGGTTCCCTGGTGATTCTTACCAAGAGGCACTGAACCTAAGGAAGGAGAACTTTGGCAAAGTCCAGCAGTCTTTTAGTGAGGTCCACAGAGTGAAAAGGCTGGTCAAACTGGGGGATTCAGTTTGCAAAGTCATTGTTAATAATATTTGTCAGGGAACCGGCTTTGTGCTGTTTGATAGGTTTATCCTGACTAACGCACACTTGTTTCCCAGTTGTGTTAAAGGCAAAGAGCTAAATAAGGATACTGAAGTGTTTGTTCTTTTTAACTATGAGGATCCATTGCCAAACACAGATTACTTCTACTTTACTGTGCAGAAAACCTTTGTTGACTATAATACAGAGTTAGATTATGCCGTTCTAGAGCTCAACCCTGAGGGCCACAAAGCCAACCAACGATCAAAAGTGAAAAACATAAAGGTACCACCAGGGCTCCTGAAGAATTTTGGTCCCCTACCTCAGAGTGGTGAGGCCTGTATTATTGGTCACCCAGGAGGAGATGTGAAAAATATTGACCCCACATTTATCATTGAGAGAGAGAAGAGAGGAGAGGCAGTTAATGACCATTTAGCTAAGTACAAACACGACCCATTCATTATCTGCCAGATTAGCCACATGCTCAGTGAACAAGGCATTGGAAACATAATGATGAGTGGAAATAAGGCAGAAAATATTGTGACCTACAACACTTTCATGTATCATGGCTCATCAGGATCCCCAGTGTTTGATGCTCATGGTCGAGTTTTTGGCTTGCACACTGCAGGCTACTTCCACACCTTTACCAAGCAGGGTGAGAGTGTGATTGAATATGCCCATTCTCTGCTCACTATATTCGAAAGGTTTCTGGGGACTCTGAGGGAAAGTGAAAATGAGAAACTTCTGGAAAAGGTTAAGAAGGAAGCAAAGGAAAACCAGTACCTACAAGATATACTCAGTGTTGAGCCAATGGAATGCACTTAGGTGAATTCAGATCAGAGACTTGTACTTGTGGCTTTTATTCTTCTGTTCACACCAAATCCAACCTTATTTTGAGCAGGAACATTTATTTTGCTCAAATATTGCAGGCATAATCATCTTTAAATATACTTTATTTTTGTTGTGCTACACTGTTTTCTGTCTCTGTAAAAACCTTTTGCCCATTCCATGACCTTTCCTTATTTTCTGATCCTCAGAATTTGGTGTGTTTCAAATTCTCTTGTTCGCTTTCCTACCAACAGCGTTTGGTGACTTCGAGCACCAGTGTTATGGTTGGAACTACTCCAGTCTATCACTTCAATAGAGTCTGGAACTGAATGTCAAACAGGACAAACTGGTTAAAAAAAGATTTCCAATAACATCTCATTTCCATCTCTGACCTCTCATTACATATTTTAAGATGGGAAGAGATGAGAGGCCTGGTTGAAAGGTACAGGGGGGAAGCTTTTGATTTTTGTTTTAATGTCATTTATTTGTTTGTTTAATGTCATTTCTTCTTTCTATACTATTATGGCTTTTAAGTGTGTTAATAGTTTTTTTTGCCCATTCAGTGTATGATAGGGCTATGCAATTAATCAATTTAAATCATGATTACAATTATTACTCCTGACAATCTCAAAAATAAAACAATCAGGAACAAACAATGTGTCACACTCCATTTTTAATTCTGACACAGACACTCCATATGAGGGAAATTCATAGGGAAATATCAGTTGTCAAAGAAATTCTGAGTAAATCCTCAGTAAATACTTAGGTCTACAACCATGATCACAGTCTTATTCAAAATAATCTTCATTATCATTCTACTCATAATAAAGGTGGCTTTACTGGTAAAATACTGCAGATGTGTTGTGTTAGTGAGTTTATTTTGGAACAAAGGAATAGCCAATAATAAGAAATTTAAACTAATACTAATAATAGGCCAACAATTTAACATTTTAAGTTCAAGACTAATGCTTGGAATGATATTTCACATTACCATCATGCTTTTGTTGTATGACAGTAGTTGGGTGAATGAATGAACTAAAATTGTTCACTTGGTTAGTCTTGATTTTGTCCAACCAATAATATGGAGGTCAGTCAAGAAGATGATCAAGTTGACATGGAGACCTATGGAAAACACTGGATAGAAAGGTAAAGAAATTGAGAGCCCAGTGACACACACAGCTCATTCAGCTTAGCTTTGCCTTTGATTGTGTTGGCTTGTAGCCTACAGTCTTTATATATATAATATAATATCAGCATCCCATCGTGTCTCAAAAGTGTTAAACCCAGTCCAACCCTCACAGGGCAATCTAAAACACATTTGAGTAAGTTAGGATTGCAAGACATCAACAGAACATCAAGAGTTGAATATAAACTACTTTTCCATTTAAAGATCTATCACAGAAACCTCTGCCACATGCAATGCTATTAAATGCAAATATGGTTGATATAATTATATTGAAAAAAAAGCTGATTATATAATTTTTGTATATTCATAATGGATGTCAAATCTTCACTTGTAGCCATAAGAAATGAAAGAAAGTAAAAATTGCCAAAACTAAATAGCTTCCATAAAAATGAAGCCCTGTTCCGGATCTCTAGAGAAATCCTAGTAACCCTGTAACACCATTTCAAAAAAATCTTGATCAACTTTTACAGCTGAGGATTATCTTGAATGGGCCTATAAATAGCCAACAGGCCTATGGTTGGTTTAGAAAACCTGCATCTTTAATGCTGTAATGGTATCACTGCAGCTATAGCCCATCTTTTAAAAAAGGGGAGTTCTAATTTAAGGTTGATTATTAAAACCAGTGATTAAACACTGGCTGAGATAACACTGTTGCTCACTAGTGATGGGGACAAAACAGCTTATGTCGAGACCGAGTTAAGGTCTAGTCTTTGAAGGTTCAAGACAGTGGAGATTGAGACTGAGACCAAGTCTTTGAGGAAGCATGAAGGATGTGAGACTAAGACCATAAAAAAGTATCACCCCAGTCAATATTCAATAGGTGCACAGTCCTATAAGCTAGACTGGGGGTTGTTTAGGAGCAGTCTGCTACGCTTTTATCTACTTAAACTCTTCATGTGGACTTTTTATTGATAAGTCTTGAGATGGGTCTGGATTTCCAGTCTGACCACAAGCAATAGACCTTCCCAATCCATCACCAGTGGATCCCTATTAAAATGCCTATGGACTTTTTTATGATTGTAGGCTGCTCGCTCATGTCTTCGCTCTGTGATCGATCTGTAAATTGATTTGAAAAATTGCTATTTTATGAATATAAATATGCAAAAAATCTGTTGAAAAAAGAAAAACGAAGGTCTCAAAGACCACATTATGAGTCCCTCTCCACACTGTGAGACCAGGTCAAGACTGAGTAGGCTATTTTTACTTTCAAGCCCACAAGACCAATAAAGCAGAAAATGGTCTTGAGACCGGACTCAAGAACCATAACTAGCCTATTTCTCACATTACAGTTTATCAAAATTGCTAAAACACATTTTTTGAAACTACCTACCTTTTTCTCAAAATTGTGAACACAAAGCCCATTTTTAAAACTACATTCTTGAAACCCTTGAATCTTACATAACTGAACACTTACCTCAAAACACTATTAACTGTGCCAGAACTAACTAATGGTCTCAGATCTACAGAGCCCCTAAAGTGACACAAGAAAACAAGGAAATCTCAAGTGTGCACCTGAAACTTTCTGCTGTGCACCAGAAACATAAACGTTTTCTTGTGTCACTTTAGGGGCTCTGTACAGATCATTGACAAAGCAGACAACATGAAAATACTGCTGAGCAGTGATTAAACAATACATCAAACAATGGAAGACACAGTGTTCGGGGCAGGGCACATAACTCCTGGAAGAATGTTTATTTATTGTGATACAGTACTGTAAATGCATTTTGCATGGCCAAAGAAAGAGTCAGAATTCAACATAAAAAATAAAAAATAAATAGGGAAAACCTGCAATGAAAAAATAAAATAAAGAATAAAGAAATAAAAATAAAAAATAGGGAATTTAAAAATAGAAAATCAGAGGGCGATTGCTCACTGGCTTTCATCATGCCTTTGGCCTTTGGACTTCATTCGCATGACATCTTGTGTGGCCTATCCAGCCTTGATACGGTTCTTCGTTTATGTCACAACAAGCCAACTGTGGCCTGCAGGAGATCAACCCTAATGTAGGGTTGTCTGTCATATACCCTCCATCTCCAACTTGAGGAAAACTGCCCTATTGGACTGAGGAAAGGGGAGTATAGTGGGAAGAGCATATTGATAAATTGTTCATTGATGTTACGGTAAATCATTCCCTTATCTGAGCAGTAAGATTTAAACTGACATTGTCCCAAATTATGACATAAGAACATTGATCGGTTGCTTAGCTCACTAACAAAACATCCCAAAGACCTGTAAGAAAAGTAAGAAGGTGCTGAGTGCTATATGGCCCCAGTGTGGCACAAATGGTCACACTGGCACCACGCTGGCCAGGGACTTCAACAATAGTTTGCTTATCAATTATGTTCTGGACCCTACTTCTCCTCTTCGTTAGATCAAACCCGCTTCATCATAAATATATATTCATGGAGTCTTTCCATGGCATCCAATTCTGATATTCTCTATGAAGTAATAGATAGATAGTTTTGTGAACAGAAAGGCATTCCAATACGGTACAGAATATGATCTGTACTGTGAAGCCTGTGTGTGTCCACTGTGAATGTACTCTGTATGAACGTACTAGGACATACTGATATCTCAGCTCTTTCACTCTTTCAGTTGCAAAGGGAGCTCTGAACACTTGCTTCATGCGCACCCTGTTGCGTTTGAGGACATGGTCAATGGTGGAAAGGCTGACTGTGATGATTCCTTCAAAAGTTACATTGTCTTCAATCATTCGTGTTTTTCTGAGTCTGATGGTGTTTTGAATGACCATATCATGCCCTCTTGCTACTGAGTGAACATAAGGATCCTTCCACCTCCGTCTGACAATCATGCAATTCTGCAGAAATTAATATACAGCTACAGAAAAGCAAGCAGGACAGTGATAAGCTTTGTCCCAGTGTCCCATCTGCTGTAACTGGACTTTCAGTGATTACTGTATTGTATGATATTGAACAGTATGTTCAATATCAGCCTGTTCTCCTGTCTGAATCTCTGGGTTATGGAAGCCTTAGAGAGACAGCTGATGTTGGGTTGGACTCCTTCTCTCATTGACATTCCATGAACAAAAACATGGTCAAGACTGTTGCCTGAATTTCATCATTTATAGTTGTTTTTTTAATTGTTTACACATAATTTTGAAAACAGAGCTCTTTTCTTCCAAATACTACACACACTTATCCAAACACCACACCCAATTTGTGGAACAATATAACTTCTATATTGCAAAATTACACACTTCAGTTAAAAGTTTACACATATTTATAAAAAATGCTAGTTTGTTTTCATTTCACTAACATAGTCTTCAAATCATCTGACACTATTGCAACCAGTTACACACTACTGTGATCAATACAAAACACATTTGTAAAAAATCCACACAGTATCTCACAAAAGTGAGTACATCCCTCAATTTCTTGCAAATATTCTGTTATATCTTTTCACAACAACACTGTGGAAATGAAACTTTGATACAACTTAATGTAGTCAGTGTTCAGCTTGCATGGTAGTATAGATTTGTTATCCTCTGAAAATAATTCAACATACAGCCGTTACTGTAATAAACAGCTGGCAACAAAAGTGAGTACAACTCATAGTGAGCATGTCCTAATTGTACCCAAATCATCATCATTTTCTCCTTGGAATTCATGTTTCCCTCTATGAACTACAGTTCCCCAGTGCCAGCAGCACTCATACAGACCTAGACCATGATGCTCTGATGGTTTTACCTAAGGTATAACTTAGATGACAAAAATATATCGACAAACAACAAGACCAAACCATTATAAAGTTTGTTTGTTTGTTTGTTTTTTTCAATTTTATTGAATTTTAGTGAAATGCAGTGCAGAATGCAGAAATGCAATTTTTCACTTGTGTGTTCAGGTCCAGAGCGTGACATTTCTTGACACCAGGTAAGACGACCCCTCTGCAGTCCTGCACAGCAGGAGAATGAACAGCTACTCACCTCCACCACTTTCAGCACAGGGTTCCTTCTCATAGATGCAAAGATCCCTAAGATATCCCGTATGACAGAGCAGGATAAGGTAGACATGGAGGCAAAGATCATTACCACTAGTCTCTGACTGAGTCCCAGTATGACAGATCTGAAAGCACTGACAGGCTGATCCCACTGTCAGATGGGAGTGCAGCCTGTTTTACTGGATATGTTAGTTGTAGTGTATAAACAAGATAGCTTTGAGCTGCTTGGGCTTTGAGCTGCTTGGGCTCCTCCTTGGTCACAGAGGGGCTCCGTAGACTAAGTGAAATCCCACATTGGCATTTATATTCAAACTGCCTGCCAAGTGTTAACCCAATACAGTGTCACAGTTCAGTACAATACATGGTGGATCAGGGTTTGATTGATTCTCCACTGGTACAAATGGAAATTGTTGGATACATCTGTCTGTTGGGCTCATTGGCTCTACACTTCAAATACATATGGGAAGAGCAATTAAAAACTGAAAATAAATAGCGTAGACCCTTATATATTTCCTTTAGCCCTGTTGATGCCTCAGATAATGGCTAAAACATGAAATAGAAAATGTTCAGACCCACCTTACCTGCATTACCCCACCAAAATGATACCAACTACAATAAACTGTAATTGTTACACATGGGATCTACAGTTCCACTGCCCCGAATCTGATCTGAGCGTTTCATTGTGTATGTAGACCTACTCATGACATTGTTGGTGACGTGTGACTGTTTTAAGTGTATGATCATTATGGTCAGTAAAGAGAGGCATTACTATAGTATAGACAGACATAAGAACACATTTCCTCAAGTTTGTTATGCTGTGCCAGTCATATCTCCATTCCCCACTAGTGCGTTTAATTCTGAATGCTTAACATCCTGGCATGAGGTCAGTCATGCATAGGCCACCTAAATACTGGAAAAGCGACCCCTGCTGCTTCCCTTGAAATCAAGATAGAGGAATAATGCAAGTTCGAGTAGCTTCCAGCAGGTGTCAGTGTAATGCTTTCTTGGTAAGCCTCGATATCAAACTTAGAAACAGCACGTTTTGGTGAACGACAGAAAGCCTCCCGGGCACTCGGATTGTAGGTGCTTACAACTGCACCCTGCAACAAATAATGTGATTTTTAGGAGTTTTATTGATGTGACCGCAGGCTCTCTTCTATTTGTCATTCTTGTTTTATGCCTGCTCATATCACCTCATGATCCTAGTTCTCGTTTTACATTACCCAGGTTCCGAAAACTGGAAAGGACTCCGGGACAACCTGCCTCCCAAAACAATAACACAGTATCTCTAGGAGGATTGAAGACAGGGCTGAGCTACACCTCTGGCATGTTTTGTTCGGTCCTCAAATCAAATATAATGGAGGCTTTATTGGAAAGAAAACACTGATAAAAAAGTAAGTAAATTTCCACCAGCATCGCTGACTGCACCTTTAATTCATGCTTTACTGTTTAACTATTAGGCCTGGTTTTGGGCAGTTTTTATGGTGAAGACCATCGGATGCTCCATCATGATTCCAGAACATTATGTGGGCATAGCCAGACAACCCCCTGCAGCCCTGCACAGCAGTAAGGATGAGCACCTGAGTGACCAGGGTTCAATCATGGCCAAATCTGAATACTATTTTCACATTTTTTTGCACTTTAATAGTTTCTGTTGTGACTTGTAACGTAACACTCCCACTTATGCAGACAGGAACTATTCATATTTAATGTATTATGTTGCACTTGGTCAGTATTCAATGATCTTTGGTAAAGAGGCATTTGTTGACAATGCACTGCGATGATCTCATACAGGGATTGTAAAAGTTGTGTACTATTGTATATGTGAAAGTTTTATTGTGTTAGTAGTACACTTATACACTGATGCCACATACTGTACTTATATACATACACATACACCCACGTTGTGTGGCATAGTTCTACTGTAGTGGGTCTGTTACAGTTGCACACACTTGATTTCAGACTGGGAAGGACTTCAGACTGTAAATATTAAAGGAGAAATTCAGTGTCAATCAATCCATAGCCAGGTCACAGAGTGCTATCGGTAGGAAAAAGAATGAGAAAATTTGATACAATGTAGGACGAATAATGAACCGATAGCAAACACTAACTGCCTACACTTAAAGCCTTGTTTTCTGATCATTTATGATGAAATACATTGGTTAAGATAAAGATTTTCACGAATGCCTCTGTCCCAAGAACTTTCAGTTGTTGCGATAGCACCCCTCCCCTATGGCTGCGTAGGTGCACAGCTGCAGTCTTTCCTAAAACACATTAAACTGGGTGGAAAGACATGAAACTCTACGAGTGGTCAGTAATGTTCACTGAATAGCTGACACAAAAATCATGTGTGAAAGTGTGACTTCCATCAGCTTGTTTTGCTTTAAACTCTTAGGCGGAAGTTTACTTAGTCTAGGGGTGTGTGGAGTTTGAAGAAATAGGTCCACAATTGAGAATTAGTGGTCAAAAACCTGTTGGAAACCATACTTTGCAGCGATTTTTGTGTCAGCGTACCAGTGAGTTTCACGTCTTCACAAACAAAAGCATAATGCATTTTAGGGAAAATATTTTAGCTGTGCACCTATGCAGCCATTCTGTGGGAGTGGGGGCTAGCTGTGCATGCTACCACAACAACAGGCATTTGTCAAAATAGTATTCTTAACCATTGTATTTCATCATAAATTGTCAAAAATGCAATGCTTTAACTGTAAAAAATTGGCCTAATTTTTCATAGCACATGTTATAAAATACATTTAATATTTTATTATAATATTCTGATATGTAATGGGATTTAAAAGAAGGCTTCCCAAGACTGAACACAACAGTCCTCTCAATTGTCATCAAAAATACATGTACAGGACACCTGTCATTAAGAGAAGTGTCTTTAAATACATGCTATATGAAAGTTCTATGAAAGTTTTTTCTTTCCACATTAGTAGGCTAAGGCCCACCCACAGAGTGAACACGGCTGTTATGACAGATTTCCCTGTCACCATGGCAGATCCATACAGGAACATCAGAGGAAGTTACTGTGTCACACCCAAATTCTGTCATTGTCTGTGGCCTTGTGAGTCTATACCACATCCATGTTGTGTACACAAAAACAATATAACTGTAATGAACTGTGAAGTAACACATTCTGTGAGTCAGGGTTCAATAGTTTTCAGACTTAGCCTATGTTGTTTAAAACTGGGCAGTCAAGAAACTCCATTGAAACAGTTACCAAATCCAGATTTTACAAACGTAATAACAACAAAAAAATCTATGCATGCACAAGTGAGACTGAAAAACTGTTGGGTAAGCAAGATTGAGGTGGTTTATCTATGGTCTCTCTGATCGACAGTTTCTGGAATGTAAACTTCTCTAAGCGCAGCTTTGACGGAATACTGCGGCATCGCAGATACAGCAGTACCACTGGATATTCGCTTCCTGTTGACGCACAGACGTATGAACGTCCCGAAGGAAGACCACAGTCGAGTCCGCCCAAGGAGAAGGTTGGAGTTTTCTGCCCCTCGGTAAACAAAACCAAATGAGGAATCCGACATCAATATCACAAAGTTATACGGCCGTTTACCATTTGAGGCTGCATCAGCACTGATAACGTTGGAAAACTGTTGTCGACTAGTTTCTCTGTCTTATTGTATGCTTTCTCAGCACTTTCGCTCGTTTGTGTTCGAGTGGGGCTCGAGTAACCGGAGCGGGTCAGGCAGTTCATTGCAGTGGAGAGAGTTCCATGGCCGAGGCGCGGTGCGGACAGGAGCAGAGCATGCGGGACGTGCGGGACTCGAGTGGTGGTAGGAGGCACCCTCGTGGATCAAACGCATCGACAGGTAATGATGATGCGGCAGAGCTATTGAGACACACACACACACACACACACTCACTCACACACACACACACACACGCACACACACACACGCACACACACACACACACACACACACACTGCTTATCTTTCTCTCAGACACACACACACTGGGGAGAGGTTTGGCATTAAATTACCTCATTTTCATTCTCTGGCTTGCAAAACTAACTGCCGCCTTTCTCTCTTGATGTCTTGTCCTTCAGAAAGAAATAAACCAGATCAGCAGCCCTCCAGGTATGACTTCTGCACCAGTACTTGACATAATGTGTAGGCCAACATAACATGTATACTAGGCTATGTTTTGTGCGCGTGTCTTTCCTAGTTTGTGTAGGGAGGTTTGTGTGTGTGTGAGTCTGTGTTTGCGTTGAGCGAGAGAGACAGAACTAGAAGACGTGTTCCATCTGTGAGATTTCACTATTTGGTGACAAATTCCAGAGTACATCTTTGTTCTGTTGCACTTAAAATGTGTTTGTGTGTTGCAAGCAACTGTGTGTGTGTGTCTCTCTCTCCAGGGGTGGGTGTGCTCTTTCTGTGTGCCAAAAGTTTGACACAGCATTGTAGAAATCTCTCTCTTCTCTCTCTCTCTCTTTCTTACACCCACACAGCCAAGGAGCTCTTTCCTCCATCCGGGCTGCTATCATGAGAAGTGAGTTTGTATTTTAAAATGTATATTTTTGTATACTGATGCGATAGTGTTAATTACATTATCTGTGTGTGTGTGTGTGTGTGCGTGCGTGTGCGCATGCGTGCATGTCATAATGATGCATCTGTTTTTTCCTGTTTTAATGAATCAGCCTCTAGAAGCGCATCTCAGGAACAGCAGAGAGAGAGACGGTAATTCCTTCACTTATTTTGGAATTCAGGCTATTGCAAAACATATTTGAATGAGTTTGTTTGATGTGATTCACCCTGTGTGTGTGTGTGCACGTGCGTGCTTGTGTGTGTGGACATGTCTGGATTTGCACATTAGCCACAGGAGACCACAGATCACCATCCTCTCTGCAGAGCCAATGGCTCCTTCCTGGTTCCCAGCAGCCCCTCCACCATCAGCTGTACAGGTACCAGAGATCTGTACTATATAAACACTACTACTCAGATCATCTCTATGGATTCCTGAGTAGAGGATTGCTGTGCCAGCAGTTGTAATACATGGCATATGAGAAGTAATCAAGTCATAAAGCATGACTCAGAGGGTAGAGCTTAGTGGAGATATGCAAATGGATTCAAATGTAAAAACTTGGTGGTTAATGTTTAGAGGATAGTCAATGGCCGACCATAAAACTCTGTTTCTGTGCTGAGTCAGTGGCTAAATGTGTTTTGTTTATTTCACATTTCACGTCTTCTATGGACACCTGTGTACATTCAAATTCCCATACAATTATTCCAATTCACACACAAAAACACTCATTGACACTTTCCTGTTACATGCTCATTCTCACTGATTCTTTTTCATTTTATTCTCTCCTCTTCCTTGCACACATTTTTCAACACACATATACACACACAACCTATCCTTCACTACTTCACTTTTGTACACACACACACACACACACAGGTTCCTCCCCCCTCTTATGAACAGGTGCTGAGAGAAAAGACTCATGAGCAGCAGCAGCAGCAGTTTGCCACTCCCTCTCCTTCTCCTTCTCCTGTCACCACTTCATCCCTCGCTACCACTCCCACTCCCTCTCCGTCACACTCCACCATCGCAACGCAGACTGACGTCCCACCCATCCCCCCACAACCCACTGTTGTAGACAACCCAGCTGTAAGACCAGCCCGTGAGTGTGTAGCTTTTTCTGTGTGGTGTGATAATATGAGTATCATTACTTCTACATCATTATATATGATTATATCATTTTTCAGGGATTGCTGATATTTTATAGAAGTGTGATGAATCTAAGTTAAGTTCTGTATGCATTCAAACTTTTTCTGTTTGTGTTTACAGTGAGGAGACCCCCAAGGCCTCCCAAACCCCCCTGTCTCCCCAAGCCAGACATGGCCACACAGACCCCCACAGATTGCGCACCAGAAGAGGAGCCGGTCCGTCCCAGGCCTCGCCCCCGCTCCAGAGCCGGCCTGCGGCCAATGAGCGAAGAGCTGACTGGCTCTCAGCCAATCTGCAGTCAGAGTCCCACGATGCAGCCAATCAACAGTTGCATACCTAAGTCCCGGTCTCTGAGCACTGATATTGTTGTTGCTCAGCCTGTTAGCAGCGAAAGAGCAGTGCCTCAACCAATTAGGAGAGAGCATGCAGTGACTGATCCAAATAGCCAATCAAAGAGTGTGTGTGCTCAGAGTGAGGGTGTGTGTTTGGGCGCGGAGAGCGTGTGTGTCGGGGGTCAGTATCTTCAGGAACTGCTGGATGTTTTTGGGCCTGAGCCCAGCTGTAGTCATAGCAATGATGGTGACCATCATGGACATGTGGGTGAGGAGGAGGAGGAAGAGGAGAGAGGAGCCAGCGGCAGCAGTGAGACCAGTCCCCGGCCACAGCCCAAGCCCCGCAGGCGAACACAGACACCCACACCCTCACAGACACACACACCCACACAGACACACACACCCACACAGACGCACACACCCACACAGACGCACACACCCATGCAGACACACACTCAAGCGGCTGCATCAGGGTCCCCACCTCCTCCCCAGCCACAGCCACGCAGAAGGAGCCTACCAGTAGCCACCAACACACGTAAGAGAGTGTGTGTGAATGTGTGTGTGTGTGAAATAGAGATAGAGTGAGAGAGAGAATGAGTGACTGCACTGTATGCAGTGTTGGTGATAACGAGTTAGAAAGTCATGTAAAGTGCCGCAATTTAATTACTCATATACAGCACCTATATTTGTAATTGTGTCTTCTGTTTTACATTTCTGTAAGAAGCAGCCCAGGGCAGCCTTCCAGACTCTGAGAGTCTGACAAACCCAAGCCACATGGGAACAGGGATGCCACCACGGTAATACATATACTCTCTCACACACACACACACACACACACACACAGAATATACCAGCTTCTCTCAAAGTGTGGGGCGCGCCCCACCAGTGAGGCGGGGGCAAATGGCACATAACACCCACACCGTGCCCCCCAAATTTGCACCCGTTCTTCTCTGTCAGTTCACTCACGTTTTTGTCCCACACAGATACCATGCATATATCACATGAAACTGCACAGTCTGAGCATTCCAACAGTGTTATTCTCTAGTTGCTGTGATGAACGGTTCGCTAGAGAATTAGCTTGGATTTACATAAAAATACTAATATTAATATGGCTCTGCAGCCATCTCACACCCATTCATCTCTGTGAAATATCTCCTGATCTCCTCTCAAATATGGCACAGCGCATATCAAAACAAACAGGAGAACCCACCGATGTCAGTGTTTTGTAGCATTCCTAGCATTAGCGGTGCCTGAGTTATCCAGTCTTGAACTCACATCAGATGTCTGCATTGTCTCCCAACACAAAATAATTTATTTCCTTTCTATATCAAAAGTCTCAGATTTTGTTCTCAGATGATGATGTTCTCATGTAGCCAGGGAACATGCAGATTTCAGTACAGTTTATCAGTAGGGCCCATAGGGTTAAATGCCTAATTATGGAATAAATCAATGCTTATGTACACTAAAACATCAGATAATATAGCGTTTGACCTATTTTTCTGCCGTTTTTTGCACGCACGGGGGTAGGAGGGGCATGAAAATTCTCCCCGTTTTAAAGTGGGAATGACAGGAAAAGTTTGAGAACCACTAGTGTATAAAAAAGGAGAAGGAAGTAAGCTGAACATGTTTGATCTGTTTGTCCTTCTTAGATTCCTTCCGCTCCGTCCTCCACCCATCAAACTGCCCAAATCGCCCAATCTCATTCGTTCTTGCTCAACCCCAACCAATCAGCAGCAGGTTCAAAGGGTTCCAAAAAGAGGGCCTCCGCTACCACCCCGTCCAAAGCCTGGACACCCCCTCTACAAGAGCTCCCAGGTATCCAGACCACAGACAGCATTATCAGTCCGTCAATCAATCAATCCCACAACTGCTTGTTATGTCTGTGTGTGCTAGACAGAAACAGTGAATGGTTTTATTGTATCGTGTCTCCTCATAAGAAGTGCTGACTCTCTGTTAGTGTCTGTGGCTCTTTGACTGCAGTACAGAGGCTCTGGACATTAAAACACCATGAGCCCAGGCAAGCCCAAGTTATGTATGCTGTGTTTTTTTGTCTGTTTATTTTACGTCTTTAGAATGAAGACATCAATTTGATGGACTTAAACAACACACTGGCAGACATGGATACCCACACGAATGTAGACACGCAAGTAGACGTGTGTCCAGACACGCCCATGGGTGTAAACAGACTTTTGCATGTGCACTCTCCAACGAACATGCCTGTGAGCACAGATGCACATACACACAGGAGTAAGGAGACAGGAGACTCAGACGGGACATCGCTAGAGATGCCTTCATCCCAGGTAACACACACACACACACTTATTAAATACACACATTTAGCATTCCCATTTAGCATGCCATTGCAGTAGGTCTGTAAAAGGCTCACTGCAAGTAGCAAGCATCTCATTCTTCCAATAGCATGCCCTCCTTGTCAGTGACATTGTCTTGTGGGTGTTTATTGGAGAAGGGAAGGAGTTTCTGTTTTGTCAGCTTGTGCCATTTTGTGTTCTTTTGCAGTCTAGTTGCCTCATACTACTAGAGAAGCCCTCCACTTCAGCAATGTGGTGAGTTTTGTCTGACACACACACACACACACACACACAAGGTATAATTTGTAAATCCTTCCAAAAAATAATCTCTTTCCCTCTCTTTTTCAGCTGTGTGGCTATTTTTGCCTTCCGCGGGGAGGAGGAAGATGAGCTGTCATTCTCTGAAGGGGATGTCATCATGCTGACGGATTATGTAAATGATGAGTGGGGACGAGGTTACTTGAAGGGACATTCCGGAATTTTCCCCCTGTGTTTTACTTCATCACCACAGCCGCATTCTGTAAGCTTCTAAACACCCTCTACAGTGTATACACAAACATTCACACACACACACACATTCATTATCCTCTAACACATCTAGAATGCCTGGGATAACAGTAAAAGACCCCGGTCAAAGTATAGTTTTCTTCTCCTCCATTCATATAGGTGTTTGAGAAAGTCGAGGCGGGCCAAGACTGAATAAGTGAACATGTTCTCACAGGTGAGTGTTTTCTGCTTGCCTGGCATGTATGTCTGGTAGTGTTTGATCACTTTGTGCATTATTTGTGATTGTCTGTGTGTGTGTGCATGCCCATGTGTGAGTTTGCATGTGTGTTTGTGTTTTAGGTGGGGAGAGTTGTCAGTGCACTGTTGGATGATGCTGAATGGTGTCAGAACTCAGCACAACTCAGTCCCACCGGTCAGGAAAAGTGTTGTATGTTACTATAAGAGTGTTACCTGCTGTCCAGGGGTTTGTTTAGCAAAACCATGATTGCTAATTAGTTAGCCACTTGCAGGGTTGGTAAGCAAGATTGCTGCTAACCTAGTTAGCAACTATGGCATGGAACCTTTTAATGTATTTCACTACAATAACAAATAATAGACTTACTTTGCACTCATTTACCATAACTGTGAGAAGTATCAGTACTGTATCTCTAATGCACACACACACACACATTTTATCATTGCTATGTGTTTGGGAGCAGTAACGAGAGATTGCAGTGTCATCTCGATCTTTTAACCAAATAAAATACCTTTGTATTCATTGCAGTTCAGGTATTTTTGTCGATTCAGGTTAAAGGTAAATGTGTATGTCTGCTTTATGTTTGTGCACTCACTCAGACCTGCTTAGATCTCAACCAAAGTTCATGAAGAGAAGTTGTATGGAAAGCTTTTACATTAATGTGTGTGTGTGCCCTCTCATGTGTGTCTGTGTATGAGAGACTATGTCTGTGTGTATCTCAGTAAGAACCATAGCAATGCTCAAGGAATGAACTTTAATGTACAAAAATCTGACAGAAGAGCATCTTAAGCATTTTCTTCTACACAATTAAGGATGGGAATCAAAGATGCACATTTCTTTGGAAACACACACACACACACACACACACACACATTCTCTCTCTCTCTATCTCTCTCACACACACACACACACATACACACACACAACCATACACACACAAATTTGCGCCAAACCTTCCACTTTCTTTAAAACAACAAATAATAAACCACTTCCCAAATCACATGCACACACTACATACTATACACCACACACAAACAATCTGAACCTGTCTTCCTTCCACAGTTTCATTGGCTGTTTTCATAATAACACTTAAATGCAGAGCAGAAACACTACCTCCCTCTCCCACACACACACACATACACACACTTGCACATGTTTACCATAATGACTGAAGGCTTGTACGACTGATGGACACACTGAGTAGGGACATGAAGGACTACGTCTATCTGTAGCATATCTGAAGAGCGAGAGAACTGAGGAGCCTGTCCACTGAGAGCTAACAAGGTCCAAGTACACTTTGGAGGGAAGAAACATAACTGTCACTAAGTGAAATTCATTTGAAGTAAAATAATTTGTCACTAAATCATACTGTCTTACCACATAATATTGTCCCATTATTGTACACTAAAAATGTTACTTTATAGCCTATTTGATGACAAAAAAGCTAATTTGTCACAGAGACCGTGTTAATTCTCGGTGGACGAACCATTGGAAAAAAAGGGGCGGCAGCACAGTGCAGCTGGCAGGCCAGCGGAAAGGTGAGAGGAGAGGCATCTGGTGTGGGTTGCTTCTGGACTACATTTCCCGTTATTCTCAGTGCTGCGCCATAAGTCACAGTTAAGTGGTAAAGAGCAGCTACGGGTTTGAGCACTCTGGGTTGTACTTTACTAGTCATAACATGAGAGCACTAAAGGGAAACGCAGCCCTGGTTGTTTTGTTGGTCTTGTTGGCTCGCTGTTGGGTTTGTAGTCTCTTAGTCAGCAGCTTGCTGTGCGCTTACCTAGTCCCATAACCTAAAACAAACACACACACACACACACACACACAATGACACACATGCAATATATTTAAGGGACGATAACTGTGACTAACTATAAGATATGGACATAATCTGTGTCAGTGTTAAATATGTCAGCGACAGCTTGATAATAGAGGTGCACACCGGTAAGAATCCCTGAAAGACTATTTATTAAAGATCTGCTTTGATTAGATACTGCATACTGCATCTTTCTACAGAGACCTACGAAAGATCTAAAAAGAAACATATGCAGACATGCACAGAGACAGGAAGTGACCATTCATGCATAAATACAAGGATGACAAAAAGGAGCCCAGAAGCCCAGAAGTTGAACACTTTATGAGGAGAATGAGAAGTGTTAACATACACTGACAGAACCTACCATTGTCATTCAGGTGGTCAGACTGTCAGCATGGGGTGGAGAGAAAACAGTGTGGGTTAGATATCGAGTGAGTGAGTGTGTTTGTATGGACATGTGTGTGTTTGTGTGTGTGTGTGTGTGTCATATTGTAGTTGTCATTCATAACATAAGAAAGAAGTTGACATACATGCATTCAGCAGATGCTCTTATTCAAAGCAACTTCCATTTTGTTGCATTTTGTCAACTATCAATTGTTCAGGGCCAGTCTCCCCTAGAGCTCAGGGGCACAACGGTGGCAGCTGGGATTTGAACCCACGACTTTTCAGGCTTCTTGCACGCTAGCCAGGTTTCTTCTTAGTTGCTACGCTACCACAGTTTAATTCAGGACCAAATGTGGTTTTATTAATCTGAATAAGGACCTTTTTAACTAGATCTTGTGATCTGTCATAACTTGTTGACTACCTAATAATAGTATTGACAATCTATTACATTATTATTATTAATATAGTATTACAATGAGTATGAATATGTACCTGTGTTTGTATGAACATAAGGTTTATGCGTGTGTGTGTGTGTGTGTGTGTGTGTGTGCATACGTGCGTTCTTACCTCTGTCTCCACGGGTGTGTTGCCATCCAGCTCATCAGGTGAATCGAGTTTCACATTGTCATCCTGCAGATCACAGACAAATGAATTAGTTTGTACTGGCACTACATACTGCTGATGTCTGGGTATGGTGTGTGTAAGTGTGTATGTGTGTGTGTGTGTGTGAGAGAGAGAGAGAGAGAAAGAGAGAGAGCGTGCATACATGTATGCAAATACTGTATATGTGTTTCTCTAATCTCTGTGTGTGAGGGCAAGAATGCGTAACTCACCAGAACCCATGGGTGTGACAGAACTTCTTCTGCACTGTAACGATTCCCCACGTTCACCTGCAGCATCCGACCAATTAGGTCCTGTGAAACAAGTTCAATCAACCAATCAAAAACATGGCATGCTCTCATACTGTGAGTATGTGGAGTGTGTTATGTATCAGTACGCATGAAAAGTCCAGGTGTGTTTGGGGCATATAGAGTGTGTGTGTGTGTGTGTGTGTGTGTGTGTGTGTGTGTGTGTGTGTGTGTGTGTGTGTGTGTGTTTACTCTGTGTGTGAGGCTGACCTTGGCAGAGCTGCTGATGTTATCCCAGTACGGCGTGGGAAACTCCAAGCGACCTTCTAGAATCTTCTGGAAGAGCTCATCCTGCTGGTTTCTCTCAGAACGGAATGGAGGGAAACCACACAGCAGGATGTAGGTGATCACCCCCGCCGCCCAAATGTCCACCTTCAGTCCGTACCTGCTCATGCGCATACGCAAACACAGACACAGAAAGAGGTTATCAGAAGTTATAAAGTTAACGACTGGAAACGTCTAACTCACACATGCACACACACACACACAATAAGACACACATTTGCACATTTGGACACAAACACACCCTAATCCATAGAGAATAGAGCAGAGTGGAAATTCCTTAAAGTGTATTAAAGCTTTAGCGAGGTTGCCATCTTGGGCCAGTAATAGTGACTTAAGTGTTAGCATGGTGGCTAATCCTAGTGTGGCCCTGTGTCTAATGACTGCAGACTGGAGAGCAGAATTAATGACTGTGCTGCTTCATGCTTAATGAGGGCACTGGGCTGTGTTTAACCACTTGAGACAACTTAAGCCGCACAACAGACAGTAGGGCCATCTGTGTGAGAGTTTGTGTGTGTGTGTCTGTGTGTGTGTCTGTGTGTGTGTGTGTGTGTAAGTGTGTGTTCGGTGGCTTAAGTGAGAGTGTCTGCAAGCTTGTGTTCATTTTGTGTGTGTGTGTAGCCGATAATGTGAGTGGATTTTGTTTACTGTCATTTTTGATGTGTGTGTGTGTGTGTATCTGCAGCTCACAATATTGGTGTGTGTAGTGGTTTTTGCTGAGTGTTTGCGTGTGTTACCCAGTCTCTGCAATGATCTCTGGAGCGACGTAGGTGGGTGTCCCACAAACGGTGTACAGAGGCTTATCCACCACTGTGGCCAAACCAAAGTCCCCAAGCTTCAGAGACTTAGTACCGTCAGGATACTCACACACCTAAACACACACACATATACGCACACACAAATGTGAGTCTAGGAGATAAATGGTGTCCTGTTCTGTTAGTCTGGAGGTATTGCTGTATTTTTGTTTGAGTGCGAGTAAAGATCCAGGACAGGATCCAGGATTCAGAGTGTTTCTGTTCAGAATAAGGATTTAATAGAGGCAGATTTAATGTGACAGTGCGTGTCTGTGGGTGTATGGGACTGGAAGAGAGGGAAAGAGAGAGGATGTACCAGAAGGTTCTCTGGTTTGATGTCTCTGTGCACGATGCTGAGTTGGTGCAGGTACTTGAGAGCGGCACTTAGATTGAACAGCATGGCGCTGGCCTCACACTCACTGTACTTAGTGGAGGAGGTGATGGCATCAAACAAGTCCCCTCCCTGCAGAAACACACACATACACACACACACACACATACACACACACACACACACACATACACGCTTGTGTGAGGCAGTGAGAGAAAGAATGACAGAAATATATGCCCTAACTATGACAACATCAATAAGCCATGCTTTCAAGAGGCTCATAAATTGGGAGATCAATACTGAGAGAGTGAGAGAGGGAACGACAGAGTGTAGATGAGAACAAAAGCCCACCGCAGCAGTAAGTCTGGTTGTACCAGCTGTGCTGGTTACGCTGACACTGACGTTGTTTATCAACGTCCTAAAGTAGACAAAACAGTGGCTCTGATTAATGTAACTGACTACCTGACTGCACTGTGCTCTGGCAAAGGCATGTGCATGTGCTAATAATAGAGTGCTTGTGAATCTGAGAGATGGACAGATAGAGAGAGAGGGGATAAAGGGGTGAGACTACCAGAGAAGGAGGAGGAAAATCTGAAAAGAGAACCTTAGACTGTGGATATGAGTGACTATGGATGGCCTTGGTCCTAATCTGTTGTGTAGGCTGTGGCAGAACAGTCTATTTCTTACAAAAAGTCACATTCACTAAGAAAAGTGCTTCAATGCCTCATGGGCCATCCTTTTACATTAAACAGAGATAATTACATTCCACAATTCAACTTGGCAACATTTAGCAATCCATGTCAAGTACATCCCCCAACCCACAATTATGCAGCCTGGTGGCAAAGCAGACTGACTGTTTCAGCACTGCAGCTGTCTTTGCCCAAGTTCCTCTAAGTTCCTTCCTCCTTCAAGGCTGTCCTTGACATGATGACATGCTCCCTCGAGGTCAAGGAAAAGAGGTTAGGAACTTAAAAAGGAGCGCAGAAAGATGTCGAGAAATGATTCAAATAGAGCCGATGTCTTTGGCTCCAAGCTGTGCAGCTTTAGGGCTGGAGGTGACAGGTGAGTTCTGCACTCACCTTGACCAGCTCCATGACCAGGTAGAGATGACTGGCCGTGTCCACCTCCTCAATCAGCATGATGATGCTGGGGTGCCGCACCCGACGCAAAATCGCCACCTCATTTGCTATCAGATGTTCCTGCCGAGGCCAACACACCAATCATTCTCATCTTCCTCCACCATTGACATTGTGACATCATTACATTATATTACAGTAACATGAATGTTATCATAGTAATACACAACTTCGACTGACCTTTCCACTGCATTTGGCTTTGTCAATGATTTTCAGTGCATACTCCTGCCCTGTAGACCTAAAACACATATAAGAACATTTATGCTTTGTGTCTTGGTCCATATTACAAAGAAATCAGCAGATCACCGTATTTCACCAAACTGAATAGAGAAGCATTCTTTACTATTCTGTGTTAGTTGGTATGATAGATGTGTGTCTGATCCCCTCACCTCTCCACACACTCTTTCACCACTGCAAAGTTTCCATCCCCAATTACTCTGCCCACCTCATAGCGCTCTGAGATAACACAAGACACTGGAGGAGAGGGAGAGAGAGAGAGCACAGCTGTCAAGCACCTGGTAGGTTTAATGTGCGTGCGTGTGTGTGTGTGTGTCCGTGAGACAGAGTGTGTGTGAGTGTTTGCCTGTGTGAGTGTTTGCCTGTGTGTGTGTGTTACCCTCAGGGTTCTCTTCATCTGTCTGTTCAGCATCCTGTGTATCCTGGCGTGAGGAGGAGCAGCAGAGAGCTGTAGAGGGAGAGGTATTTGACAGAATTAGTGCAAGTCATAGCAATAAACATGTAGGGTTCTTACTCAATCTGTGCACCCAAATACATTAGCGCAGGAGAAGAACCTGGTCCACAAATAAGCTGATTAATAGCAAAACATGATAAAACATGCATTTCTTTAACAAATACACAACTACTCACATGCATAGAAGGGCTTGTGGAAATAAGAAATGTGAAAACACTTCAAAACATACACACACACACACACCTTGAGGCTGCGTTGACTTCCTGGACTCGGTGGGGTCTTCGATCGCACTGCTGAGCTGTGGGATCCAGGCGCTTCACTGGCTAAAGAGCAGCCACGTAAGAACACGTCACAGATTCAGAATTCCAGCTATGTGCAGTATGTTTATAATACACACTGTATGTGTGCTTTGGGTGTGTTGTTTGTGGAGGTTAAAAGAGGTTAAAAAAGGTTCAAAGGTTTAAAAAGGTTAAAATGTGCCTAGAGAGAGAGAGAGATAGTGCCTGTGTGTTTGTGTGAGTGTTATGTATGAGCCAAGCCTACTTTTACACACTGAGAAACTGAGGGGGTTTGAAGACGTGTGCGTGTGTGTGTGTGTGTGTGTGTGTGTGTGTGTGTGTGCCCATGTGTGTTTAAGTGGTGTGTATGTGCACAAAGCCTGCTTTTACATCTGAGAGGCAACAAAGAAAAAGGGTGTAGGCATGTGTGTGTTTGTGAGTATTTGTGTGTGTGTCTATTAGTATCTGTGTGTGTGTGTGAATGTTAGTCTACCTTTCCCACTGGGTGTTGTTCCAGAGGTCTTGGGCTTGAGGGCTCGAGATGATTTGAGCTCTGCCAGGAAAACAGATGAAAGGGAGAGAATGCAGTCCCAAGCATGAGCATAACATCATTGAGACAGAGAAAGAGGAGACAGAAGACAGGAATAGGAGGATATCAAGGAGAGAAAGACAGAGAAGGATGCATTAAAAAACAAAAACATTTATGCACCTTCTTTTAATACACAATCATTTATCATTCATCACATCTGCCCTCCTGCTCCTCAAAATCACAGGCCTACAGTTCATGTCAGACCAGACGGGGTGTGTGTGTGTGTGTGTGTGTGTGTGTGTGTGTGTGTGTGTGTGTGTGTGTGTGTGTGTGTGTGTGAGTGTGTGAGTGTGATGGGGGAGGTTCACAGACCATATGTGTCATCTATTGGGCACAGCCAATGTCTGGGCACTACCTGAAAGCTCTGACCAAACCCCCTGCCTGCCTGTCATAGAGCCAAAGCCACCAGTGCAGCAGGACTGGCTGCCACTTCTGCTGCCACAGCTACTGATGAGAGACTTGCTTTTGAAATCCTACTTGTTTGAAAGGAAGTGTTCTTCCAGTGCCTGCTAAAAACAACTACTGCTGTCTTCACTCACTTCACAGTAAATCTTTTGATCAAGAGGATTTTAACTGTTCGGTTAATGTTATTTACATGTTTAAAAAACTAATTATTTCTAATTGTTAAAAATCTCCCCTCCATTTGCTTCCCATCATTTCAAATAATTTCATATATCTATTATTTTTTTCTCATCATAATTCTACACTGAAGATTTCATGATCAAAATAGATATATTTAGGATGATTACACATTCTATTGTTCCATATTGAAACTCCCCTCTTCAGTGTTATAGATCTATACACTGAGGTTCATTAATGACCTGACTGTACATGATGCAGGCAATGTGTGTGTGTGTGTGTGTGTGTGTGTGTGTGTGGCCTAGTGATATTGTGTGGGTGTACTTGTGCGCACCATTAACAAAAGAGCGTGATGGTTTGCTGGCCATTCCAAAGTCATCCTGGACACGAAACTTCTCCATCCCACAGGCCACAAAGACGTCGTCATCCCCAAAGAAGTCTTGCAGGCATGTTAGCTGAACACACACACACACACAATGAAGGAATGGTCAGTAAGACTAGGTTGCTTGGAGAAAGTCACAACCACTCGCACAAACACACTCACACACTTCACTGTCCCTTCTTCACAAAACAAATGAGTCTTTCAAGGATCTCCCTGGAGCAGAAAGTGTCCTGAATACCAATGAGTGTGGGGCACTAATACACACACACACACACACACCCTGCTGAACCATTCATGGAGTTCAGTCATGGAGAGGAGAGTAGAAACAGTGTTACCATGGCAACCGCGTGTGTGTGTGGTGTGTGTGTGTGTGTGTGTGTGTGTGTGTGTGTGTGTGTGTGTGTGTGTGTGTGTGTGTGTGTGTGTGTGTCCGCGCGTGCACGTGTGTGTGTGTGTGCAAAAGACAGGAGGGAATTTGTTGAGGGCTGTCTGCGTGTCTGTCATTCTAAAGTTTCAGGAGAGATAAACTCTCTTAATCACTGTCTGTGACGTTTCTTTCTCTGTCTCTTTCTCCCTCCTTCTCTCTTTCTCTCACACACAGACACAACCCCTATGCAAATGCCGACTAACCCTGTCACTCAGACACTAATCACATACACACACACACAAACGCACACGCAGACACCCTTCTCACCTGCTTGCCGTCGAGTGTGTAGAGTTTGCGGATAGCTCCCGCCTCCAGCTTGAAGGCGTTGTTGATGTCACTAAGTACCTGGCTGAAGGAGTGTGCCGTCTTCTTGTTGAGCAGCACCCGCACCGCCCGCCGGGGACGCGTGCCCCCCCGCACCACAGTCACCAGCTTGGGACGCACAAAGTCACGGCTCTCCCTCCCCAAGGAGGAACCCCCAGGGCCGGGGCCAGGGCCAGAGCTAGAGCCAGAGGCCCCCGGGCCTGGCCCTGCTCCACGGGCCACTGTACCACTGCCAGTCCCTGCCTTACGGGAGCCCCAGCTTGGGGGCGCCACGCTGGAGTACTCAACCTTCCGGAAGGGCTGGTTGGAGGCACACACATAGCTCTCACCTGGGGGACAGCAGATAGTATGTGGTACATGCTTTCATACCTATACGTACACATACTCATCTACTAGAAATTTACAATGAATACAGACACTGTTCGTACTTGAGTGTTAGTACACCAAACATATTAATAATTAATAACTACCTGAATACAACATGTGCTAAGCATCTCACATAGCAAAACTAACATCTTGTCAACATACACCTGTTTATGTGCTCTCTAAACATAGGCCTACAGTATAGCAGTACAGCAAGCACTCATGGCCTGGGTAACAATTACTGTTAAAGTGTGTTTCTATTTAATCCTGCTTTTTTTAGCCTGAGTAGGCAGACACTCTTCTCAGAAGGAGACAATACAAAGAGCAGCTGGGTCCTTACTGTCAGGTCTAGCAGCACAGAAGCAATTAGCTTAGCAGGATAGTGTGTTATTAGGGGGTGGGGGGGAGTGTGAACAATCTGAACTTGGACTCAACACCACACAGGGATAAGGCTGGATAATGGCAGTGACATAAACACAGTCACTCACACACCACACACACACACACACACACACACACACACACACACACACACACACACACAGAGGGTACATTGGGTTTACAATCACACAGGGACAAGATAATGGCAGACATACACACACACAGATACACACACAGACTGGGTACATTGGGTTTAAGATCATACGGGGCTAGAGGCAGAATAGTACACAAAGAAGGACCTGCTGAACAATCTGCTCCTGAATAGTCTAATAAGCTGTTTTTGGACACTTACACACACACGCACGCACTTCACACACACAAAAACAATCCATTTCACACTGATGCCATCATAGTATTAGGAATAAAACACAGATTCAGAGGTCACACATATTTCCCACTTCCATAGCCTACTGCAGTCTAGAACTAGCTCTATAAGCTGTATCCACGCCCTCTCACGTACAACAATAAATGAACACTCATGTACCCCTTTATCACTATTCACATGAACACTGCGGGGTCCTGCCGGAATGCCTGGACCTACATCACTGTCCTTGGTGCTGAAGTCACGTTCTTCCTGTTAGCCTGGAGTGGGGCGACACTCAATTGAACCGTATTGATTTGCGGTCGGTCCATCACAGCTAGAGGGAGATCCCTGACGTTGCATGCGACTGTGTGTGATTTCTCACCTTCCAAGAGGTCGTCCAAGCTCGTCACCTTCTTCGACCCATCCAGTGTGTAGATGGTGCGCACTCCCTGCGGGAGGTAAAGGTTGTCTGCAAGGGAACGTGTGAGCTCCACCAGAAGCGCGTCAAAGGAACGGCAGCGGTCCCCGGACACGGCGTACACGAGCCCCTTGAAACACCGGTCCCCATTCCGGTAGAAACGCACTTTCCTCGCCCGTTTCTCTGAGCTCAGCGTCTGAAGCGTGCGTGTGCGGTAGAAGCTACAATTGGCGCTGTGCGCAGGGCTCGGCACCACGCTGCTGGCTCGCGAACCACACTGAGAACCAGCATCGACAGCGCGAGACGAACGATGCGTCTTGTCTCGCTCGTCGAAATGCTCCAGTTCAATGGTTCCTCGGCCGAGCGCCATCTCGTCTCGCGCACAGGACACCGGTCGGGATTACCGGAGCCTTCGGTTAACAGTGGTCGCCGAGCATGTGATTCACTAAGGAGTTATCACCAGTTCCAGGCAATTAGATGAATGAGCTCGCCGCGGTAGTACTATAGTTTCCTTCCTGGGACAACGTTTTGGAGAGAGGACATGATCCAAACCCGATACAAAAGAGCCACGCGCCACCTGTTCCGTCCGCTAGTGGGCTGGTCCACAAAGACATACGTCACAGCAGACACACACACACACACACAAAACACACTGAATTTGATGGGATCTGATGGCAGGACACGCCCCTCACAAAACAAATCTGCCTTGATTACTTGTCAGGATACCAAACTGATGACAGGTCTGCTGCTCTTCAGGCAAGACAATACATCTTCATCCCAGCCGCTTCCCTGGCAACACAGATCTAGGCTAGCCAATCTGACATGCGGGTGTCACCCCGGTATGGATGGCCTCCCAAGTCCCCCCTCTAGCCTCGCATGCGCAGACCCCCACCAGTCAACCTTGGCAATCCGCAGGGTGACGCAGAATCCACCGCCCCGTCTACTGTTCACCTGAGGAGGCCATAGCACGCATCCGTTCGGCGGTGGGTGCTCTGTATGTTCAATCATCAGGACAGCATGGCTGCTGCGAGAAGTGCGCGCCCTACGCCTCGAGCAAGTGGCCGTCTGTGTGTGCAGCATCAATAGCACCGATGTAGCACCGCTGGGTCCTAATGCGTGCGCCTGGGTAATGAATGTGTAATCTCCAGTTTTTTTTAAGTGGATCTCCGAATCTTTGCAACAGACTACTCCACTACTCAAGTCAGGCACAATAGGCTAGCTGTATATGATTTGGTCGAAAATAGACAATATCATA
Organism: Tenualosa ilisha; assembly: GCA_015244755.2. NCBI lineage: Eukaryota > Metazoa > Chordata > Actinopteri > Clupeiformes > Clupeidae > Tenualosa > Tenualosa ilisha. The sequence goes on along the minus strand of PYXC01000091.1, from coordinate 1,411,230 downwards.
ATATGAAATAGTTCCGAAGACCCACTTCCATTATGCAGCTCTGATCGCTTTGTCTTTTGATTATGGGTTATATAAGCGTAAAGCTTTTGCAATAATAATTAAACCATAAAACAATACAACTAAAGTTCCTCCTGTAGTGATAAATGCCCGGAATGCACCACCTTAAATTTACCTAAGCCAATGCCACCTGATTTTAATTCAGCAAGACATTCTAGAAAACGTCTGCTGGCCTAAAGGCAGTAACGCTATCCATCCAGTAGGCTAGTAGGTGACGTTAATACTCAGGCAGTTATGTGCTGAGTCAGTGTTTAGTCATGCTAAGTCAATTTTCACTGGGTTCAAAATGTCAAGTTGTAGTCCACTGAGCCACCCTAGGCATACAGTGCACCAGCATGTGAACAGTAAAAGTACTTACATTTTGTTAGTGGAAAGTTAAAACATATTGTCTGTTTTAGTCATCATAAATAAATTATACATGCTTGCAAGCCTGATTCCCAAGGGAACCAAAACCCCCACAGTCTATAGGCAACTTGCTGAGTCTTTGTTCTCTTAAAATATCAGGATTAGCAGTGGAAGAACCCTTTAGAGTCGAGAGCATAGGCCACTAACAAGCAATTTCTTGACAGTGTATGCAATGACCGAGACAAATAATTTTATGTGGAAGGATAAAGGAAACATTTAGTCAATTATCAAAACAGAATATATTTAACAAAATGATGAAGAGGCAGGGTGACATATAGACCTAGCTGAGAAATGGAGAAGATGTAACACTTTAGTGGGGCTGGCATTCAGCACCATCATAAGGGCCATCATGAGCCGACACCAGCAGGTGGCGGTACTGCATGTAGGACTTTGTGACCAACCATCTTTAGATTGGAAGAAGAAGTCCCTCAATAGACAAGCTGACAACAGACAAACCTAGCTGAACGTCAAATAAAGCAGGACAGTCAAACAATCAGATATGATTATCAGACCTTAAGCAGAGGTTGATTTGTAAAATTTCTGTAAAGCTGAAACTGTGGGTGATATCAGTCATGTACAGCGTCAGTCAGCGGCAATATGGACAGGGTATATACCTTGGTGAGTTTCATTTCATTAGCATCGCCCTCTCTTTCACTGCTGAAGCCAGTAACGTTGGGGTTTATTGCTAACGTCACTGCTATTTCTCAGAAAACTGTGCATGTTTTAAAAGTGGACTAGTAAGACAGCTGCTGTATGATGCCACCAGTTACAATTAACGCTAACCTTTGCCGCAAACGGTCAGCTCTTCCCAGCACTGTAGAATCATCCTTTTGCGCTTCTTCCTTCTGTGCGTGAATCTAGACTTAATGCATAGCTTACAGTGAAACATCCATGGACAGCAACATCAGAAGTGGCATTAGTTTATGGCCCATGTCTGGCGACCAGTAACCATGGTAACCGTACACCACATAATGGGTCGCCAGAGGGCGCTTGTGCATTTTGAAATAATTTAGGCTGCTTTAAAAAATCTGCACATCAAGGCCAACACAGAGTTGGGTAAAAAAAAAAAAAATACAAGTTCGGTGTGAGATTTGTTAAGCATTTAGGAAAATCTTGTTAGACTGTGTTGATCTGTCACAGCTTACAGAGATAAGTAAATGTCAATTGCATTCAGTGCACACAGCTACATGCATCTTCATGCACTACGTAAATGGATAATGTGCACCCATTACATATGTGTCATGTGTTTTTGTGTTTGGGGATTGGTTGGGTTCTCAATATTTGTCAGGCAATACTACAGTCTGTCATTGTAATTGCCACTATTGCTTTGTAATGTAGTTCATCATATATGTCCTGTTTATCATGTGTCTACAGTTGTTGGCAGTTTGCGTATTGCTGGCCTGGGGCTTTGTCATCTACGGCTGCAGGCAAGCGGCTCTGGAAAGTCTCACTGCTGTTGGTGGAGTCTGAGGCCCTAGAGACCTCTGGGAAATGAAGTTCACTGCAGCAGCATTATTATACGCACTGATATTCTGACAAGCAGTGTGAAGTGAGCTGGGCACTATGAGCTGCCAAATGGACTAATATTATGTGCATGTGTGTGTGTGTGTGTGTGTCAGAGTGAGAGAGAGAGAGAGAGAGTGTGAGTGAACAATGCATACACATCCTAACATGGATGGATGCCAATCCAGTGTGTCCTTATGAGCAGATGAGACTGGGGCTTTACTGCTTTATCTACTTGTTTAAACTGAAAATATGTTCATCCCTTTGAGGAATGAATCCTGATGCAGCACTCCATAATGCAGGCTATAAATCACAGACGCCGGACAAAACAGGGAGAGTGTGGCACACATTTTTATTGTGCTTTGATTGTACAAATAGACATTTCTGTCTGTTTCCTTTGAAATTACGATTATTCTGATCAACTGAATCTCCCACTCATTTTTTTCTTTCTTCATACACAGTTTTCACTTGAGTAGAAAATGATTATTTTTCTTGTTCTTTTTCACATGCATTGATAGCTCTGTCTAAATGAAGTGATCTACATTCCATGTCTTCTTTTTGTTTTTCTACATCAAATGGTGGAGGTGGAGGTGGGGGTGGGGCTGGACTCTAATCAGCAAATAGAGGGATAAATCTAGCTTTGTGTCATTTTCAGAGGGCCTAGAAATGCTGTCTGTGATTCAGTAATATTGCCACATCTGTTGAATAATAAAATGGTCTTCAGTGTATTAATCCACTGTAGTTTTTCTGTGTAGTCCATCATCAGTGTCTTCTACTGGCTGTAGTCCATCATCAGTGTCTTCTACTGGCTGTTACTACTCTCTGATATTGGTCTTTAGGCTACTACACTATACACAATTTTAGTCTTCTCCTTTTATTTCAACACAATGTAATTCTTTTACCTTAAATAATGTATTTTTTTGATACTACCCTGACTTGCAGCACAATGCCTTATGTGTCTGACATTACAGATGGATACAGGATGGCTGTTGTAACAGATAGGAGCATAAAGCATAGTGCTGCATCAGCACCTCTTCACTGATAAAGTGACAACACACATATTTACAATACACAGGTTTCTGTTGACTCAGTCTTGCTCTTACCAATGAATATAATAACAGTGACCCTGTCCTACAATAATGAGATGATATAACTCATCAAAACCATGTAAGGGAGCGGTTCTAGATATGATACTCCTCTGCTGACTGTCTCCTTTTGTACTCCTGTTTTTATTCTTTGTATTTCCTCTAGTTATAATCTGCACTTCTTGCACACATCCATGCATGCATACTGCATATGTGCACCTATAACACTTCTCTTCCTCTTTGTATGTGCACATACACTCACACACACACACACTCAGCTCTCAGTAATGCTAATGGTATGAGTGGTTGGAGTGCTGAAACCCTTTCATGTGTGCGTGTGTGCGCATCCACAAGTCCACACACACACACGCAGAGCAGCGGCGTTAATACAATGAGTGTCTGGCCCTTGTGTTATTCACGCATCTAATTCACAGATACTCTCAAGGATCTGAGCAAAGCTGATTATGTATGATTAATTAATTAGAGCAGCACACACACAGTTGGGCATGATGAAAATGTGGAGGGTCTACTGAATAGTGGCCTTTCATCAGTATTGTAAGAGAATTCATATTATGCGCCTTGTACACACATGTACACACACACACACACACACACACAAGTATTGCATCGTTACAATACAAGCTTTCAGTACCAGCTGCTGCACTAGCCAGCTCCTATTTTACAGTCCATGGCGTAATTCTCTTCATCTTTCCTCTTATCATTAGCCTTTCACCCATCTCTCCATCCATTCCACCCAACTCTCTCATCCCTGTGCATTGACTTTAAAGCACTGCTGCTTGTGTACAATTCTCTAAATGGGACAGAGCCTAATGACCTCTCTGATGTTTCAGCAATGAAACCCTAACAGGTCTCTCAGGTTGTAGCAGAAAAAACACCATTCACAACATCATGGGCATGTGTACAAGGATACCAGTGCAGACCTAAAGATTCTGTGTCTTAAATAGATTCCCAACATCCGAGCTTAGTTAGTGGTGAAAACCGTTTACTTACTCAGATAAAGCCAAGCCACAGGTAGAGCAGATACCACATACCAGCTAGTGCTGTAAGCAATTTTTTTGTTTTGGGTCATCACTGGACCTGCAGTATAGCAGCACCATCTCTACTGATATAGCAGGCCCTCATACCACATGCCACACACACATCACACTGCCATCAGGATCCACCAATGACAGAAAGCACAGATTCAGTGCACTGCAGGGTAAATAAATAAATAAATAAATAGGTGGTCATGCATACACACATTAGCAGATAACACATGTAAAGCTCACCAAACACTGATACGTGGATGTGGTAACAGGTAGGAGGACAAAATATACAAAATATGTCACATATGGCAGAAACATAGATGTAATATGGACAAATGGTCTGTATTCTTTAGCATGATATGCCACTAGGACAGATAGTTGGTTTCAGTGTGACTGCACAGTGTGACAGAGGGTGGAGCCATCTTAGGAGGCGAAGCTGCTGCTGCTCCCACTGGTGCTGCGTCTGCTCACTTTGCTGCTGCTGCGGCTGTTGTTGTTCTGGTTGTTGTTCCCACTAACCATGGCTGACCCCGAGTCCAGTCCAGGAGGAGATGTCTTCTCCTTGCTGGGGACTAACGGGAGCTTTCCATTAAGCCAGTATGTCACCATATCCCCCTTGCCCTGTAAAGGAGGTGAGAATTAGTGATCGAGTCCGTGTGCAATGAAATTTATGTTTGCTTCTGAGTTGTGTAATTGTGTTAGTTCACTACAGTTACATTTTGTGTGCGTGTGCATCTATAATTATGTGTCTGTTTGCATCAATGTGTTTGTCTTTAAATGTAGAGTTATATTCATGTGTGTGTGTTTGCTTGCTTGTGTTTCTATGTGTAAATTAAGTGTGTACTAGAGTCGCACACTTGTGTATGTGACACTCACCTTCACTTGAAGAACCCCTCGGCAGTGGAGCAGGTACCCCCCTATCTCTTCCAGCAGGTAGTACGTACTGGAGCTACACTGAATCTTCATTGCTGGAAACACACACACACACACACATACACACACACACACAAATTGACATTTCATCTCCTGCTCTTCACGACTGATCATAAACTAAGAAGCAAGTTGTTGAAATGAGAAAGAAACTTGATGATGTTTTGAATTGTTAGTATGGAAGATTAACAGAAATATATGGAGAAAATGGACAAGCTTCTTAGCATATGGGACCTGATAAGTACAGCTGCTAATCTGTGTGTGTGTGTGTGTGTGTGTGTGTGTGTGTGTGTGTGTGTGTGCGTGTGTACGTGTGTGTGTGGTCTGTGTGCAAGCTTCACCTTCACTGGTAGACTCCATACGGGAGGAAGTGTTTACTGTGTCACCAAAGAGGCAGTAGCGTGGCATTTTAGTCCCCACAACCCCAGCAACAACTGGACCTTTAGACGGGACACACACACTCAGTGTTACACTCCCCAACACACACATGTATGAGTGCAGTGCAGCATGAAAACACATCTCCTCACCATACATACCATTTATTTACACATTTTATAACATTAATGTCTCTCACACACACACACATACACGCACACACACACATACTCACACACACACGCACACACACACACACACACACACGCACACACACACACACACATACACGCACACACACACATACTCACTCACACACGCACACACACACACACACACACACGCAGAGAGATGCTGAGTGAGTACCTGAGTGGATGCCTGCACGGATCTCCAGCTGGCTGTTGGGCTTATGTGGGATGCGGAAGCTTTTGCAGATGGACACCAGGTCCAGGGCCATGCTGGCAATCTCCGATGCATGCTGGATCCCATTCTCCCGTGGGACACCAGACACCACCATGTCTGCAAATAACACAGCATTAACATGCGTCATTATCTCACAAGCATAGAACACACACACACACACACACACGGTTCACATCTTAGAACACACTTACATGCATCCCCTATGGTCTCCACCTTGTAAACATCATAGTTGTCAATGATGTCATCAAAGGTGGTGTAGAGCTTGTTGAGGAAGTCCACCACCTGATAAGGAGTGCTGCTGCTGGACAGGTGGGTGAAGCCCACTATGTCACTGAACGAGAGAGAGAGTAGAGTAGAGTAGAGTAGAGTAGAGTAGAGTAGAGTAGAGTAGAGTTACTTTATTGATCCCGAAGGAAATTAAGGTGTCCAGCAGCATACGCATAATACACATAATACACAATGCAAAAAACAGATCGAACATATTGCACACATGTCCAATGTTGTAAAAGAGTCATTTAGTGCAGTAGTTATCAGAAGGAAGAGAGGAAAGTAGCTAGCCTTTCATCTCTGGATTACTGGCTCTAGTACCATTATTTCAATGTCTTTACACACACACACACACACACACACACACACACACACACACAGGTCTAACCTAAAGAAGACAGTGGCGCTGACATAACTCTGAGCAGCAGCTGGCTTCCCCTGGCGCAGGTCATCTGCCACCTGCCTTGGCAGCATACCTGTAAACAGCCAATCAGCAGTCATGAACACAGTCACATGGACGCAGATTCTTACACACACTAAGGGCTCTATTTTGACGATCATATGCGCATTGTCTAAAGTCTGTCGCGCAAGTTGCTTTGGGGGCGTGCCCGACACAATCTGGTATTTTGACGGCGGGAAGAGCGAACATTGCGCCAGGCGCATGGTTCAGAAGGGTTGGTCTTAAAGTACTTTATTAGTCATGGGTGTGTTTTGGGCGTAACATACAATTAACCAATCAGGATTTATACTCTCATTCCCTTTAAAAGCCAGCGGCGCATTTTCCATGGTGTGTTGCTATTACGATGGCGAATTTACCCGGAAGACAGGAGCGTTTTTTGATGGAGGAGACCGATCTGCTAGTGCGTGAGGTAAAAGCGCGTGAACAGGTTATCTTCGGGGATGGAAAGAATCCCCCCAAACCTCCACGGGTCAAGGAAGTATGGGAGGAACTATTCTCAGTTGTGTCCTCCGCCTTTGGCAAAAAAAGAACATCCGAACAGTGCCGAAAGCGGTACAATGATGTTAGAAGACGGGGGAAACAAAAGCTTTCAACGCAAATGAATACATATTGTGATATATGTGATGTACATTTATATTTCATATTTCCAGGGACTCCATAATCTTTTTCTCCACATGAAAAACTTTTGTATAAACCCTGCTGCGCGCTCCTGCTGATGAGAGAAGCATGGTGTTCGCGCATTGTGCACGCTTTCATATCCCAAAGCGCTGTGCGCCCCTAAAATAGCTTTTCAGCAATGCGCAACTGACGACAGACCAGGGTTTTGTTGGTCACTGGCGGATTTAATTTTTGCGTTCTTATAATAGCATCTGGCACGCTTTGCGCCAGACCACACCTCTTCTTTTCGCTGACACATCCATGACGGCGCAGTGTCATCTGCTATCTAGACAACGTGATTTTTTGCCGGAAAAAATGAACAATGCGCTGGCACAGAATAGTAATGACACCATGCGCATGTCGCGAATGCACAGTGCGCCGCGGCATGATAGGGCCCTAAAACACACACAGCACAGCTGCAGCACAACCCCCTATCCCTGGCCCAGTCCCCGCTCTCTCCATGTCTCTTACTGTATAGAAGGCGGTCTGTCTTCTGTTTTTCGTGCATCAGGTCCTGAGTCCTCTCTGCCACCAAAACCTCCAAGTGCTTACTGTACTTCTCCATCTACACACACACACACACATACACACACACACACACACACACACACTTATCAAGTATAAACTAGAGTTTTCTAAAATTCCATAATCCCATGTACTGTATGTGAATGTGTGAATTCATACACATTCAGATGAACGTGTTGAATGTGTACTGCTCTGTGTCTCTGTGGGGCGAGTACCAGGTTCATCATCATGTCCACTGGGCTGACTTTGTTGGGGTTGATGCGGTGGACAAACTTCCTGATTTGCTCAAAGGTGGGCCTCTGCACAGGGTTAAGGGCTCGGCACCTACGGATGAGCTGGGAAGTACACACCTAGATTAGCGTGGTGCTAGTGCATGGACATGGACGTGTGTGTGTGTGTGCGTGTGTGTGTATGTGTGTGTGTGTGTGTGTACCTCCACATAATCAGCTGGACAGGGACAGGTGCTGTCTGTCTTCCCAGAGATGAGTTCTGGGAGTGGGGGACACCAAGCACTCTCTTGGGGACTCTCATCCACCTGTTACACACACACAAACACACACAGTTGCCATATCCATCTGTGTTATATGACTGTCCATAGGTCAGTCACTATTGATTGGTTACAGTAATGTCTAACTGCAGATGAAAGCCGCTCACAGGCACTGGGTCACTCCTGGTGGCAATCTCCAGAAGGATGATAGAGTAACTGCAAGAAAACACAAACACAGAACATGATTTAGAAGTATGAGTGTATGAGTGTGTTGGTAGTTGCTGTATTTCTTAAAACATTTCGAGGCAGTGTAGGGCAGTGTAGGTTTGGACACTAGTGTGTGTATGTGTGTGTGTATGTATGTTGTCTATATGTATGTGTGTGTGTGTGTGTGTGTGAGTGTGCATGCATATCTGAACACATCTCTTGTGACTGTAGGCTCAGTGTGTGAGTGAGTGTATGTGAGTGTACAGTATGTGGGCTTTAATGTGCACTTCATACTCAGTGTAAGCAGTGAGCTCCAAGAGGCCATCACAGAGCAGCTAAGGGCACAGTTCGGCAGAGTGCTCACTATATACTAGCTACACACTTGGCATGGCAACAAGAAACAGAATGATTTCTTTGTGAATAACCATTTTTCAACCAAATCAAATGTATTTCTTGTGGTGAAATGGTTGCCACACAATGGAACAACGCTGAAATGTTTTGTATGGTGTAACATAGAACAAAATGTGGCCAGGATGAAGTGTTGGACTGGGTATTACAATGACTTCAAATGCAGTTCAGTATCATAGTCAAGTTTTTTTAAGTTGGCAGCGTTGGCAAAATTGTGTGTGTGTGTGTGAGTGTGTGTGTATTTGGGTACCTGAAGACATCGCTTGTGAGTGAGGGCTCAGTGTTTGAGTGTGTGTTGAAGTTCTCAGGGGCCTGGTACACCTCCCTCAGCCTCTGCTGATAAACTGTCAGAGGCTCTGCAGCATCTTCACGCCGGTATGACCACAGACCATAATCTACAGTTACATCATCTAGTTAGTTATCCATACTGTATGGAAACCATCAAATACAAGTCTGTAGCAGTACACAAAACAAAAACACACATACAAAAATATTCAGTGGGTTTTATTTCACTGTACATCATTGCGGCATATTGCCCCCCCCCCCCCCTCCAACACACACACATAGACACTATCAGACACTCACCTGTTATCTTGCACACCCAGCGGTCATCGATGACACAGTTGCTGGACTTGAGGCGTCCGTGGCAGATGCGGTGCTGGTGCAGGTAGGACATGCCTCTGGCAATGTCTGTTGCAAAGGAGAACCTGCCGACCAACAAGCAGTGACAGACCTTCATATTGCAAAACTCTTGTGACATGTATTAACACAACAAATCAAAGCACAAACACATACAGCACATTCATTTTGTTTTTTCTAATGGACATAAACTGAACTGAGGTGACTGTACAAAGCGTAGTGTACTTAATAACAGTTATATACTTGCATTCAGTTAGTGAACTGGCATTATGCACTGCATATACAATGATGCTCCTTCCTACCTGTTATGTACACTAGGGCTAAACCCTAATCCATAGAGGAACTAATCCCAACCAAACACAACTAAAGGAAAGCGAGGGGAACTAGTGCTCCAAGAGGAAGTGAATTTCCAAGTGCACTCAAAGCAACTCCTGGGAGAGTGACACAGGTGATGAAGGGGAACAGAGAAGCACTACAACACTCTTGAAGACCTGCAAAGACTTCACTGAGAGCTCACACACTGCAACATACCCTCAAACACACACACACACAGACACACACTCTCAGCAGAACACACTTGACAACATCAATAAGGACACAAGAGCACTCAAAGCCGACCACAGGGGTCGTATCTAACCAAATCTTGGTCAGACAAGAGCCTAGACAGGTTCTGCATACCAAACCCCACTGCCAGCCAGATGTACAAACACCAAACACACACACACACAAATACACACAGATACACACTGTTAGGGCCCCACAGACACAGGTACACAGAAAAGTTTATCTACTCTAAAGTTTAGGGGTCTAGCCAACAGCCCTGCCATCTGGAGACCCTAACCTGGTGCATGTAGTTCAACGTAGAGCTATGAATGTAAGATGCACAGGCGACAGGTTTTAAGTTCAAGAAGGTGGGTGGTAATCCTTCAGTCCCCAGGAGGATTTGTGAAGGCTGTGACCAGTGAGAAACCCTCTGGTCGATACAACACAGTGTTGAAACTGGCGGGCCATTCGAGAGAGAGAGAGAGAGAGAGAGAGAGACCTCCCTCTCCAAATGACTTGTAATACCTATACATACATACCTACCTTTAAAACAATGACTTATAATACCTATACAGGCAGCCAGCTCCCCCTGGGGTATGGGATGTGAAAAATACATTGTATGTCTGGTGTAGCTCCTATACTGGTCCACCGTAACACACACATACAAAGGTATCTGGTCATTTTAGTTGACAGTTAATCCATGTAGAACTGAACTGTGCTCACAAATTGCTGTGATGTGTATAGCATTACATAAGTAACTGTGTAAATGTGTGTGTGTGTGTGTGTGTGTGTTTGTGCGTTTGTGCGTGTGTGTATGTGTGCATGCATGTATGTGTGTGTGTGTGTTGTGTACCTGAAGCCCCAGTTCAGTGGGATGTCCTCATTGAGCAGCACATCGTTCAGACTTCCTTTGGGGCAGTACTCTGTAACTATGGCTACATTTGGAATCTCCACACATCCTCCGTAGAACTTACAGAGGTTTGGGTGATCCAGCTCTCTGCAGGACACATTCACACACACACACAAATACACACACACGCACACACACGGACACATGCACACACACACACACAAACACAAACACACAAAAAACTATTTTTTGGTCAATGATCCCTCTGAACCAGACACATTACATTACATAATATAAAACATTAAATAAGACACACACACACACACCGACACACGCACAAACACACACACAGCCATTTGCCTCACCGAACTTGTTTGACTTCTTGCCGTATGGTCTTAGACAGGGAGAAACTCTTGGTTCTGATCTTCTTTATAGCCACTGTTTGTCCATCACTGCAATGATTATGACAACTGCAATATTATTGGTCTGTGTGTGTGTGTGTTTGTCTTGGAGGTCTTGCTATGTGTGAGGGTGTGAGTACTGTCTGTATGTATATGTGTAAGTCTACATGTATCAATGCTGTATGAATGTTTGTATGTGTGAGTGTGTGGAGGGGTGTGGGCACACTCACTAAATCCCAGTTTGTGTGTAGGGTAGCTTGCGAGTGTTTGGGTTGGCGGTGCAGGAGCTCACGGCTGTCACACAACTGGCATTGGAGTCGCTATTGGCCAGAGGAACACTCATCACACTACCAGTAGTTGCCCGGGCAACATAATCTGTACACACAGAGACAGACTGAATGAAAGTATGTAGGTGCGTGTAACTGTGTGTGTGTGTGTGTGTGTGTGTGTGTGTGTGTGTGTGTGTGTGTGTGTGTGTGTGTGCACGCGCATAATGAGTACTTGTTTGTTGTTATTTATTATTCTATCTTATTCATTCTTTTCACTTCCACTAACTTAAGTTCTGAATTTACCTTAAAATCAGGTCTGAGATCTTTACCTGTATGGGGGAGGTATGTAGAGTTTGATGTAATATTTGTGTCAATCACAATTTATGCTCTTTGTTTACCCCTTCATGGAAATTTGCAAGTGAAATGCTAAAGCTGCCTCTAAAGCTCCAGCAGGTAGGCAGTGAATGAGAAAAGGGGGCAATTCTGCTAAATTTTGTCATATTCCTCCTAAACTTATGTTTTTAAACCATTTATATTTACTTTCAATTTGAAGCAACACTAAATCCTCTTACTTTAAAATAACGTCTTTAAACTCTTTAATGATGCACTGTAGGCTAATACAGACAATGGTCTCTTTGACGCTGCTGTGCGTATTGTACACCTGTTTTAACTGACCCTCTGTGTTCATTTTTTACTCAGATTCATCCTTAGTACCCAGGATATTAATATCTGATGACAAAGAGTAATTCCAGTTCCTACATTGCGATGCTTTCATTAAGTTACATATACAGTAACACAAACATGCACAGTGACAATCCAAGAAAATTACCAAATGCGCACTCAGAATTCTAAAGCATATGAGAAGGGGTGATGAATACCTTGTTTGATATGGCTGAAATCAATGATCCAACTCTCATCCCACAGAAGCTTCTGTTTCTGATAATGAAACCACTACAAGGACAAAAACACTTCAATCAATGTGTGTTTGTGTGTGTGTGTTTGTGTGTGTGTGTGTTGAGGAATGACACAGTGATGCCTATTTGAATATGACTACATTAATGCATACAAGAAGACTGTGTACGTGTGCCTCAGCACATGCTTGTTTGTTTGTGTTGTGTGTGTGTGTGCGTGTGTTTGTGTGTGTGTGTGTGTGTGTGTGTGTGTGCTCACCACTGCAGTCAGAATGAAGCTGAGGACGACGATGGCGAGCGGAAGGCCAATGGCAGCTTTGACAGAGGGACTCATGGGACAGTCAGAGCAGTCAGCGGGACAGGTGGAGCACAGCTCATCCTCATCACACACACCATTCCCACACACTGCACACACACACATACACACACACACACACACACATAGACACAGACACACACACACACACAAGCACACACACAGGCACATAGTCTTTTGACATCTCACACTTGTCATCTTGATCAAATTCATTGTGATTTCAAAGCTCACAAACAGAGAGCTCTAAAATATTCTTACATTATGGTTCTATATAGAAAAAAAACTGAACTGAAAGTGAACTGACCTAAAGTGAATGTGTTAATGTACAAACATACATACACATTCAGCACAGACACAGCAGTACAACATCTTCCAGGACCCATCATCCACAAGTAGATCATACAGTCATGCACACATACACACACACACACACACACACACCACACCCACACCCACATACCAGTAGGTGAGACAACTATGCTTGTGGATTCCAGAGCAACTTGCATGTTCCCCACACGGATATGAGCAATGAGTGAGGTAACACCAATATGTGTCAAGACCACCTATAGACATGCACAAACACACACACATACATTAATACTACTTCTCTTGTTAAATGACAGTAGTTCTATTTCCTTTCAGCAGTGTTTTCAGAGCAGGAGTCTGTGTGTATTTGTGTGTGTGTTCACTGGTACCTTGGCTGTCCAGTTAGTTTGTGTCATTTTGCCTGCGGTTGAGATGGTGTGTGTGAATATCCTGCCATCGTCAGGAATCCAGGGACCACAGATTCGCTCAGTCACCTATACCAAATGAAGGAGCACATGGCCTCAGTGCAGCTGAGCAATACAAACAAACAGTCTCAACTAATTTCTGCTAAACTAACTAAACTTTCTAGTTGATTCTACAGAGTTGTAAAGAATGGAAAATAGTAGAATCACAAAAGTGTCTTTCCTCCTGTGCTCTTTGAGAACTGTACATTCCTTCATGTCTTTGACTCTCTTTCTCATCTCTCTTTTCCTGCCTGCATCCACTGTTTCCTGCTACTGTAAGACAGTACACTGCAAAGGCTGTTAAACAGAAAGCCTCCCATTAAACTTGGTTTGTAAGCTGACAAAATGTGGAGTGAGCATGTAGCATGGCCTGTTAGCATGTGTGGATATTCCTGTGCTTTCATTTCATTACCATGTAGCTCATGGGGCAGGAGTGGATGTTGGCATGGTGGATACAGCAGTTGTCTCCGTTTGCGTCCTTCCAGTCGGGACACTCGTGTTCCTCACAGAACCGCCGAGCCTCTGCTGCGCTACTGATGGAGCTGCCAGAGGAACACAAACAACACAACACACACACTTCAATCAGAGGAGAGGACGGCAGAGGGGAAGAGGGTCAAGAAATTGGTCAAGAGGGATGGATGGAGAGAGGGAAAGATGCAGACACGGATACTGGGACAAACATGTGTGTGTGTGTGTATGTGTGTGTCAGTGTGGTGTGTGGGAGAGAAGGGCAAACCTGTGTGTGAAAAGGTGGTGATCCACTGCCCACTGGTAGAAGTTGTCTTTCACAGTCACAGAATAGATCACATTGAATTCCTGCCCAGTGATCACTCGCTGTGGGGGGCGCACCACCCACGCCATCTCTAGGCCTGTGTCACACACACACAGTGAATAATAATAATAATAATAATAATAATAATAATAATAATAATATTTTAAATATATAATAATATGGTAATCTGAGTAATAATATAATTTTAATGCATTTGTATAGTGCCTTTCATGCAGGACACGCAGCTTGAAGTATTTTACAAAGAACAATCATGCATTCACTAACAGGCATTCACAGTCACAGGCATTCACACATGCGCTTTCACATTATTAGTATTGGCTACTGCAAGTGTCTGTGTCTGGCTACTGCAATCTACAGTGTAGATACTGTAAAGTGAAAAATTGTGACATCAGCATAAAAAAACACTTGAAAAATTGCATTCATTGCAATCCTGTTGGTTCAACTGTATGGAGCCCAACCTAACCACAAACATGGTTTGGTGTATTAAAGGCCTGGTTTCACTTCCCATGGAGAAACACAACAACACACAATGAGAAAGTCCTGATATGTAAAGAGAGAAAATGTAGGAGGGAATGTAGAAAGTGAAGGGTCAGAAGAAAAACACACACTTCCTGTCTCCCTTGAGATGCTGTAAAATCTGTTTTTTGACCCTCCTACACTGTATCCATCTTCCATCACTACTGACAAGTCCTACATATGTGACACCTGTGGGCCAACAACCCGTCCCACCCGTCCCCCCGTCCACCAAGTCTGGGTAATCCAGAATCCAGACTCACCTCCACAATTGATCATATTTAGCTCATCTGGATCGTCCAGTGGCCAGCAATCAAACTCAGTGTTATCTAAATCATGCCACCCAAGCACACAGCTTACAAGCAGCAACTGCACACACACACAGTTCAGAAAATATAAGGTATGGGGGAAAATATGCAAATTTACAAAACATCCACGTGAAACTTCAAATTCATCAAGTTCTGATCTGTATTTTGATTTATGGAGCTATGTTATGGATCCAGTTAATTCAAGTCAAATTTATTTTCCCACCAGGGGAGATTAAGTTGCTGACAGGCATTTAAAAATAAACACAACAAAACTGATAAATGCACAATAAACAAATGCAACTGAAATTTTGTGGATAATCAGATATATTCTATGGTTGGCACATTCATAAAGCGTGTTGTCTGTTTTTATGTAGGCCTATACAGTGTACACAATGTATTTTGATCAAATACATTTTTAAAATCTGCTTCAAAAATACTTATAAATATTAAAAACGCGAAAAGAAAAGATAGGCTATTTACCAAGATCACGACGTTGAATCGCAGCATCTTTCTGTGACGTCCTCACAAACGTTGTCGAACTCACAGTTCGTCTTTTTTATTAAAAAAAAAAAAGCTTAAAAATGTACTTTATTTATCTGAGCTTTTCCCCAAGCGCTTTGGGAAGAAAATACTTGAATGCGATGAATCAGACACTCAGCATTAACGCCTGAGCGCGGGATGGGTCTAGTATCCGTGAGCGCGCGCGCGACAGATGTGCTAGTGCTGGCGGAGTATTGCTCGTGTAGCTTACATGTGTGAAATGCAGTTTACAGTTTTTCATTACAAAAGAATTCCATTTTAGCAGCAAGAACTGTACTTTTAGGTGTTAAAGAAGCGAGGAATAGGACGAATTAATTTGCCTTTGTCCACAGTTTGCCTGCATGGATATAGGTTACAAACAATGGCATTGATTATCTGAGTGGTTTTCATGACTGATGCAATCGCAGGCTATAACATTTTATTCTTTTCTGACTAAGAGAGGCACATGTTTGCCAAGATGATAGTGCGCCACTTCCTATCGCCACGCACCCAAGGCTTGACGGATACTTCCAAACTCAAAGTTAAAGGTCTCAGTCTGCCTTTACAGCACAGGTCTCGGTCTGCCCTCGTGTGGCAGTAGAGTGAACTGCTATAGCACAGGAAACGACTATAATACCATTACTGTAACACAAGTTACAGTGGAGTATAAGGTTAAGAAAGACTAGAGTATTCATCCGTATCCTATTCTGAAAATATACTACAACAGATGGCTTGGTTTAGTTGCCCCAAAGACCCACAGTCATGTTACCCTCCCAACATAAAACAACATTCTCAAAACTTTTCGTTTTGATATTCTATCAGTCTGTGAACAGAGATATTTCATTGCTCTTTCCGTGAAATGCTATGCGTAACATGATACATTTAATGGCATACATTTTCTGCGTTAATTGTGAGGCAGATATGCAGCATATTCCTGGCCATCTGTCGTCAGCGTATAAAAAGTCCTAGGACCTTTTAATCATGAATTATTTGCGGGACAAAGTGTCAATGGGCTTACGGCTTTAATCAATCAGGTTTTATTGTTGTATAGGCTAGCTTGAATGTCTATTATACAATAGAGTGGCCTAAGAATCAAAGTGCAGGCCTACTTTTCAAGCCTGACATTACTTCATGCTTTGAGCCACTGAGGTGGCTGTCCACACCACGGTTTGCCTTCTCAAGAGTACACGTATTCACCTCTTTGCTGCAAGGTGTTACATTGCACACAACAGTAAGCAAGCAAGAGGCTTGATCGATGGCTATTTTTTTCAACGGTAGGCCTACTCGTTATTTTCTTGTTTCTCTCTTGTTTCTCCCTGCTTCACCTGATCGCAGTACCGAGAGAACAAGTCACCATTGCGTTGAGAAGGTAGCTACAGAGAAGGGTTAATATTAATACTCTATCATCTCTCCACTAGCACTATTGCCACGCGCATGCGCTTTCTCTTTCTTAAGAAGGAACAGATCCGCGCGCAGTCGAGATGGCTTAAGACCGCAGCAACCCGAAATGTTTGAAGTAGCCAAGGAAATCTAATAGCTGCGGATGGGCAGCACGATTTCGTCAAATAAATTTGGAATATTGGATGTGTGATTTGCTACATTCGAAAGATGTGTATTGCCACAGACATGTGGGCCTATACAATTTGCAGACACATGCAGGCTTTTTGTATGACCATATTTATGTTGTCTCCTCTCTTCAACTCCATAATTTGATTTATTTGACTTTGGCTCTGCTGCGGGTGTTGCTAGGATAAGCTGAGTCCAGCAGGACATTGTAACGCCATTGGCTTGCATCCTGCAGCTGAAAGCCAATCAGAGACCGATGCGGTTTGGGCTTGTAAAATTAGCCTCCACTATCAGAGCTTGAGCATCGCGGAAGCTCCTTTGCCCCTGTGCCCCGATTGGCGAGGCTGCTGGGTTGGTGGCCGGTGGAGGCAGCGAGGGACACCGGGAGATCCATCAAAGGACACGGGATCGTCCGTGCAAGGACCGACGTTTCAGCCCTCGCGGAAAGATGCGGACGAAACGCGGCGTTGCGCGAGGCACGGTGAGATATTTCGTCGACTGATATACCTGATGACATAATCCCTCCCTCCGTCTTTGTGCTTGTAAGACTGGCGTCTGGTGTTGTGAATAAGAAATCGCAGAGAGCCCTCCATTTTTGTATTTATCGCACACTGAAGCGGGCCCGTGGGAAGACATGTTTGCATGTTAATTGCTCTGATAGCGTGCCTATGTGATGATGGCGACACATAGTGCGTTCATGACTGTTTCGTGTAAACATGATGAGGCATGATAACAGTGTTGATTCATGGTGCATGTGTGTCCATCCCAGTGTGTACCCTGTCCACTGGGGATGCAATAGGGGAACCATCACATTTGTAGTGTGTTGTGTGTTGGCGGTTTGGGGGGGGGGGGGTGCAGATATACCTGCAATACACCTGCTAAGATCTTTGATAGTATTGAATCCATTCAAAGTCCAGGTGTAATACATGATTTGCATTGACTGTATTTACTATAAACATATAATGGTTGCAGTTCAAAGATTTTTATAACAGCTCCAACCATGTCAAACAAGATTTCTAAGCAGATTACTCAAGGTCTCCTCTGCATAGGACAGCAAAATAGGAGGTTCAAGTTTCTCAATTCACTATTACAGTTGAGGCAACAGCATTGTAACTTGAGTAATCCCAGCCTGCAAATGGAGATTAATTCATGGTGATGTAACAAGTCTCTTTGAGGCCTCTGCCCTGACCTGTCATTCTACTGTTTGCAAACTGTCATATGCACTTTGGACCAGTGCCACCAACAGCCTCTCTGCTGGGCACGGAGCAGCCAAAGCCAAGCTGGCAGATTTTAAAGTGGGCGCATGCAGCCTAAATATGCTTTGATGAAACTGACAGGATGTTTATGTGGCAGATAACAGGGGAAAAAAATCCTAGCCATCTGACCCTAGTGTCCCAGCCATGGCTGCTCTTTCAGACCCCAGCTGTTACTCTCATCAAATGAAGTAGCATGCATCAGCAAACTTCATTTTATGGGATGTTGGTAGAAATAGCATATTCATTTTGCACTAACACTAACTTCTTCTAACTTATAATTAACACTGTTGCAGACATGCTGTTACAGACTTTGCTTGCAGATGTCCCTTTAGTCCAGTTTAGATCTCATTACAGCATTTTTACAAACACTCCCTCACTGACAAACAACATGGACAAAAATAAGCATCACATGCCAACCCACATTTCAAGTCTCTTTAATTCTCTTTTACACAATGTCTGTAACACTATAAATCCACAATATTGTGCAATATTGTAGCCTGATTGTGGAATATTACAGCGATAGATTAAATATGATGTGTGGCCCTCTCACACACATGGTGGAAGATTTCCTTTCTTTCTTCACGCTGTAAATGATATTGATTCTGGGATGACTAGATCAGTACAGATTTCTCATCCAGTGTGTCTTAGAACTATTTTAATGTCAACCTCTGACCTAATCTGCTACTTTACTGAGTGTTTGGCCTAAACCTCTTCTCCCGTATCAGCCTCTGTTCTACCTGAAGAAACCTGAGCAGAGCTGCACCTTAAAGGTGGCAGTTACACACAAAAATGGTTAACTCTGGATCTAGGGGTGGTGACTTTGTACAAATTCAGAAAAGCACAGTGACTGGCTGTAATGTAATATTGTTCACTAACATGTGACTCAGATCTGCTGTTTTGAGAACAGTGTGATGACAGCAAAGAGCCACATGGCAACACATTTCTTGATTCCAACTTGGACCATGTTGCGTGACAAGAAATCCGATTTAGATCAATGCCATCTGTGCGTATCTCCAGTAGGAACAGAATCAGATCAGAATTTGGTGATATTTCATGAGTTTTCATGCTTCAGCTGCACATTTATCTATCTATCTATCTATCTATCTATCTATCTATCTATCTATCTATCCTAGTAACCTATTACTGGTATAGTATGATCAAATTGCCCCCCCCCCCACATATGACTGACCTTTGCTCTAAGTTATCACTTGCAGATGTAGTCATGTGGCACTATGTATAGCCAGCTACACACAAACCACCTCACATGGACAAATTTAGAAACAAGCAGAGCAAACATGCCAATGCTGCACACCCAAGTTCTGAATAAAAACTTTAATTTACATTTAGACTTATTTTCCCCATAACAATTTCTGTATATAGTTATGGTTGAAATGTATGAGTCCCTCATCATGGCATGTTAAAATGCACTCATCCCAATTATACACAAAAAGGGGAAACAGAGCTACACAGACCTAATACTCTAGACTTTATTGTAAGAAAATGTAATCACATATCACACCCCCCCCATCCCACCCTTCTTGGGAACAGCCTGCTGAACTGCTGTTGTAATTGCATGTTGACTTGATAATATACTAATATTTAGTATATTTAGTTATGTTATGCCAGAAACTAACTCCAAATAATTAATAACAGGGCAATTCCATGGAAAGTGGACTGTTTGTCACATACATAATGGCGAGTGGCAGGTATATTTGTATAATGTGAATGGCTATATGACATTTGAGGACTTGCTGTATTCAGCTGTAGATGTTTAGAAATATTTAAATAGGCTAGTACTATGTTTACTCATGCATAATGTGGAATACATGGATTGGTTTTTGTAATTTTCATGGTTGTCACCTTAAGATTCAAAGGAATTTGTTTGTGTTTGTCTATAGATTTATCAATAGATCTATGTGTATTTATGTGTGTATGTGTGTGTCTCAGTGATGGCGGAGCCCGCAGAGGAGCGTGTGTATCGCTGGAGGCAGGCGCTGCAGGAGGGCCTGGAGTACCAGCGCTCAGGGGTGCTCCCTCTGCTGGGCAGCCCTCGCTACTGCGCAGGGACCAACACAGCCAGCGGCTACCTATGCCAGAGCGGACACTGCTGTGGGGAGTCCGGCTGCTGCTCCTACTACTATGAACTCTGGTGTAAGACATACAGCACTCAACACTTTCCTTCATTTCTTATTGTACATGTGCAAGAGTGATACCTGTTTTCTCTCAGATGACCAAGACCGATTTTTTCCAAAAGGGGGCCCTAAAGGCTAACCTAACCTTAACCTAATCTAACCTAATCTCACCTAACCAAACTTAACCTTACCTAAACCTAAACCTAACCTAACCTACTACCTTGTTTTACCGGTTGCTTTGGGCTTATAATACACTCGACCTGCAATAATGCTGTGTGACAGCATACAGGCTAGCATATAATGGTATTACTCCATTTTATAATTACATCTGAAACATTGTGTTTTCAAACACACATAGCAACCATGCTGTATTTTCCTCTAAAATATCCAGAGCTTTTGATGAAAAAAATAAATATTCATATTCAAAAATAATCATAATAGGTCAAGTTTGTGTGTTTATGTTTTTGTCTGTGGATGTGTTTGCGTGTTTTTGTGTGCACAGGGTTCTGGCTGCTGTGGAGTGTGTTGATCCTGTTCAGCTGTGGTTGTGCCTACCACCACCGCCAGGCCAAGCAGCGGCAGCAGCAGCAGCTACAGCGGCAGAGGGACATCAACATGTCAGCCTACCAGCGCGCCCGCACCTACAGCGCCTCCATGCTCGACCTCAGTAAGATCAGACCCCCTTCCCCCTCCAGCTACTCACATTCTCTTCCCACTCTGCTGCATCTCTCATTGGTTTCATACATGTTAGTGCCTCTAACTTCCCCAAGGTCCTCTCTGTTCAAGCGCTTAACACTCCAGAATGCTACTGGAGGTTCCATTCACTTTGAATGGGCATTCCCAATGTTCTGAGATCAGTTATTTCTGTATAATCACCACTGTGAAAGTATAATGACCACTGTCAATGGCAATGGGTTTTTTGCTTCAGATTCACATCTGCAAATCATTCTGCGAGTAGAGATCATTCACTTATCATAATGGAACATGAAAGGTTCTAAAGAATGTTTCAAGTTCAAGTTGCAAACTATTTGTTTAATAGTAAACGGTAACAGATTAAATTTAAAAGACATTTGCATGATGTTTTCTGTTGCCGTTTTGGCAAGCAGCCGTATAATAAGCGTGATAACATATTGTCCGCCGGTCATTATAAGAAAATATTTCTTGACAGGATGAACATGGTCTTGATTTGTTCTGAAGGGACAAATCTACTTCATAAATGAAGTAAATGTTCATCCTGCCTATTCAGCAAGAGACCCCTCAGCTCCAGCCTTTCCCACTGCTCTCATCACACTCTAATCCTTCCCCACTCTTTGGCTTTTACCTCATGCTAACATCTCTCAATTTGGCATTAGCAATTCAGTGAATAAAATACTTATACAATTACAGTTAATAACATTTTTTTCACTGTACAGAAATACATTTCATGGAAACTATTTAAACCAAATGATTGCAACATTATCCTAAGCTATCAGTGAGGTTAGGGTGTTATTCCAAATATGCTGAGGTATTTTACCTGAGAAGCATTGTTAATCATGCTGTGCTTTGATTGGCAGGTTTCCTGGCCTCGCTGAAGCTGCCATCCTATGAGGAGGTGGCAGCGCAGCCCAGAACCCCACCCCCTCCTTACAGCTGTGTGGGCTACCCGCGGGGCACTGCCCACCTGCTGTCTTCTCAGAGCTCTGACAACTACACCAGCTGCTCCTGCGATTCCTGCTGTCAATCATCCCCCTACAGTTATACTCCCTCTACCAGTCACGCCTCCTCACCCGGCGATAGTGACCCAGGCCCTGCTCCGCTGAGCCACGAGGTCCTCGCCATTGCACAGAGCCCCTCCCCAATCACCAGCCCGGATTCTGGGCCCTCCCATAGCCTAAGTGCAGCAGCAGAACCAGCCAAGATCAGCACCAGTAACCTCAGAAGCGCCAGCAATGCCGGTTCCCCCAGTAACCCCAGTAACCCGAGCAACCCCAGTAACCCAGGGAGCAGCAGTAACTCAGTTAGCATGGCTAAGTCTAAGAGTAGCAGCATAGAAGCTAACATCAGCGGCACACAGCTGCAAGCCAGTCTGAGCAGCATTGGAAATGCTAACTGCACCATCATCTTACACCCTCCTGGTGTGACAGTGGGCTTGAGCACAAACCAGCCCCCCTCTCCTCTCGCTCTGACCTCCCCTCCCTCTCTCTCCTCCCCTCCTCCTCCCTTCTTGCCCTTTTCTGACCCACTAGATGTGACCACTGGGCAAATTCTGGGGACGGCGAATTTATGTCAGACGACATGTCCACTGGATGACAGTCCTGCCCAGTCCCCGCCCCTCAGGACGGCTCTGTTGGATCCAGGCAGACGGGACTCGGCAACCTCTGACCCGGAAATGGATCAGAGCCACTTCCAGCAACGCCGACTGACGGGAGACTCTGGCATCGAGGTTTGCCGCTGCCACATTGACCCGGATGAGCAGGACAACGTCAGCACCCTGGACAACAGTCTACACGACGACGACAACTGTATGGCACGAGCCAAGGAATCTGGCGAGGCAGTGGGCAAAGAGGTGGGGCCTGATGAGTGTGGCCACTCCCCCAGCGTGGCCAAAGATGCTGGGGGAGACATGGTGGTGATTGCCATGGAAACGGTCTGACAAAAAGTAGCTAGGATTAAATGAGAACAGGAGTGAGTTGGTGTCCAATGACAGCTTAGTAGATGTAGAATGACCAGTCAATGCTAATCAGAAATGCACTGGTCCGTTAATGCCAAGCTGAGGCAGAGCCTAATCAGTGGCAAGTATACTGTGTTCTCTACAGAGTGGACAATCGCAGTCAAGAATACTCTGATTTGTACAAAGAAACCTAACACAACCAAGCCTAATGTTTTCCATATGGTACGGCCAATCATGATAAAGTTCCTGTGCTTCATGGTGTGAGACCAATCACAATTAAGTGTAGTGCAGGTCAGCCAATCAGAGTCAAGCTCACTGTGTTCTTTATAAGATTTTGATTTTTGGAATTGATTCCAAACAATGACTATCAAGAGCACCCAGTTGCAGCTGAGACTGCCACATTCAGATCTTGCCACCTGTAAAACTGTGTTGCATGCTGGGACAGATGGTCAGACCTAAAATGGTGGTATAGAAGCGGGAGCGTAGAGGCAAGCAAATTTTAGCCGGGACTGTCCAAGGCCAAGCTTCTACCAAGCAATTACATGCACACACACAGACACACACGCACACACATACACTTCTGTGAATCAGAATATGACTGTTGGGTACTGTGTAATATGATATAACATTTAGCAGTTTACGATAACTTTGCTCCAGTAGGACAACATTAACCTTCCTTTTGTTTTGAGTATCTGCTACAATGACCGCCACGATTTGGTCTATAGCACATGAATCGAGACTTCCTTCACCACTAGAGACATAACACTCTGAAAAGAACTCTTCAGAGATCGGGGCACAGAGTAGACAGTGGTGGCCTTGAGGTGACCATTGTACCTACAAATGAAAGCAGCCGTCTTCGCACTAGACACCTGACCCAGTTCTGGTTCTGAATCCAACCAGACATAATTTTCCAGCCTGGAGCAAACGACCATCCCCTCACGCGCCAACCCACCGGAGACATTCACTCTTCATATGCACAGTGAAACTTCCAATGTGGCAAATGGGAGGTAGATGATCTACTCATCCCTCTGCAGACCTGCTCAAGTGGACTAAGAATGACAATATTTTACCAGTATATTTTGGTGCTGTCCTTAGTTATAAAGTCAGTGAAACGAATTAGGTTGTTATTTTGATCCCATGTTGTTGTTGGGGTTAAACAGAATATGATTGTCACGTGTTCAGTGTTGTGTTCTGCTAACAGCGTGCTATTTCATCATGGCTGAATGTGTGTGGAGGCAGAGGCCCCTTCTCCACAACATATAAATATCTTATAAAGCTGACCAAAGTATTGAACATCTTTCTTTACTGATACAATAAACAGCTAATGATGGTTATCTTTGAGTGTATTTTACTGTGTGTATGTGTGTGTGATGTGCATTGGGCACAAGGCCAGAGTATCCAGAAGGCTGCGAAGACTATACATGAGTCCCAAATACAGGTCAGGACAAAACCCTTACACACAAGTCTAAATGTGTTGTGGAAAAGTGTTGTGTTACTTTAACTAGCAAAGAACACAGGCACTGTAGCTGTTACTGGTCTTCAGGTAGGCTTATGGTCATCTTGCTGGACTTTGCAACATCCATAGCCCAACTTTCTTTACAGTTTGCTACTTTTTAATAAACGCAGCTTCTGATGTAGTTTAAATATATCGTGATAATCCCCTCCAAAAGCGTTGTTATCAGCTTCATCAAGGCGTTGCCTAGCATCACTGAATGACTGGCCAGATTAATTAACTCTTTACTGGAGAAATAGACCGAAGTAGAACGATATGCCAATCTAAAACGAACCCAAAAACGAAAATCGTCAAATTTAATGGCTTGTTCATTGATAGATTATGCAGTCAGTTTATCAGTTACGCACAACAGGACTGACACAAAATGCTGAAGTTCAGGGCTGAGGTATAATCTTTTGCTATCGACACCTAAACCAAGATGACTAACAAAACATAAAACAAGCTTTCATTTTCCCCAACACGCACAACAACTTGTGTTATAAAGATGACGTGCGTCTAAACATTGTGGGAAATACATGATTTATCTCAGAAAAAATGCTCTCAGATGATGAGATGGTGTCGGGGCAAGAGGTTAACGAAATGAATCTTCTCTTCCGTCTCCTCTGACAGCTAAGAATTTGTAGCCTAGTCTAGCATACGTCAGTAGCCTGCCTTAATGCGCATGTATTGTCTGCATTAGCCTATTTTTTAAAGATGTTCACTATGTGGAGAGAGCGTTATCGACATGGCCTTTTCAATTTATGTCAAATTTATAGTTCGCGTTTGTAGAAAGTTATCGCTGTGAGCAGGGTTCGAACCTGCGCGGGGAAACCCCATTGGATTTCGAGTCCAACGCCTTAACCTCTCGGCCATCACAGCTAAGTATCAGGAAGTGACGTAGTGAGTTTTAAAATAAAAGACGGTTTAAAGCGATGTTTACAGTAATATCAGCAATCAGTCTCGCTAAATCCATTCTGACCAATGCCCTCCGAGATGGCTACGTTTGTATTACTAGCGGGGTTCACCAAAAACAAACAGAAACTTAGAGGTGAGATAAACGAGCACACACTACAAACCGATATAACGCGTGTAAAAGACAGGATGCTTTTATTGCCCTAGACTGAGATTTCAATGAGGAGGAGCTGTTAGGCTACTAGGTCTACGCAAACACTAATCTGCTCTACTCCACTCTCCTTTCCACAAAGTAAAATGTTTCCCAACAGGATGGTAATTGCTAGTTAACTATCAAGACAAAAGAAATGTGTCCATTACACACATTCTTGCTTCCCTTAGACTATAATATTTTCTCTTCCACTTCCATTCTTCTCACTGTAGCCTGTAAATCAAGGCCTTATACCTCATTTCAACATTTTTTTCCAACAATGTCTGCCTTGTTCTCTAAACATTTTTTGTAGCTATGCATTCCCCTGATCTGATGTCCTTAAATCTGCCTCACTTCCTTTTCATTCTCTCTGCACCTCATTCTGCTCTCCTTCCTTTCTATAGCTTCTCCAGATCTCTACACTGTAACATTAGTCTTAAGCTTTTGTTGTTATTGTAGTATTGTAGTATTTGTATTCATATTTTATTGAACTGAGAAGAATGGGTGTGCAATAGACATAGGGATGCATCAGAATCCTCTGTTGCTCTCCTGGGTGATCACTAATCAATCACAATCACTAATATGGAAAGGAAATTATTTATTTTGGGGTGTGGGGTGGAAATTTGATGTGATTTCAACATCAGATTACTCAGGAACCACTAATGATATATTAATATTATTATTTTTATATTCAAGGCTAATTTTTTCACAAACTGTACATTACAGCAACTAGCAAGTAATATTGTTGGAAAGGTCAGGTCGTGCTGGTCAGGTCAGGTCAGGTGATATATTAGATATCTGTGTGACATTCTGGTCTTTTCCCAAACAAAGAAATCGTCGGCCCCTGAGCTTACACACTCGCTATGTTTTGATGAATTGACATGTCAGGTAGGAAGAAGAACGAAAAGACTTAATTGCTACAACACAGTGTTTGCAAAGTCACAATACTAACTGAGGGGGGCACAGGTTTTCTCAGTCATTCATTTCATCAGTTTGGCTGACGTTTGCTGTTGGAAATGGGGATCGTAGTCTACCATAGTCTATGATTGCTATACATGTTCAAAATGTATGCAGATATTTTGGATTGTCTTGAAGTCAATTTTAGTGACATTTTAGGCCTATCCAGTTGCACATGAATAGGTCCTCAGACCCCTTAAAACATGTAGACCTAAATGATCTGAGGAAATATAGCTCACCAAGCCTACTGACCTTGGTACAGGATGACATGACATTCCAATATCATGATAGGTACATGATATTATGTCGTTATTATGTAAGGGGTAACATTTTATGTGTGTGTGTGTGTACGTGTGTTTGGCTCAAGAGGTATAGTCATGTCAGGGCCAAGGTAAGGCATGTTTATTCTTTGTGAGATTGTTGGTGTGTGTGTGTGCGTGCACTGCGCGTCAAGGGCTTTTGGCAGCCTTGTGTAGATACAGAGATAAAACCCTACTTCATCTGGCCCTGACACCCCAGATATTATCATCACGCACTGCGTATTTTATGTTTATGGCTAATAGTTCATTGATGACAGTAAAGATTGTGGTAGATTGATAACATGTTGCTTTTACATCTTCTCGCTTTATGTTGTTATGTTGCCCAAGCTTTATTTTACCCAGTTCTGCTTTAAACAAGAAACTGTTTTGTAGGTGTACAATAAAGTGAAACTGAAGTTATTGATTTTGGAATGAATGCAAAGATGAGGAAAAAAATGCAGTCCAGTATCAACATATCACTGTGTTTCATTGAAATGTCATGGTAAGAAATAATTACCTGTTTGTTTATCTATCTTACTGATACTTTGAAAATGGCTATCCATGAACACAGACACACAGGCACACACACACACATGCATACATAAGGTCAGGTTCTGGGTTTGATGGTGATTGTGTACTTTGGTGGCTGCAGAACAACTCCGTAGCGTCCCTGCAAGCCTGGGAGGGAACCCCTACAAGGCACTGTGAGGTGACAGCACTGCAGCACACGGGACAGAAACAGAAAGAGCTCCATCCTGGCCAGCGATTCACCCACACACACCCGAGGCCCTGCCCCAAAAGGCAGGAAAGAGGGTGGGTTCACCCTCTGGCCTGAAGGGTCAAGGAAACGCTCTGTGTGGGAAAATAAAAGGTGGGGGAGTCATAACAAGGTGTGTGTGTGTGTGCGTGTGTGTGCGTGTGTGAGAGGAAGAGAGAGAGAAAGAGAGAGAGAGAGGGAGGTATATTGTCTGCATTTATGTGTAGATGAATATTTGATTGTTTGTTTGTGTGTGTGTTGTGTGTGTTTCACCTGGTCTAAAACTCTCCGGCTGGTCCCACTGTTTTGGGTCATGGTGGATAGCCCACATGTTCACCAGAACACGAGTTCCCTTGGCAACAGGGTGGCCTCCGATACTGGAAGAATGAACAGACAAAGGCTGACCATTGAGTGTATATTTCTGTGCCTATTGTGCTACTAGTATAAGTAGTATTATGGGATATGTTTATACGTATGCATGAGTGTGACATTGAGTGAATGTGAGTGTGTGTGTTAAAATGGACACATTTAAATGTGTCAAATTACACATTACAGTTACATTGCTGTAGGGGGAGTAGTGTCGTTGTGTGAGTAAACAAGTGCAAGTAAATAAGTTAACAAGTAAGTGTGTGTGTGTGTGTGTGTTTGTGTTACCTGGTGTCTTGCATGGCTACATGCGGTATGAGTATTGGGCTGACGGGTCGGATCCGCATCACCTCGCACAGCACGCTGTCCAGCACGGGCATGCGTGTCCGGTCACTTAGCAACGGCACTCGCTCCATACCCACACACTCATCAAGCTCCGCTTGCACACGCTCCTGCACCTACACACACACACACACACACACAGGCAGACAGATACAGTATGCACACACAAAACACACACACACACAAAAATGCTGACTGATATATCCATAGTAACATGTCTCTCTTCCCTCTTCCTTAATATGTATTTCACACTCTGTGGTAGGATGACAGGGTCCATTTTTAGTGGTCTGTCCTAGTAAAATACAAGAAAATCTACTTTGTCCTTGAATTTTGAAGCTAAAACTTTACTTATTTTAATGATATTGACTATAGAAATAGAAATGTCCCAGGTTCACAAGTAAAATTCAAGGAAATGTCCCCAATTTTCATCTCAGAGGTCTGGTCACCTTCCTCTATGGGTCATTCAGTGTCAAAACAGACAGAATGCTGGACAACGGTTGCTGCACTGCTTTTGACCCAGGTTTCAAAAGAAAGACCTTGAAAATACTTCTGTTCACTTACAATGTTTTTTTAATGTTCATGTCAGTGTGCACTCAGTATACAGTCTCAATGTGCATTATATCTGAGGCCTCAATATGCACAATGTCTTGTTTGGGCCTTACAAGTTCTCAGTTGAGACATTCTGGACCATTTGAACTCATAGTCCTGTTTTTTAAGGTCACCCAGTACTGTCAGTAGGAAAAAGAACATTTTGGTGCAACATAAACCAAATGACAAACCAGCAGCCAACACTAATTGAATGGGGCACAGAAACTCACATTCAGATCCATTTTCCATGCCCCGTTCAGTTAGTGCTACCTGCTGATTTGGATTTTGACCTCAAGGGACGGCTATGGGTAGAAATGCTCTGGAATTTGCCTTTAAAAGTTGTCAAACTATGTAAGTATTTGATAACAAATGGGTACGGTAAAGTAAAGTAACACCTCTAATCTGGTCTGTTGATGTATGTGTGTGTATGTGTGTGAATATTTACCTCTGGATTGTGCAGTAGGAAAGCTATAGCCCACAGTATTGTGGTGGAGGTTGTCTCCACTCCAGCTCCAAAAGCTTCAGCAGCAGTCATGAGGACGTGGTCGTCTGATAGGCCACTGTCCCCCTCAGAGCTCTTCCCCTCCAGCAGAGCGTCCAGCAGGTCACGGGGATCGCCAGGGGTCAAACTTTCCTGAAGGATACAAACAGTATATAGATACACATATAGACACACAGATTATTCCATTTGCATGGGCAAGTAGAAAACCCAAACACAGTATCCAAATGTGTTAAAAGCCAGTCATGTTATAGGACACACAGAACTCCAGCTTTTACAGATTCACTTGAAGAGATGCTAACGTAAGAGTGAAAATACACACATACATACACATCTACTGATGCAAAGGCACAGCTTTTGAACATTAATTTTTAACACAAAACACAGTCAGATTCCCTCGCATATGCACATTCCATCAGGTTGACAGATTAGGACTAGGGTCAGGGTCAAGGTCAGGATGTCTGTCTGCAGGTGCAGCATCTACTGACCTCTGACCTTTCAGAATGCACACATCACTAATGGCAACATGTGTCTCTGAGGTTGAGAACATTTTGGCATAAGTGTTTCAGACATGACAAACGACAACATGACATGCACTCTTAAAATATAAGATTAGTTTGCCAACATATTTCTCCCAGGAAAAAAGAGGGTTAAGTTGTGGGGTGGAGGTAAGCATTAAGACCATAACTAAAAACAGCTGATACACAAAGCATCATTCCTACAAATGTTAGATCCATCATTGGAGACCATTGACAGACCAAAGACAGACATCCAGAGCCCTTTCACTCGAATTAAATAACCATCACAAACAAGCCATTCAAGTCATGTAATTGCTGGTAGAGGGCTGAATTTCCCCTATGGTCTACATGCACATTTGACATACCTTATGTTCCTCTAGTTTTGCAGTAAGTAGATTGTCTCTCACTTCAATACATGCTTTCAGTTTCTCCAAATCCTTATGGGGAAAATCTGTCATTGGGTGTGCCAGAAATCACAAAAGCACACACACATACAGACACACACACACACACGCAATGCATTTAGACAAACTATCATAACAACACTCTGTGAACTGTTACAAGAAGTCCCCTTCCTGTCAGAAGCAATTGTTTCATTTAGTATAAAGTTGACTCAAATAAGATACACTAGAGCTACAGTAACCATGGAAACCCACTCGTAGCCAAGGGTAGATGTCCACCAGAGCGCCGCGGGCGATGGTCTGGACGATGCCATCGTTATAGTCCATGACCTGGTGGAGCTCAGGGTCGCCGCTAGCGTAGTTGCCGCTGAACACTAGCCTGCACACCACATTGGTGACCGCCCTGAGGATGGCAGGTGCGGGGTCCAGACACACACACTTACAGACACCCTCACACACACCGTTACTCACACCCTCGTGTTGAGCACCCATGGAGAGGAGCTCTGCAACCAGACAGTCTGCGGCTTCTACCACTAACAAATATAGACACACACAATATATGATGTTTAAATCACTTCCATATAATCAGACTTTGACAGTGTGTCCACAATGGCCATTTCACTCTGAACCCTGAAGGAGACATTTCAGTGCCCAACTACATTTTCTCAGTGAGACATGCAAGCACACATGTACAACACACACACAAGCAGGAGGAAGTGTCTGGAGTCATTTTTACACAAGCAAAATTTCTTCTATGTGTAGCTGCATTTCAATGATGATTGCACATTAGTGCGTATATGTTTACGTGTGTGTGTGTGTGTTGAATATGTCTGCTTGCATGTCCCAGTGAGAAAATGTAGTTGGGCACTAAAAATCTCCAAAGTACCAATGGTCTGCAGTTTGCTGGATCCTTCTCCAAAGAGGCTGAAGGCGCTGTGCACTAGTCTGCGTTGGCTCCTCCACAGTGGGCTATAGTCAGCAAAGGCAATGTCCTTCCCCCCGCGGGTCAGCAGCTCTGTAGTAACCTGGAACACCAGCCCTCACTCAGTGCGTGTGTGTGTGTGTGTGTGTGTGTGTGTGTGTGTGTGTGTGAATGTACATACTGTACATAGAGCATGGTTGCAGTATCAACGCTTCTCATATTTGTACTATAACATGTCTGCGTGGTCTACAGTATGATTGGGTCAGTGACAAGGCATGTAAGAGTGTTGATAGAAAGACTGTAGTCAGTCAGGTTGAGACTACAGGGTTCTGAAAATCTGCACAAATATGGATGGGCTCATCCAGGTTTTGAAAATAAAGATGTAATTCTTCACAAAACTACAATCAAAGGAGGTTATGCCTTTCAGAAAGATATTTGTAGTTGTAATTGTACACACATAACTGGGTCTACAAAAGATAGCCATTAATTGATGGAAAATTGATTAAATTAATTAATTAATACCTTACCTATTCTTACTCAGTGCTTATGAAGATCTGACCTGATCAAATCTTTTTTTTTCTCACCATGTAAGGTCGTCCAGCAAAGTCACGGCCCTTGGCAAGCAGGACCTCACGTGCGTGCGCGTAGTCATTGACCACCACAGTCAGGTGCGGGCCCACGTAGAGCTTATAGAGCTTCCCATAATTGTGTGCCAGCTGCGTGAAGAGCAGGTGGGGAGGTAACTCCGAGTGCAGGCTCAGCAGGCTACCTAACAACGGCAGGCGTGGTAGGCACGGCAACCCATCGGAGGATTGGCGCAATCCCAGGAGGCACTTCAGCAGAGCGACAAACAAGACCAATCCACCAAGTAGCAGTGTAAGGCCCATCTGTGTCTTTGTAGTTTAGTGTGCGTGTGTGTGCTTGCAGTTGTCTGTGAAATGTCTGTGTAAATGTCTATGTGAACGTAAATGCTTGAATGGCTGTATGGTGTGAGCGTGGTATGGAGTAAGTTAATGATGTTTATGTGTGGATGCTGTGTTCCTCTAGTTATCAGCTCTGAAATTCAGTCCATTTATATATCTCTCTCTCTCTTATGTTTATTTGTGTGTGTGTGTGTGTGTGTGTGTGTGTGTGTGTGTGTTTGGATATCTGAGTATCTGTGTCAGATCCTTGGTTTGAAATAAGAGGTCATGGATTCTTTGAAAATGCTGACTAGAAAAACACACACACACACACACACACACGTTTTTAGGTATAGCACAGCAGATAAGGAGAAAACCTATGGTGTGAAAGAGCCTGTGAGGTAATCAAATTTAACAAGCAGTAATAGTCTTCAAATTTATCAGCTTTTTCATATCTAAGTATCATATTCTAGTCACTGTCATCAAGCTGTGAGAGTTTCAGTCTCTCTCTCTCTCTCTCTGTCTCTCTCTCTCTGTGTTTGTGTGTCTTCTTCAGCCTTGACAACTGCCAACCAATGTCATACTATGTGTTTATTTATGTGTTTGAGGGTCAATCTGTTTGTGTGTGTGTGTGTGTGTGTGTGTGTGTGTGTGTGTGAGAGAGAGAGAGAGAGAGAGAGAGAGAAAGGAAGAGGGGGAGAGAGTGAGAGTGAGAGAGAGAGAGAGAGACAGAGAGAGAGAGTCTGGCAGTCTCACTTCATGATCTGGAAGTTAACCCTCACAGAGGTTGGCACTGGAGACCAGCTAACCAGTCAGAACATGACATTCCTGTTATGAGCAGGGGTGAAAGTCCTGAGTCCCACACTGGTATATCATCAGCATGCTTTAGATCATCTATACTGAAGCTAGCACCCCCCCAGTGGTGCTTGACTTGTGGTATGTTTCCAAGAAAGACAAGCTTCCATTAGCCAATGTTTGGTAACCCTTTCCCTGTTCCTAAGCTGTGGTAGCATTACCATGAACCCAGAGCTTCAAAAACCATCACGGTTTTAGAATAACAGCTGCCGTGATTTGAAGGATGTCAGAGCTGGCCTTGGAAAAAAGCTTTGATCTGCCAGACTGCAGTAGCCACTTATCCACTTAAAAGCCTATGAGTTTAGTCTTTCTTCTTCATATATCATTCCTTTATTCCATTGATGCATTCCATTAGGGAAGTTGCTGAGTTACTAAGCACCAGTCTGTGCTCTTACAGACATTTACCACAATATCCTATTTGTCCATCTCTCTTACATGGTACACATTACAACATAATTTACAGACACCACTAGATGTCACTGTATATTCACACCATATAGTGGAGGACATTTTCTGTTCAAATGGCCTGTCTTGTCTTTAATGCTGCTGACTCATCATCTCTCTATGGCTTTTATAAATATAATAAAATCTTTGATCTTGGTGTTTTTGAGTAGCCAGCCAATAAAAATATGTCCATTCACAAAAAGGTTTAAAGCGGGGGATGATAAAAAAAAATCAGTAGGCCGGGACAGCTATGTAGATAGGTAGACAGGCAGACCTAAACATACTGACCGTCAATAGCTTACATAAGTAGCTAAAACATCTCAAACGTTTCTGAGCCATACTGTCATAAACTACCTGAATAGCTAGCATAATTGTAATACAACACCCTTATGTCGTTAGAAGCCTCCTTAGACACTCGGCGGTAACACTACAGTCATGTCTAGGTTTTCTCGCACAGATGCAGGCGGCTACAGACGGGGGACAGTTCGCGCTCGCTCTCTCGGTGACGTCATGAGCGCACCACTAAGGAGCGCATCTCCTGGGCGAAAAGAGCAACATCACGGAATGCTTCATAACGGTCAAAAAGGTGACCAAGAACAGAAAGGTAAGTGGAAGTAGACCAGATGTGATATTTCTGTAAAATGGTTAGTCTATAATGTTGATAGTTTAATTTTGCCATTCGGGCCAAGAAGTCTTACCCTCGTCAGCTGTTATTTGCTATGCGTGCGTGGGAGTCGTGGTGCCAATTTATGCTAGACACATCGCAAGGAGATACTGTAAACACAATTTTGGTGAGGAAATCGAGGTCTCCTGAGTGATGGAGACGCGGTGATAAATGCTCTCATGCTTGCTACGAATTTGATTCAAATTTCACAGAGTGGCGCAAGACTTTCTGCTCTGGCATTCCGGCATACCGGCGTCTTAAAGAAACTGTCACGCACGTGCCGGGGTAAAGGCGGCTTTGTCTGCATGCCCCTCATGCGTGATTAAAATGGTATATGTGCTTGTGCGAGCGCTCGCGGCGGTGAGATGGTCAGCTGAGCGAAGCACTGAAGCAAAAGAGGACGTTTCATCTCTCATGTGTTATTTCCGTTCGCCGCACGCACAAACACGCGTGCTCAAGTAGGACTACACATTTTTTTCTGACATTTAAGAAAGCATTTAAGAAGCTTTACTGGCTTCCTATGTGTGTAGTGTCTGCCCAGACAATGTTTAATTAATGGTCCTCACCCACAGTCATACACAGTGACTCAGTCACATACGGGCCAGCATAATTTATTAAATAGAGCATCAACAGGAGCTTTATATCCATCATTCCCTCTGTTTCGGAGACAGGAACAAACATGTTACATTGAAACAGTCACACATACACAGATATGGTAGTGGGTCACATCTGTTTTTTTTCTTTTTCTTTTTTTCAGGACACTGTGGACACTGTGACAATCTCTACAATGACTATGCATGAGTGTGTGTGAGTAGTTGTGTGTGTGTGAGAGAGAGAGAGAGAGAGAGAGAGACGGAGAGATGGCTGAACAGGTGCTCTCTTGTCTGTGGTGTCCCCTGGACTTTGGGAGTGTGCGTTCCCTGTGCGCTCACCTGCAAAATGTGCATCCCCAGCAGTGGCTGTGTGCCCTCTCCCTACTTACCCGGGCCCTGAGGCCAGGTGTCACCGACAGCTATACCGAAAGCGAACTACCCAGCCTGGGCTTCCGCTTGCCAATGCTCCCCTCCCAACACAGGGCCCTGGAGCCTCTCGTTATCCCTCCCCCACATCTTTCTCTGGGAGATACTTCTCCTCTCCTCTCCCTCACTCATCTGTCCATCCATTCTGCTTCTCCTCTCTTTTCCACACGCTCTCATTTTTCTGTCCACCCCTCCTCTCGTCTCCTGTCCCTCCCCCGTGTCTCTCTCCATTCATCCTCTGCTCTCGTGCCTTTGTCTTCCCTCTCTCTCCCTTCTTCCTCTTCCTCTCGCTGTCAGACTGTGGCAGTCTGGAGCTCCATGGGGAGAGAGGGGGCCTCAGGTCATTTGAAAGCCCAGCAGGGTCAGCCCAGCTCGGGCCTGGCTTGGCTGGAGGCCCTCATGATGGGTGAGCTGGAGAGAAAAAGTGCAGAGGTGCACATGGCCAAGAAAGAGAAGGAGAAATTGCAGCGAGCGAGGGATGACCTGGAGGAGAGGAATGCACAGCTCAAGAGACAGCTCTCCTTCGCTGCTGAGATGATGGCTGACCTTCGACAGGAAGTCATGGAAAAGCAGAGAGAGTTGACCATGAAGGAACGGTCAGTGCTGTGTTTAGCTATGTTTGTATGTGTGTGTGTGTGTGTGAACATGGTGGTTCAAAGGGGCTTCATAATGGTTTTTTTTTTTAAAGACTTTTTGCCCTGATTCTGATGGGACAGTAGATGAATAAGGAGAGAGAGAGATGGGGAAGGATTGGGAAATGACCTCAGGTTGGACTAAAAGGCAGGTCCCCGGGTATATGGTATGATGCCTTAGCCCACCACGCCCCCGCGCCCCCTGTAATGTATTTAAGATCATGGTTCCTGTTGTTTCATGATATTACAAGAGCATTTTTTGAGGGTTGCTGAAATAATTTCTTTTGGGCTGTGCTGCATGGAGTAAAAGGAGATGACCTACAGTACATCATATAGCCTGTGTATTCAATTCAGTTCAGTTGGATTACAGTTATACAGCGCCATCTACAATAGAATTGCCTCGTGGCGCTTTACAGACACAAGGAGCGCTCAAGAGCGACAGGGGCAAGGAAAACAATAAGCATTGTGATTGGTCCTACCAAGCCTTGGTAGAAGACCTACTGAGGCCCTGTGGTGCTTTGCTAAAGGTGCCTGGTGAGCAAAACTATTTGCTACCACTAGGGTACATTTAGGTTTCTAGGATAATGATGACTACAACTTATCCATGGTTTTGGCTGAGCATCATAATAATTCCAAAATATTGTCCTAGAACATAATGTGGTTGTCAGGCCATACGTGTTGTCTAAAGTTAAAGCAGGACAGTGTAGTAGCAGCCAGACTTAATGTTAAAGTCAAGGAGTGTAACCGGTCATTGTGGTAACTTTGGGTGTGTCCATTTTTAAAGTGCCAGTGAGAGAAGTGGTAGTCGGAAGTGGCGAGTTGGTCCTGGCCGTGATGTTGATTGTAGTCCATTCAGGAGGAGTTGGTGACAAGGAAGTCATCCAGTGGGAGGTGATAGTTGTGGTGATGGTCAGAGATGGTTGTGGTGTATGCGGACAGAGGAAGCAAATGAGTTATGAGAGGTCTGTGGCGGCACTAGACTATAGCAGCATAACTAAGGTATGGTGCATGGCAACTCAACACCACGGCAGGGATGGTCACCCACAGAGCAGAGGCAGTTCCTCCCAATTACACACATGAGGAGTGGTAATTCACCGTGCACCATCCCTAAGTATGGGGAGCAGTAGAGGAAGTAGAGGAGTTTTAAGTTTAGGCTTAAAGCTATTGAGATTGTCCACTTGACAAATTTGGGGTGGGGGCGGATTATTCCACAAGAGAGGCACACGGCTGCAAAAAGCTCTTCCTCCTGTCATAGATTTTAATATTCTCGGGATTACAAGGAGACCAGTGTTCTGGGATATTAGGGGTCTAGCGGGGTAGTAAGGGACAAGTACGTTTTTAATATATGCTGGAGCAAGGCCATTGAGGACTTTATAGGTTTGGAGGAGTATTTCAAAATCAATTAGACTTTTAATAGGGAGCCAGTGTAAGGAAGCAAGAATAGGAGAGATATGATCATATCTTTTTTGTCCTAGTGAGTGTTTGGGCTGCGGCATTTTGTATTAGCTGTAGGTTTGTAATATTGGTGTATACACTCTTCCTCCTGATCTGCACAATCATGGCAATTGTGCTGAATCATGGTTCATGATCTTGAACATATTTGACATAAATACATTAATTTTTACTAATCTTCAAGATTAACATCTCTAAATTATCTAGAAGAGCTTTGAGTTGCAAAGATTATATGCTGTCATATTTATGTATACACAAACCGATGAGCACCATTTGACTCTCAGCCATTGTTTTGTCTGTCCAGACAGAAATAATCAATTTTGTCATGGTCATGTGTTTGTGACTACATCTAAAATAGGCTGCTTTGTATGTTCCGGACATCTCTGTGGACTGACGAATTCTTGCATACAGCACAAGCTACGTTGTTACTGCTGTTGCTCTAAGCAACACTTCCTTATTTGGCAGCACAGAGGGTGCTATTCAGAGGTCACAGGCGGCCCACATGGTGCCCGATGAGAAATGAAGTCTGACAGGATCGCATGAGAGTCTCGGGTAGTCATACTCCCTCTGTCTCCCTCCCTATTCCTCTTTTTTCCCTTCCTTTGCTTATGCACATTTTTCTCCCCTGTAAGAAGGTCCGATGCCCATCCATGACACAGCTTTGTGCCCCCTCACCTCCATTAGTAACATGGGACCTAATTAGCTAAATGAAATGAGCCCCATGAAACTCCATTTTAAAAACTGAAAAATTCTTTCAATTTTGTCTGAATTCACAAGCCTAGCATTTCCCACTGAAATGAATGGGAGTGGGACTTCCTCACTTTCTCCAGTTCTTATAATACCTCCATGGACCAAATACCTACCGCTATGAAAAAATCTGTCCTCTCCCCTCTCACTTTGTTTAGGAAGCCCTCCCTCCATTCTCTCTGAGACAGGTGTTAGTAATCTAATTTGTTTGCTTCTCTGTGTGAGTGACGTCTGGTTTACTTGTGTCACATGCCAAAATGTACTCTGTGTGTATGTGAATGTGTATGTGTGTTTATACTGTGTCTGTTCTTGTTTTGAGTTGCAGACAGGTGTGTGAGCTGAGTGTGTTCCTGAGAGACACTGCACTGAAGGAGGCTGACGCAAAGCAGCGACTGCAGGAGTTCATTGAGGATCTGCTGGAGAGGGCAGAGATGGCTGAGACCCTGTTACTGGAAAAACACACACAGGCACACACACACTACACTCGCTCACGCTCACGCTCACACTCACACTCACACTACACGCCCGTCCAAAGTCAGCAGACGTACTTGTGCTATGCACACACCCCACACTGCAAGAGCTCAGGGGCTGGCCTAAATGGGACCTACCAGGTAAGTTTGAGTTTTTTTATGCCCCTGTTTACACATTCACTTGGAAACATGCACACATACACACACACACACACACACACACACGTCGTCTGTCATTTTATATATATGTACTGAATTTTGCTCTCTCTCTCTCACTCACACACACACACACACACACACACACACACACTCACACGTTGTCATTTTATAAATATGTACTGACTCTGTCTCTCTTTGACACACACAGACACACACATAGAGGCTGCTACTAATATAACTACCTTAGGTGTAAAGGGGATTGCTCCTCTGGTATTTGTTTACATAGCTGCTTTTATGTTGGACTGTAAAGGGGCTCTTACTGGAGTCTTGCCAAAAATAATCAACCAATCACATGTCAGCACTAATCCACATAATGTTAACATTACCTCAGGAGGACAACCATGACAGAACTCAACTATTAGGATAATTCTTCTTGTCATTCTAGCTGTCATTCTCCAGATGCTCCAGTCTGTCTGTCTGTCTGTCAATCTATCTATTTGTCTTTATTACTGTCAGTCAGTCTATCTGTCTGTTAGATTAATGTGTGTGTCTAAGCAGCTGTCGGTCTGTATTCAGCTTTGTGTCTGAGTGTCAATCCCCTCACACGTGTGTGAAAAGATGCTCTCCACTCTGGTGTGTGCTGCTGCCTTTGAGGTCATATTACACACATGATTTTTTCCTTTATCTACTAGTCTCTAAAGCCTTTCTTTCTTTCTTTCTCTCCCCCGGGTTTTCTGTAGAGAAGTCAGAGTGTCTCTGTCGTTTCAGGACACACATATCAGCAACATGTGTCCTCTGATAAGAGGTAACCTCTGTGTGTGTGTCTGTGTGTGTGTGTGTGTGTGTGTGAAGTTAAGTCAAGTCAGCTTTATTGTCAATTTCTACACATATACTAGACATATAGAGGAATTTAAAGTAAACTGTGAGGGTGTGTGTGTGTGTGTGTAAGAGTGTATTTTGTGTGTGTGTGTGTGTAATAGTGTAGTTTTGTCTGTTGGCAGATTAGATGTGTTTATGTGTGTATTTCCTTATGTGTTTGTGTTTGTGTGCCCACATGTATGTCCCAACAGTTCTTGTGTGTGTATGTTCCTCAGGTGGCCACGAGGTGTCAAGCGGACACTGTCACTGGGCTCATGTGTATGCGAGCGAGGGTGTGTGTGTGGGAGAAAATGGTGTTTGTGCGAGCGAGGGTGTGTGTGTGTAAGCTCCGACGAGGGAGATGACTCATGGTCAGCTGACACCTCAGAGCTGAGTTTGTGGCCACACACACCGCAAAGAGGTATTCTCACAAACACACACACACACACACACACACACACACACACACACACACACACACTGACTGAGTCGAGGTAACTGACACACACACACACACACACACGTCTTACTGCACTATAGGTTTACACATGTAGACTACTGACTTTGTAAGACTTGACATAGCAGGCCTGTGGGCCTGTGTACCTACACATACACACACAATCTCTCCAGATGAACACACACACACACCTCACCAGAGAGAGAGAGTGAGACAGGAGGGAGGGAGAGTGAGAGAGATTTGATTGAGATTTGTTATCCATGACGTTATTGTGAATGATTCCTCACATTATCCCTTATTTGTACTTTCCCTCACACCCTGTTGACTTCTCACATCCTTTCTTTCTCTTTATTTGTTACCTGGCTGTCATTTTTGTCAGGTGTAATTTCTCAGGCTGCCTGTTCCTTCTGTGGGAATCTGAGCGGATCTCCGGAGTGTGTTTGTGTAGCCCTGAGGTGTGTGTTTGCGTACCTGGACACACACACACTCCTGAATGCTGCAGAGGTGTGTCGGACATGGAGGAACATGTCACGTCACTCTTCGCTCTGGATCCACGTTACCCTTGAGAGCAGACACATCTCCTCTACAGTAAAGGATGAACACACACACACACACACACACACACACACACACAGACAGACACCCTCCCACACAAACACAACTACCTCCGCAAACACAGACACAGGCAATGAAAACTGTACTCCCACTGAAACCCTCCCATATCTGCTGAGTCACCTCACCTATCACCTACCCTATCTCCATGTGTGTGACTGTGTTGTCTGGTATCTGTGTGCAGCTGCTGGTCAGCATGTCCCGCTGGTGCACTCAGACTCACTCCCTCACCATGAGGCACCTCACCGCACCCAGACGCCACAACCAGAGCGCACAAGAGCACTACAGGAACACACGGTGAGGTTGTGTGTGTATATGTCTGTGTGTGTGTGTGTGTGTGTGTGTGTGTGTGTGTTTGGAGAGTAGACCATTTGTCTGAACATACTTAACTTGACTTAATTTGCTGATACCCCCTGTCTCATAGAGGTTCATCTCAAGTTCCCAGAAATGCTTGCAATTTTGCATTGGGTTGTACTGGTTATGATATAGAGAATGTGTCATGTGTAATTCTCTTGTGTTCTCCTCAGAGGAAGTCTGGAGGCAGGGTTGGAGGTGTTGCTAAGGGCAACGGGCCGGAGCCTGGTGGAGCTGACTGTGATTGACTGCCCCAACATTCTAACCGACCGCTGTGTCTGGCTAGCCAGCTGCTACTGCCGCTCCCTACAGACACTGACATACAGGTGTGTGTGTGTGTGTGTGTGTGTGTGTGTGTGTGTGTGTGTGTGTGTGTGTATTTACTTGTGTGAGTGAGAGCCTGTGTAGTATGCGTGTCTTCCTAGACCTCCAGTTCCATGTGCCTGTGTGCTGCAGGAGTGCGAGTGACCCTGTGGGGCCTGAGGTGATTTGGGCTTTGGGTGCAGGCTGCAGGAACATCTCCTCCCTCCAGGTGGCGCCACTTCAGCCATGGTGAGGCCTTCTTACCATCCACTATCATCTGCAATCTAAGCATCTCTCAGATCCATGTATCATGCAATGTTTTCCACAAACACATTATAATAACCTTAAAAGCACAACAACATATTATTTCAAATTGTTGTTTTTTGTCTTGTCTTGTATAACTGACGCTTTATCTGAAGCAGCATATCAGTGTCAGTTAGGTGCACTGCTGACTAATTGAAATCTGTGTGATTTACTTGGCTAAAGAGGTGTGCTAATTAGGATTAGATGGTTTATGTGAATGGCGGGAACATGTAGTAAGACTTCCTTACGTGCTCTCTGAAGCGGACTTTTCTAACTCTGATTATTGGTCATTTGAATGGTATTCACATGGATTGGAATAATGATGTGGGGATGGTATAGGTGTGTGTGAGTTTATGTGTCTTGGCTTTGTGTGTTGAGCTTGTTGAGCTAATTCTTATTAATTGGTTAAGTGGGAATTGATGTGTTTATTTGTTCTTCTCTACAGTGTGCTACCGGGGCGCTTTGGGAACCGGTGTCTGCAGCTGATAGGTCGCTGCTGGCCACAGCTCAGAGAGGTGGGAGTCGGAGGGACCGCCTGTGGGGTGCAGGGACTGGCCTCGCTGGGTGAGACACACACACATCACACACACATACACACACACAACTTCAAAACACCCTCAAACACATATGAATGCACTTACACATAAGCACAAAA
This sequence comes from Tenualosa ilisha, assembly GCA_015244755.2. Lineage (NCBI taxonomy): Eukaryota > Metazoa > Chordata > Actinopteri > Clupeiformes > Clupeidae > Tenualosa > Tenualosa ilisha. The sequence continues at coordinate 1,368,830 of PYXC01000091.1, read as the reverse complement.
TGCCTTCACACACATACGCACACACACATAGACATACACATAAATAGAAATGGATTATACATACTCAGTCCTCATTAGCATTAATTCATTATGATGACTTGCTTCTTTATACTTCTGCACTGATATACATTTGTGGCTGCATATACCTTATACAAGCTAAACAAACACACACACACAGCACACACACACACCTATTCACTTTGCATCATACACATATAATTACAGACAATTATGTTTTATATATGTGGCCCCCAGAGGCATAAGGCATCAGGACCCAAACAGTTTAGTATGAGGCAATAGCAGGGCAACCACTCTCACATGGCCCACATACTTGAGCAGTGATGAGAAAAAATAAACACTCGCTCACACTCCCACAACCCCTACACACACACCCAAATACCACACACACACACACACACACACACACACACACACACAACCCCAACCATCTAATTTAGCTTCTGCTTGCACATGATGACGCTCTGTTTTAAATTTACATCCAATCAGCGATCCATATATGTAATTACACGTGGCTCTGGAGGCTATTTCAGTTTTTATTAGGACACAGCCGCCTGGGGCTCCCTCCTGTTTCCTCTCTCCACCTGGCCTCCAGAGCCTCAGCTCATACCTGCAAGAATTGCACAGGTCAGACCTGGAAGGCCTCCTACTCTGCACACTGGAATGATGGTGCATCTCTGCAGACTAAAAGTGTTCCACTAATTCCAGCTAGTCCTGATGATGCTTTTTAATGCCCCCCTCACACACTCACACCCACACACACTCACACACACTCATGCTCACACCCACACACACTCACACACACCTCTGGTAACCCTATATGACCCAGTAGGCCTATATGCGTCCTACATTTCCAGGGGCTGGCACTGATGGAGGGGGTTTCTCATGGAACATTGTGATACCGTGATCAAATGAATTTTCAAGCACTTTATTGGTATGCATGCCGCGCATGGCTATGCTGCTCAGCTGCCCTGCGATAATTTTGGCATATGTGTGTGTATTCTCGTTTGTGCGCGCGTGCATGTGTGTGTGTGTCTGCAGTGAAGAGTTGTGTGTCCCTCAGGAGGCTGCAGCTGCATGCCGTGTGCGAGGTGAGTGTGTCTGTGGCGCAGCAACTGTGCAGGGAGGGGCTGAATTGCCTGGAGACCCTGGAGTTCCACTCGACCCCTGTCAGTCCAGACGCACTCCTGCACTTTCACAGTGAGTTGAAGCCCAGTCACACACACACACACACACACACACACATATACACACACACACACGCACAAACACACAGACAGTCCAGACACACTTCTGCACTTTCATAGTGAGTTGAAGTCCAGTCTTATACATACACACACACAGTCAGTCCAGATGCACTCCTGCACTTTCACAGTGGGCTGAAGCCAAGTCAAGTTTGGAGAGAGTTGAAGCCTTACACACACACACACAAACACATACACACACACACACACACACAGAGACAGAGAGAGAGAGAAAGAGCAACCAAGCAACTACAGACACATTAACAAGCAGAGTCCACCGAGCTTGACTAGTTTTACTGTTCAATCATTACTATCTACCCCATCTAAACCGTATGTGTGTGTGTGTGTATTTGGGCAGGCATGTGTGGCCAACTGAGATGTGTGTTGGTTCAGGTGAGCATCAGTGACTACTTCCAGGACCCTGACAGAGAGGAGGCCCACAGACAATTTAACCAGACAATCAACAAAATGCAGGTGTGTTTGTGTGTGTGTGTGTGTGTGTGTGTGTATCTGTGAGTGTGTATGTGTTTGTCTGTATCTGTGTGTGAGTGTTTACTGAGAGTTGAGGATAGCTGTTGGAAGAAAAGAGTAAGAGAATACTGTCCTCAGAAATCTAGACATGCTATATGACACATGTTTTATGAGTCTGTCTTAGGTGATAAATAACACATGTGCATGCTTGTGTTTGTGTGCTTGTGTGTGTGTGTGTGTGTGTGTGTGTGTGTGTGTGTGTTCATGCAGGCACTCCAGAGTTCTATCCTCTCAGGAATTCTTCATCTTAGGCTGGGTAGGTGCTGAAGACAGGGCCAGTGAAATCAGGCTCAATACTGTCCCATGGATCAAGCACAACATATCAAATCCAACAGCATGTGTCTGGTGGAACACAACTTGACAGGTTCATTACTCATCACTGTGAGAAACAATCTATCTTGTGCTAAAGGTGACAAAGTAATCAGACTATGGAATAACTGTGATGAACAATCTACAGCCTAAAGCCTACAGATGAGTCATCTATATTCATTCATAATCACTGCAATGAACAATCTTCTTTGAATAATTGATTACCCATATTGATTGACTGTGATATGCAAATTTCTATTTTAAGGTACATATGCAATAGAAGTCAATCAAAGTAATCAATAACCACTATTAGTAATCTCCTTTTATACTCTAGATGCATTTCACCAACACCCATCACCAATTCCTGTGATAAACAGTCTATACTGCAGCACAGTGCAGCTGATCCAGCACAAGTCATTCAGACTCATTCAGTCATTCTGAATGTTTTTGTTTAGTGATGGCTATGCCACATCCAACAGTGTGTTCCAGAGTGGATAGCGGTGCAAACAGCAAGCATCAGTAACTGCAGAAGCCCCTCAAGTCTAGGCAGAGAGGAGCTGGGATGTCAGTGATTTACCTTAGAAGCACTTTAGGCTTTTAGTCACCTCCAACATTGTCTGTTATTACTACAGCCTGCTGCATTAGTCACACACCGGAAAAAAACAAAACCTGTCATTGAGCTCTCTCACATTTATAAATTCCTGTGGTTTAGTTTTACTGATGCTGTATTTCAAACTCCTTTATTTGCCCTTTCAAAACCATTACAAACAGTGTTTTTTGTCAAATAAAATGCTACGCACTGAAGCAAAATATATTGACTCAAAGGCATGTGCAGTGCAGTAGAGCAGCTGTGAAGCCTCAATGGCTGTGCTGTGTGCTCAAAGAGCTCCACTGTGCTCTCCACCGGTGCTGTGTCTTTACCTGCCAAACTCAACTTCACTGCTAGTGTGAGAGACTGAGTGGGGCAGCTGTGTTCTGCATTACTTCAGTCTTGCTTTGCACATATATGACTCTTGTTTCTGTGTTCTAGGGCAGAATAGGCGTACTTGACTCACCAAGCTCACCTTTAATCACCACTTAAAGGTGTATTGTTGTAGTCTATGAGGCAGCTGTTCTCTGAGCTACTCTCAGGCACATCAACACAGTGCTTTATGGGGAACAGTCATCAGTTATGGATTTGTGTTCACCTTGTAATAATACTGACGAATTGTGGCAGTACGCAGCTTCTTGTTTGGAAACTTGTTTAGAAATAATTCAGAGTTCCAGAGTTGACGTTTGAATATGTGCAGGTTGAGGCAGCCACGCAGGCACATACCATGCACAGTTTGTGAGAGTGGAAGATGCTTGACTGTAAGTGGGGCATGTGTACTTTGCACACTAAATTAGCTGTAATCTGAGTGGGCGCCACTGGCTGCCAGTTACAGTTCCGGATATCACAAGCCTCCATCCCCCCAACCATCCATCCAGTCACCCCCACCTCTCTCTGCCCCGCTTTACTCAACCCCGTCCCAGCCCCCCAGCCCCCAGCCACATACTTCTGGGCCAATCCCCGCCACTGTCCTTATGGGCAACTCAAATTCATGACAAGATCAAACGAAAGTTTGAAATGACAGTCTGTCAGTCCTCCAGTGTAGTTTTAGGCAGTGGGAGACAGATAGCAAGACTACTAATATGGAGCTCTCACAGTATCACTTTCTTTGAATGGTCCCCCTCTCCACCGGCTTCTGTGAGGTTAGTGCCAAGTTGAGCAGGACAAAAGGGAAAGGGATGAGTGGAAAGGCTTTTTAGCATTTTTGGCATGCTAAGGATCGAGCAGCTGGGCTTTGTCATATCTAAGAGGGCATAGTTCTTGCCAAGCACTGCAGATGGTGCTGTAACTCTTCAGCTCAATAAACAATAGGCTTAAATGAACAGCTGTTCTGGGCCAAGAGCTCTCTCTCCATGTTGCTGGGTCTGTCACTGGCTTTGTCTTTCTTACACATGTTCTCACAAAGACACTTTATATAAAACTCAATTTTCACTCAGTCCATCACAAGCACTTTTACCCTTTACACACACACACACACACACACACACACACACACATACATACAATGGGATAGGGCAGTGGGCTTATGGATGGAACATGATACAGTATCCTTCTCATTCAGGTATGACGCCATACTTCTCCACTAAACAATATGAAATCCTCTCAGACATACGCACACACACACCAGCTTGTACCCTCAGGAAACAATACAAGTACTCATATTGGTGATCATACCTGAGACTTTGATCTTATCGTTCTAACATGGTTGCTGGCCTACATATTAACTCTACATACATGTCATAACTTACCCCTTCCTTGACAAGTCATTCCCCATTTCACTTCTTCTGCATTTTTTCACTTCACCATAGAAGTGTTACAATTCCAGTACTGTTAAGTGTTTTATGATTATGTTCCCCTGTGTTTTTGCCTCCAAGCTCTTTTGAAAATTGGTGAGGACCCATTAAAGAAAAATAGTAGTAACCTGACTGTGCTCCTGTAGTTCTTTCTCAGTTTTGTCGGTTTTGTTTGTCACATTTAATGCAATCACATACTGAGAGACTGGTATATTTATTACAATCAATTTGGATGAAAGGATATTGGGAACTGATGGATAAACTAGTATCTTTATGTTTACTATTAAGGGCTCACCCTCGCTTAGACATTCTGATGTGCAAGGGGCTAAGGTGAACTTTGGTTTAACTTGGCAAAGAATCTGCCCTGCACGTGCGCATATCGTAGTCTAGGCAACAGAAAAGCCTGAGTGCCTCCATCATGTTCTAGGAAGAGTTACCCTTCGGGTGAGGAAAAAAGCTTACTTGCTCCACAAACACTCCCTCTCATACACATACACGCTCGGGACGAGACAGAGCCTGGCGCCGAAACCGACAGCACGAACACTGATATCCGTCACCCATTTCATTTGTGGTCAGATCTAGGAATACCTGTCCCCCACAACCCCTCCCCTCCTCTCCCTCGGTCTCTCGTAGTCTACTCAGTCACACACACACATACACACACTTGCAAAAAGAAAGAGTGCACAGCAGGGTCGGTTTACAGTTCTCAAGTACTCCGTGACAGCGGACCCAGAGCGCCAGAATGGAGTTTTGGCTGAAGCTCGCGCTCTATTGCACTGCGGGTCTCGTTGGAGGCGTTGATTTTGACAATAGGTAAGTTTTTTAAATAACTTGTTTAACTTTTGATCTATGTTTACGTGGCTGTTCTCCAAGTTTCCTAAACGGGCAGAATAATAAAACGCAATAACGCTATTACAAATGTCTTTGAAGAGTAGATATGTACCGACTTATTGGATATTCGTACATTCAGTGGGTAAGATCGCTTACACAACTTAAAAAGAAGAAAGCCGCCTTTAATGGTGAATAGGAAGTAAGCGGATTAAGATCTGTGCGAAAGTCTGTGTCTGTGTGGGTGCGTTCTCTCTGTGGTGCATAACCGGTCTCCGTGTGTGTTCATGTTCTAATGCCTGTGTAAGAGCATGTGTGTGTGTGTGTGTGTGTGTTAGTCTGTGTCTGTGGTTGTGTTAGGGGGTTGGGGATGCATTTTTTGTAAGTGAGGCAGAACGGGCATGCGGGACCGCGCTTAGTGCAGCTCCGGTTGTTCAAGTCCGAACACGAGTGGCAACGGCCGAAATATGCGCTGCGCGTGGAATCATCGCGCCTCTGGCGACTTAAAGTAAGCGCGTGACTGTGAGAACATTATGGTGTGAATATTTTACCACAGAAACACCACAGGACCACACACGCGCAGACATTTGCTAAAGCACGTTTCAGAAATTGGTGCCCGTGAGTGTTTGTGACTTCAAGACAAGTGGGTCATGGTGTGGTGATGCGAAAAGACATGCAGCCAACCAATAAACAAAATACACACACACACTGATAACGTGAAGTTCCTCAGTTTTTCAGAATGGGATGAAATGTCACTAGTCATTCTTTGTTGAACTGTAATGCGTGTAAACGTGATTTACTGGGTTGCCTTCAAGACGCCTTGATTTGTGGCTACATATTGGCCCACCTGTTTGCATCTTTAAGGCCCTGGCTTGATCTGTGTCAGTTGTTATAACACAGAGCCTTTGGCAGGTTACCGAGGCCACTGGAGCTGACCAATGGGCTATGCTGGTATGGCTCCAAAGTGGACTGCTGCTGGGGCTGGAGACGAGTCAACTGGGGAGAATGCCAACGTAACAAACACACACACACAAACACACACACATGCATTAAACATAAACACCTATGGACATTATATTTATGAGAGAAACACACAATGATTACCATGATTACGTAAGCTTGACAAAAACTTACTGACACAGTAACCATGCACGCTCCCATACATACATGGGACATAAACACACACACACACACACACACACACACACACACACACACAGAAAATGCTGACGGCCTCTTTGTCTCCACAGCTGTATGTGAGTCAGGCTGTAAATATGGTAAATGTGTCGGTCCAGACAAGTGCGAATGTCAACCAGGATATACTGGCAAAACCTGCAACCAAGGTACACACATGCACACACACACACACACACACTTCCATAAACGCACATCTAGCACATGCTTACAAAACTTGCAATTAAATTACAGAATCTACACACAAATAAGTACACTATCTCAAACCAATTCCAATTCCATAAACTGCTGTTAAACACAGACAATAAACAACATAAACATAGACAATAAACAACATAAACTGTGTACATTCAGGAATAGTAACCATACATACATCCTCATTTTCATTTGATCCTGCATTACAAACATGTATCCTCATATAATATAAATAGACTCATGGAGGAAGCAGTATCCAAAAACAGTTTGTCAGCATTCGGTTGATGAGGACACTGACCCTCTTCCCATAAACAATGGAAATAGAGAGCAAGAAAAGGGGGAAGGAGGGACAGAGTGAGAGAGGGAGAGAGAGAGAGAGACTGTGTAATGAAGGGAGGCAAACGAAAACATTCCATCCATACTTCTGTAAGTGTGTGTGTGTTTATATTAACATACACATACACACTCATTGACACACACATCCATGCACGCGCGCGCACACACACACACACACACACACACACACACAAACTCAGGAGAGGGATTGACCTCTATTGGGCTCAGTGGGTACAGAGGCCGTATTTAACCTGTGACACTCTTAGCCGTAGATGACATGTTAACTCCCACTCCTCACCCTCTCTTGTTCTTTTTTCACACATTGTCCCCCTTTTTGTCCTCTTCTCCCTCTTTCTTTTTTCTTTCTTTCTTTCTTTCTTTCTTTCTCTTACTTACTTCCTTCCACCCTGCTCATATTTTCCTCACCCCCATATTTTTCTCTCTCTCTCTCTCTCCGCCCCTCTTTCCTGCTCTCTCTCCCCTCTATTTATCTTCTCATGTCTTTCGTCTCTTCTTTCTATCCCCCCTCACTCTTGCCCCTCCCAGCGTTTTGCTCTTCTCTGACGATGTCGCCTACACTCTTCCTCTATCTCTCTCTCTCTGGTCTTCTCTCTGTCTCTCATTCTATCTTTCTCCTTCTGTTTCTGTATATGTTTTCTCCCTCTCATTCTCCCATTCCCTCTCTATCTGTCTCTCAGTAAGGCTAGAGATTAATGACATATGGTGTTAAAGGAGGAGGTTTGCGCTTTTCTGCTCCTTGTTTTGTTTTCACATCTGCTGGTAAAGCTTCTTGCTAAATGTACAAATGTTGTAGATGTGTTGAAAGTGTACTGATGTGGAAGTGTCAACAAGTGGTTTAATACGATTGTGAAGACTCAAATCTCTCTGTCTCCCTCTCTCGCTCTTGCTCTCTGTTTATTCTCTCTCTCTCTCTCCCTCTCTGTCTCTCTGTTACTCTCTCTATAGATGTGAATGAGTGTGGATTGAAGCCAAGGCCCTGTAAGCACAGATGTGTGAACACTCTTGGCAGCTACAAGTGCTACTGCCTCAATGGATACATGATGATGCCTGACAACACTTGCCGATGTCAGTGTGTGTGTGTGTGTGTGTGTGTGTGTGTACAAACGTGTTTTTATGTGCTATCACCATTTCATTTGTCATAAAAACAGCTATAATTTACACAGAGAGTTCTATAGTTTTTCTCTCTTTTTCTCTCTCTCTCTGTTCCCCTCTCTGTCCCTTTCTCAGCTCGTACATGTGCCCTGGCTAACTGTCAGTATGGCTGTGAGATGAAGAAAGGAGAGGTCAGGTGTCTTTGTCCATCACCAGGGTTACGGCTCGGACCTGACCAAAGGACTTGTGTAGGCATGTACTTTAAACACACACACACAACAACCACACTCTGGCATCAATTCACATTCACCCACATTAACTAATTTAGGGTTGTTGTTTTTCTTAGAGTCCAGTCTACACTTGCAGTCAGGGCTATGCACTCTACAAACACACAGTAACACAGGGAAGCAGTCATGTAGTTACACAAATAAACACACACACACACACACACACACATTATGTGGCACTGTGAGACTGGGGCAGAATGGGGCGTCTGTTGTCAGATAAGGGTTATGGATGTCTGTTAACAGGCTGGACAGAAGCCACTGATAAAGTCAAAACCTGTCTGGACTTCAAAACCCAGCACAGATATTCCCAAGCCAGCAAACTAGGAATGCACTGCACAATGATATATTTGTAAATGTTGCAATATTGATATCATGATGTAGAATGTATTTTGAAAGGTACCATGTAAAAATAGCGATGAAAGATTTTTGTTCATTGTATGATGTATGATTGTTGATTGTATGTGTGTGTTGCAGATGTTGATGAGTGTGCAAGCGGCTTGGCAGTGTGTCCTCGCTCCAGGCGCTGTGTGAACACCTTCGGGAGCTACCTGTGCACGTGTCACCCTGGCTTCCAGCTACGCTATGCCAACGGCAGATACCAGTGTATCAGTAAGAAGACACGACATGTCATACACAATTTAAGGAAACAGTGAACTCTGAAAATGTGTCATTTTTGTCTGTGTACCTTGGGGCTCTCTCCCCCCGCCCCTGTATATCTGTTCTTAAGTGTGTGTTTGTATGTAATGTACTATGCAGTTTTGTGTGTTGTGTGTTTTCACAGGTGACCGATCCCTCTGCTTCGACACCCCAGGATCCAGGAAGTGCAAATGCAAAGAAAGTGCTCATGGGAGAGGCCTCTTCTGCAGACGTAATTATTCTCCCTGTCTCTCATACATCATACCCCACATGAGACAAACGCCTCCTTCATGACGGAATATGGCACAAGATTATTTGACGGCAAAATGTGGTCTGGAATCGCTCTGTTTGAATTTAGTTGGCCCAGTAGATATTGCACTGTTCCAGAATCAACAGCTGAGGAGTAGTTTAGTTTCTGACAAAGCAGAAGCACAGTTTATATTCCAGCAAAACAATGTTGGCTACGTGGGCTGCAGTTGGTTTGCTTTGTGTTTTAAGTTGTGAAAGACACTTCTGTGACATCTGAGCAGAGGGCCGTGATGAATGAGTCTTGTGGGAAAGGATGTTGTCCTGTCTGTCAGCTGGATTAAGTAGAGGGCTGTTTAACCAGGGAGGGTTGCCACGTTTGGCAAGATAACTGCTTATTATGAGCTTTCACACCATAAGCTTTTATACTGTGAGCTTTCTCACTGTGAGCGAAACATGATTTAGTCTACAGACATTAGTGAGGACCCTCAACCAAAATCTGTGACTGAGAGACCATCTTGAACATAGTAACATTTCAATTAAAAATAACACTAAACAGAGTGGCTCTGAGGAAGAATGGATATGTGCTAAAGCAGCTGTATATTGCATGCTATCTCTCAGTTTCACTCTTCAGCTGTATATTGAGCACAATCTGTTTGTTGACTTAAATCCTGTGGTTGACCCATAAGTATGTTGTGGGTGTAGCCAATGTGTGTGTAACATGAAACATTCACTGTTGTGTATTATGCGAAATACTAATGGTTGTCCTTTACAGCTTTGCTTAAGGTCACCATACAACCACCTAGACCAGAGGGAATCACCATTGACCCACCAGTACCTGAAATCCCCAAAGCAACAAAGAGCCCAACAACTAAAGTGGTTAAGAAGCCAACAAGAAAACCAACCACAGCCACCAGAAAACCAACAACTACTACTACAAAACCAACAACAACTACAAGAAAACTCACAACAACATCAGTTCCAACTACAACTGAGCTCAGCACTATGGACACCACAACAGCTACACTGGCTGTTACCACAGATACTACTGCTATGACAACAGATCCTCTAACAACTGCAAGCATGATTACTCTAGCCTCAACCACAACAGATTTGATAACAGCTGTAGCACAGACCACCAGGCCAGCAGTAACAACAACAATCGGCCCAACTCCTGTTCGAGTGTCCAAAAAGCCAACTACAGCCCCAAGTACTACTGTACCTGTAGTCACAACTACTGTTGCCATGGATACCACAACCTTCAACAATAACATTGTAGATACACCGAAACCTAGGGGAGATGTGCACAGTAAGTCCAAGCCCATAGTCACACACACACACACAAAAATAGTACAGTGTTCTCTCTCTGAATACTAGCCAAAGGGGAGGATTCTGTGGACCCTAATTGCTAAGGTTCAGCCCTGGGAATAGATGAATGAGGAATGAGGATGATCTTGATGTCATTGTTGACAATAATAAGGAGCGTCAGTGTCAAGTGTGTCATAAAACACAGTGTCTAGACTATGAGGCTCAAAAAAGCATCTCTTTTAGACTCATGATGCTTTGTTGATATTAGGATGCATTCTGTGACATCTCTTCATGCACCCTGTCTATGTGTTGATATCCCAGAAGAAGCTACTCACTGATTAGTGCAGTGAAAACAGTGTAAAAGATATGCACGCTAGACATTTTAAAAGTCAGTTGTGGGGTTCAGGCTTTAGTCCAAACTAGTTAAAATGACATTTACTTGCTAATGTCTTGACAGCTATTACATATAATCAGTAACAGTAGCAGACTTGTATGTGAAATGTGATGTGATAAAAAAAATAACTAATGATTGACAGAATGTGTGTGAAGCAAAACTCTGCACTGAGAGTAATTTCTGTGTGTGTGTGTGTGTGCGTGTGTGTCAGTCCCTCGCAAAGAAGACCAGAATAATGTGTTTGATCTGGATTTTGACATTGAACTGGGACTCACAGGAGATTATGCCAAGGACCAAGCAAGTAAGACCCAATATCATGACCTTTTGACTGCGTTGTCTGTCAGTCTGTCTGTCTGTGCCTGCCTCTTTTTGAATGTAGGTACAGAGAGATATACAGATGTTTCTTATTCTCTCTCACACATACTGTAGATACACATGTTCATATATGTCAATAAGTTAGTAAGATGACATGCCTTTATTTTTGCATGTGTGTGTGCTTGAATAGGTCCTGGGTCTGTGAGCTGCTCATTTGATGAGGGTGTGTGTCCCTGGTTGACAGACAACGAGGGAGATGTGCACTGGGAGTCCAGAGATGACCCCAACGGTACGTGTGTATGTGTGTGTGTGTATGTGTCTATGTGCATATGTATTTCTTATTCTGTATTAACACTGTATGTGTCTCTGCCCCCCCCCCCCAGGTGGTCGGCTCCTGGCAGTTGGTGAGGTGCGGTCGGGGCATCGACGCGTGCGGGGGGCGCGGCTGACGATACCCTTTGGCTCAGTAACGGGGCCACTGTGCCTGTCCTTCCGCAGCTACTTGGTGGGCTACCAGGCCGGCACACTCCAGGTGTTTGCCAAGAAGGGGCGTGGTCACAGCACAGCGCTCTGGACCAGGACTGGTGGGCATGGCTGGAGACACGCCCACATCTCCCTACAGGGGAGGGGCCTTAAGAGTGTAAGTACTGGCAAGGCCATTACATTACAAAGTTGCAACAGATAGATAGATAGATAGATAGATAGACAGATAGATGAACTGATCCCACAAAGAAGAAATTCAAATATTGCAGAAGCAGATTTATAAAAAAGAGACCAACATTTAACATTAGACTGATGAAGACAAATAGACAACATTCCACCAAGAGACTGAGCATAGAGCTATTTTGTGTGTATTCCATTTGGTGTTTTTATGTGTGTGTGTGTGTGTGTGTGTGTGTGTGTGTGTGTGTGTGTGTGTGCGTTAATCATCTGCCACCTCATGTATTTACTTAATTGCTGTTTTTATAATTTGCCTGCCTGCCTGTATTTATTAACTGTGTGTGTGTGTGTGTGTGTGTGTGTGTTTACAGATTGTCATAAAAGGCGAGAAGAGGAAAGGGAGAAGAGGAGAAGTGGCCGTCGACGACATCAGCTTACGAAGAGGACTATGCAGCACCTGAGGCACCTCCCACCCCTCTTACCCCACCCTACCCCAGCCACCTCCACACACACTCCTTACCCCAGCCACCTCCACACACACTCCTTACCCCAGCCACCTCCACACACACTCCTTACCCCAGCCACCTCCACACACACTCCTTACCCCAGCCACCTCCACACACACTCCTTACCCCAGCCACCTCCACACACACTCCCTACCCCAGCCACCTCCACACACACTCCTTACCCCAGCCACCTCCACACACACTCCTTACAGTCAACTAGAACATTTCACAGGCAATATGTTTTTATAATATGTGTTGTGTTTTTGCTTTGTTGTTATTGTCCTTGTTTCATTGTTTATAATTATGGTTAATATTTTGGCTGCATCAGCCAATCAGTAATCTGACTGTGTGCATTCCGTCCGTGAGAGTGTAGAGGATGAAACGCACTGAATGAAGCCAAACACTAACCCAGGTTATGCTCATGTTTTTGCTACTAAGGGAGTGTTACTGTAGACACACACACACACACACATATACACAGAGAACACACACACACATACACATACACATACACATACACATGCACTTACACATACACATTCACATACACATACACACACACATACACATACACATACACATACACATGCACTTACACATACACATTCACATACACATACACACACACATACACATACACATACACATACACATACACATACACATACACAGACAGACAAACACACCCAAATTATGACTATATTATAATTAATTTTAAACTCCTGCCATGCATTGCTTTAACAAAGCCTCCTCACAGGAGGTGCAAAACATTCAACACACACACACATGCAACATCACCATCATACTCTTCACCTGAGGAGCAGACACACACAGACACACACACACACACACACACACACAGTGGAGTTGTGTGTTCACTATATGTATGTATGCTGTTGAAGATTGCTGTGTGTCCACAGCTGTATTTATACTACAGGACATTAAATATGTTCAGCTGTCACTCTCACTCAAGATATGGTGGTCTTTGAAACTCTTCCGTTAAGGTGTGTGTGCGTGCGTGTGTGTGTGTGTGACAGAAAGAGAGATGGTTTATGGTGTGCATCATGAACTTGTTACTCGATTCTCGGGTTTCGGTGAAATATGTTGACTGGTGTTGTTGAGACGCGTCTCTGAGCAGGACTCAGCCACATCATAAAAGCACAGGTGCTAATTTGACACACAGACTCTCTCTCCCTCTCTCTCTCTCTCTCTTTCTCTCTCTTGTGCACACACACACACACACATCTCCCATACACAGTGTAGGTGCACATACATTCTCTAGAAACACACTTACTCACATAGTCACAAACAGGTGTTCTCTACAAATCACTTTACAGAGAGGCCATGCCCCCAACTACAGCAGGTCATTACTGAAGCCTGAAGTCAATGGCAAACTTCCTCTAATGCAAACACATGCATTCTCTCTCCTTCTCTCTCTCTTTCAGTTCAGTTCAAATCAAAGGTAGCTTTATTGGCATGACTCATTGAAGCAGTGTTGCCAGAGCTGACGTACAACAAGACAAACAGATAAAATATTTGTTTGTGAACAATAGGGTAAATTGATTTAAACCGCTGCTTCTATGTTCTGCTAGTTATCAATAAAAGAAGATGTGCAGAGAGGGAGGACTGCTTGGGATAGACAGGCAGAGGGGATCTCCATGCCTCTCTTCTGTTTTCAGCCATAGGGTTTCAGCATCATGAATCACCCCAAAAGCAGCCCAGTGTGAACACTGCTCATTGCAGACTGGAGGGGTGGAGGTCTGGAAGACGTTAGAGCAAACATTCACTCATTACAGGCAGCAGATCTTTTTCAACTTAGACACTTGTTGATCTTGAGGAATGAGGTGAATTCTGAAGGCGTGTAAGACATTGGCAAAGGACCAGACATTGGGATTATAGTTTAATGACTTCTTGCTCTCGATGTTGCATGTCACTGTCCTTAGGTCAGAGCTCAGTGTTGGAGAACACTGTGAGCCAGAGATGGCAGAAACTGGTTTGAGTTATGCATGTATGCATGTAAACTGACTAAATAAACACATTTTTACACACTGGCACATCATTACTAGCATTATGTAGTATGAGTATCAGTGGGACTAGACAATCTTGAAAATGCGATTATAGTGAGGATGAGCTCGACTTGGATGGGATGAGCTTGGGATACACTCTACGCCACATGGGCTTGCAGTTTATGGTTTGCACTCAGGGAGCTGTGGAGGCTAGGAAGTCATTTGGGAGTCCTGCCCAAGGGCTTTGGAGCGATACGGTGGGGCCTTTCAGGTGCAGTAAAGCAGAGCGAGCCTTAAGCCCCTGTGCCGCTGGGGAATCTCAGGGGCAGAGTTGAGAGAGCAGTCTGTCCCCTGGCCTCTCATTCCACACATGCCCACCACTCCTGATCCTTCTCAGCACTAATCCTCAAGATGCCCCTCTCTCTTTCTCTCTCTCTTCCACTCTCTCTCTCTCTCTTAATTCAATTCAAATAGCATTATTGGCATAAACATATACACAAAAAGTAGATGCAAACAAAGACAAATACAGAAACATTTAGAACAATGTTGGCGGTTAGACAAAATCAGAGTTGACACAACATGCAAGGAGTTACTCTCTCTCTCTCTCTCTCTCTCTCTCTCTCTCTCTCTATCTCTCTCTTTCTCTCTCTGTTTGCTGTGGATCTACTTGCTTTGTTTGCCCTGTGTTTTGTTGTATAGTTGATAGTGTGTGTGTGTGTGTGTGTGTGTGTGCGCGTGTGTTTTGTAGGTGGGAGCTCTGCAAAGGTCACACACCTGTGCTCCGTCCGTCCCACAGCATAAAGGCTGACTCCCCCTTCCACCCCCCATGACCCCCCAGGCACCTCTCTCACTCTCTGATCTGTCTGGCTGTCTCTCTCCCTGTTTTTCTCCCTTTTATTGTCGCCATTTTGGGCTGTGTTTTAGCACCTTTCAGCACCCCGTCACTCACCTCTGCTCATCCGGGCGTAAGGAACATTCCCGTTACCGTCACAGAAAACATGCTGAAAGCCCGTCATCCACACCTGAGACTTTTATTTCTTTACAGCTTAATTACTATGGTTGCCAATAGAAACAGGCAATTCAAGTGTAGTGCAGACTGGTTGAGTGTTGACTTCAAGAACAGTCGGACTTCACAGAGGAATCTCTCATTGGCATGTGGCCATTGTCTGGAAATGACCTCCTCACCTGGGCTCTTTATCAGCTCAGTTGAAATCTGGTCCACCGTCAATGATCATTTACCCACCATGTCAATATGCTTTTCTGTCTTTGCCAAATGATTGCTTGTTTGCTGTTGCATATTTGTGTAATCATCGTCATCTTTCATCTTCAGTTTAAAATCCCAACATTGGCATCAGACACCTGAGGGCCTCAGTAAATCTCACACTTACTCTTCCTCTCCAGACATGCATATCTCCTCAATAAAGTACTTGGTGTCAGAGTGTGACTCCAAAAGCACATTGAAAGACCAACCATCACCCCTGTGTGGGTTCCCAGCGTGTCAAAGAGACTTAAGCAAATTGTATCCTGGAAAACATTTACTTTTCTGGAACTGGTTGTCAATAACCTCCAACTAACATGTTTCCAGAGGCTTGGGGCCAGTAGCCTGACCTTTAGTCACCTCAGCTGTCATCATCTCCATGTTGTTTAATCTGTATTATTGCCATTGTTACTGGTATTGTGGTATTATTCCTTGACTGTAACTTTATGTATGGCTGCTACTAGTCTATCCATCTATGGCTTGACTTCCATGTAATGCTGTGGGACAATATTTTGGTATTATTGCTCAGATGCCCAGTTAAAACCATGGACAAATTGTAGTCTATCATGGTAAGTACTGATTGTACCTTTCCTGCATGACCCCTGGCAGTTAGGTTGTCCCCTTGAGCCATGGATCTGCCCAAGGTTTCTTCCTAGACTAACTATTACAAGGGAGTTTTTCCCTCCCCCTGTTGCTCTTTTGGGTGCTCCTTCTGTAAAGCACCAATAAAACAAAACTATTTGTAAAAGGTGCTGTAAAAGAGAAATTGAATTGAATTCCACAATTAAGTTGCTGACTGTACAAAAATCTAAATCCAAATGTTATAAAAAGATAAATTAAGATTTGATAAAAGAAACGAACTCTTCTGTATGCATAGTGCATATGCACTGTCACTTTTAGAGGTATGTTTAAGTATTCCCTTCAAATGTGTGACATGACCATGTGGTCATGTGGACAGATCAAATGTGCTGTTCTCTCACAGCTGACCAAAACATGCAAGGTGTTGTTCTGTATTTAATTTGAGTGCAAAAATCCCTTACAGAAAATTTAGCACAGTAGGACATTATCAACAATATCACCAAAAGAGTTAGCATATCAGCATGCTCTAACTGTGAGTTAGTCAGCTGGGTTGTTGTTGGTGGTTGTGTGGTTACTGATTGCCTTTTGGGGTAGTTATCAGTTGAACTCTTTACTGCCACTGTCATAGTGTTTCACTGTTTCCCCTGTAGTTACTTGGAATTATAATAATAATAATAATAATAATAATAACAACAACAACAACAATAATAATAATAATAATAACAGTAATAATAAATCTTTATTTACCTGTAAGAAATCATTTTGACATTACAATCATTTTTAGAAGTGAACCCTGTCCAAGAAGGTAGCACACAAGGACAAGATGATAATCTACGACAAATAAATAATTTAAACATAAATTTAAATAATAATAAAATAAATGGATCTCCCCCATCTCTATGCAGCCCTTAGCCCCACCCCCACTAGTCCCTCTCCTACTGCACTACCCCCACCTCCCCCCCCCCCCCCCCGCCCCCCACTCCACACACACACCCCAGACAGGCTGACAGACAGACACAACAATATTTTTGCCCAGTTCCAAAAGTTGCTATGATGTCTTTGCACTACTCTCTATCAAATGTATGGTTTGCAAGTTTTCAACTGTTGAAACTGGGCAAGATGATTGAATATAATGCGCTCACATAATATGCTCATTTGAATATATAACATATTAACATAGTATTTCTTAATAATTTACAAATGTAAATGCTTTGTTCATAATTAGCTCATTATACTTTTTATTGTTATCCTCTTTTGTAAGTCGCTTTAGATAAAAGCGTCTGCTAAATGCCTAAATGTAAATGTAAAATTATTTACTAGGTATTCCTCATGCATTATAAGCATTTGTTATTCTAAGGTGTTACCAAGAGTTTTAGCTCTTTTTGTGTTTTGCTGTATTTAAGTCTCATTGTGATACACCAAGGAACTACACTGATTCCATGGTGATACCAAACATTTTCAATATCTACATTCCAGTCTGTTGTAAATAAAGGATTCCACAGAGACCGATTAAGAATGTTTATTTACTAAACTGACACTAAAAAAGAAGTACACAGACTCTAAAGGAGACTTGGAAAGAGCAAGATGGAAGAGGGGGGGAGGAGGGGGGGGGGTCCTCTTCTCTTCAGGGGGTAATCTGATCCTAACCGCATGTGTCCCTGCACTCTAAATTAAGAATGCTGGGATTCACAGAGGTGAAGGGGGGTTTGAGGAGTAGAATGAGAGACAGAGGGAGGGACGAAGAGAGAGGAAGAGGAGGGGAGTAGTCGTTCATTTTGCTCTTTTCTTACGGACTGGACTCTTCTCTTGCCTGGGCTCTCGTCATACAGGTGAAACAGACAGACGCACACACACACACACACACACACACACACACACACACACACACACACAAATACACTCTTCACAGGTTCTCATAGACACACTCTCCCTATAATACATCACGCTACAATACTAGTTCAAGTTCAATCGAAGACATTTGTGTTTTATACTCATATTAGACATACAAAATTAGACAGACACATTTCATTAGTCATACACACACTCTCCTGCATGTTGTGCAACAAGGCCAAAATCTTGATCTGTATGGTGTGTGTGTGTGTTTATACGTTAAAAGAGTAATATAGTAAGATTGTTTTCACAGCATACTCCATCCTCGCTGGTGTAATGTAGTGCACTGGTTTGATTACTGGTTTGATGTGTGGTTGGTGTGTGGTTATAGGTAGTGTTTATATATGTTGCGGTATTTGTGTGGGATTGAGCAATAAGGGAGAGTTGCATTGCTTTGGGAGCATGGGAGTTGCGTTGTGAGACACGTGAGGTGCTATGTGTGAGTGTGTGAGTGTATGCTTATTTATAGCCAGAGGATTGTGTTTGACAGCTGTTGCCGCATGTCCGTTTGACTAGATTCCTTTTCTTCATACTCTCTTTCTCTCTTCTCTTTCTCTCTCCCTCTCTCTCTGTCTGCTTATTCAAAGTTGGGTGTATGTGGTATTTATTGTTTGTGATTGCTGTTTGTGAATGTTGTGTGTACAAAATATGTGTTTGTGTGTTTGTGTGTAAGTCTGCATTTGTGTTCTCTTTGTCTCTCTCTCTCACTTTCATTTTCTCTCTCTCTCTCTCTGAGTGTGTATATGTGTGTGTCTCTGTGTGTGTGTGTGTGTGTGTGTGTGTCTGTCTGTCTTTGTGTGTGTGCGTGTTGATCAGTGAGCGATGTCTGCTCCAGGTCGGCCTCCCTGTGATGAAGTGTCTCTGAAGGAGCAGGAGCAGATGATGGAGTTCTTCAAGCAAAAAATGCTACTGCTGGGAGAGAAAGCATGTAAGATCACACACACACACACAGAGAGAGAGAGAGAGAGAGAGAGAGAATGATACAGAAAATAATAATTTATTATAATAATAATTTAATAACTTTAAGTATCATTGTGCTACAGTAAGTAACAACTCTGATTCCATTTCATTGATGAATCAGGACTTACTATATAAATCAAGTTCAGTTCATAACTTCCACAGTCTGTAGTAGATTATATATACAGCATTCTTCCACCAACACACACAAGCACACACACACACACACACACACACACACACACACACACACACACACACACACACACACACACACACACACACACACACACACTCACACATTTGTCAGACCACAGGAATAATGGTGAAACCTTATGACTTATTTAATGGGGATCCAATTAACAATACACATTACACACACACACAGTCTTTCTTTTTATCTTTCTCAATCTATCTCTTACACACACACACACACACACACACACACACACACACACACACAGACACACAAATGAGTCATGCTGTGTTTTACAGTGTTGCAGAAATCGGTGCGGGAGGAGAAGAAGCTGCTGGTGGAGAATGCCAAACTGAAGGAGGAGATTGAGCAGCTGAAGAAACAACTTCAGGAAAACCAGCGGAGAAAAGCAGGTCTGCACACACACACACACACACACACACACACACACACAGATGCATGCATTAACACAAGTGCACTCACACGTACAGACACATACACATATGTACACACACACACACACACAAACACACACACACACACACACACACACACACACACACACAAACACTTCTGCCTCATTTTTAACCTTAACGCCTACATGCACGTACCTACATAGAAACATGCAAAACCATCACTCTCACATAACAAAACTCACACTGGGGAATGACCCATGTTACTCTAGGCCCCTCAGCAAATATGTGGCCCCCAGATACGTCTTTATGTCCTAGGAAGGGGCCTCTTTGGCCTCCTGGAAGGGGGTCCTGGACCATCATGACATCAAACTCTGCCCTCTGTACCTAGCAGCTTGGTGCTTAATTGTCTGTGTTATTGCTAGGAAGGGACATTTGCCTGGGATTCTGCGATGGGAGGGAGAGTGGCTGGTTCACATCCAGGTCATCACAAAGATTTAAGAGTGTCTGTGTGCGTGTGTGTGTGTGTGTGTGTGTGTGTGTGTGTGTGTGTGTGTGTGTTTGTGTGTGTTTGGAGAATAGGCCTTCCTCCGATCTGGGATGTGTTTTTACAACCAGCAAGAGCAAGACACTTGGGGATTACACACACACACAGACACACCCACACACACACACACACACAGACACACACACACACATATAATTTCAAGTGCAATGACTCTCACCCATATGTTTGCAGTGCAGTGGAGGCTTGTTGTGATGGGCCACTGGGGGGTAAGCAGATCAGATGGCGGAGCTGTTTGGTTTAATTACACAGCAATTGGCCCGTGTCATCTTTATGCAGCTGGAGCGCTGGGAGCCCTTCGCTCTGACTCACTGACTTTGCTTGGAAAGTTGAGTGAGTGGGTCTGGGTGCTGGGCGCCGTCACATGGCTTGCTAGAAGAACACGCCAGGAAAGAAATAGGTCCGAGGGGCTTTGGGGGAGTGTGAGTGGCTTCTGGAGTAGTGTAAGAATCACTCATTGAGTATAATGGAAGACAGTGTTTCTCTGACCCTGCTTAGGAGCAAAATAAAAGTGATTGCAATAGAATGCAAGAAAATGAGTGCAATGGAAAGGCTCAGGGTTAGAGTATATAGTGTGAGTATAGAGTATGAATGCAATAGAAAGGGTTAGGGTTAGAGTATATAGTGTGAGTATAGAGTATGAATGCAATAGAAAGGGTTAGGGTTAGAGTATATAGTGTGAGTATAGAGTATGAATGCTGCTTGGATGAGAGTATGGATGTGGAGACACTGTAGTGTCTGTGTCTGTGTTTCTGCCCATCTAAGCTATGACAAAAATACAACGAATATCCTCAGCTCTCATCCTTTTTCCCCACATACCACGAAACTCTGTGGTGGGGTGGGGGCGAGGGCGGTGGCGATGGCGGGGCATGGGTGGTGGGGTCCAGGCAAAAGGAGAGAGGAGCCAGAGTGGGGCTTATTTAACTAGCCTTTACTTCCTCAGAGCCTTATTGTTTATTTAAAGCCTGCCCAGTGTTTATGCAGTCCTGTGTTGGGCTTTTTATTCATACCACATGGCCTGCTCTCTTTCTACACCAATAAAAGTCTCATAACAGCCAGACAACTGACATTTACAGCTTCATCCACAAACACCTTACAAATCTATTTCCTTTTAAAAGACCTTTTTGAAAATCAATCAATAAATAGATTGACATACAGACAGACTGCAAAAGTACCTTCTAAGGTGATGATAATACCTACTACAGCACTCTATTTATCCAGGATGTATTTATTTTGCATTTAGTGTTCATTATGTACTGTGTGGATGTTTTTCCTTAGAGAGTGATGTACATAGTCCACTTTTAAGGACAAGCATCCCTACTCTGTATTCTGACAAACTGCACTACTTTTATGAACTTGATCTGTTACATGTGCTCTTGTACTGGTATCATGTATTGTGTGGTATATGTGAGCACTCCAAAACAAAGTTCTATCAGTTTTGTGGTTGTGGAAATGACAACAACTGAACTTGACTTTGAACCTGTAATGTCATATTGTAGTTAAGCTGAAGATGTTAGCTGAAGCCCAGGTGGCCAGTCCCACCAACCCAGAGCCTGCAGGGGGCGCCACAGCAACAGCCACAGACACAGACACAGACACACCAGAGCCCTCCACCACGCCGACCACTAAAGCTGCCCCACGCAGGAGCAAACCTCAGGGGGAGAGTGAGGGAAGGAGACGGAAAGGTAAAGCACACACACACACCCTTCTCTCTCTCTCTCTCTCTCTTACACACACACACATCTCTCTCTCTCTCTTTCTCTCTCTCACACACACACACACAAACACACATACAATAGCCAAACAAACATGGATGTCTTTTTTATATGCAAATAGTTATGGATTTTGTTTTACTGAAAAAGGACAGATTTACTGAATCGTGACCACTGCTTCGCACAGAGATGTAGATACTGTCCACTGCACAGGTTATTTAGTCATCCTCCAGAGGCAGTTATGTCTTATTTCCTGCATTCCCAGACTCTGACATTCATGACTCCACCCAGAGATATGAATAATTCTGGTCATCTCCCTCTTTATGTGTGTGTGTGTGTGTGTGTGTGTGTGTGTGTGTGTGTGTGTGTGTGTGTGTGTGTGTGATACCTGTTTTAATTCATCCCATTCTTATTACCTACATTGCATCAGTGTTGAGGACAGGCTTCTAATGCTGTGGAGAACCTGAGCTCATATGCAAAGAAGTTTTTGCATTTAGACATTTGCTGAAGGAAAACAGTGTGTGCAAATGTTAAATGACTTTGTCTATGTCAATATTCTATTTCATTCCACACACATTTGTTTGTCTGGTGTGTGTGTGTGTGTGTGTGTGTGTGTGTGTGTGTGTGTGTGTGTTACAGGGACCTGTAGGAAGTTGGGGACACAGGACTCAGAGCTGGGGATCTGGCAGCTGGATCTACGAGTCGGACGCATTGTATCGGCACGGCAACACCCAGAGACAGAGTCTTTGTGCATACAGGAAATAGATTTGGGCGAGGAAAGACCCAGGACAGCAGTCAGTGGAGTTCTCACAAGTGCACCCACAGAGGAGGTATAAAAATACACAAACACACACACACACACACACTCACAGACAATCACAGATACACACACACACACACAAACACACACATTCACACAGACATACACACACACGCACACACACCCATAGACACACACACGCACACACACATACGCAAACACAAACGCACACACACACACACACATGCACACACAAGGCAAACATACCAGATGCACATACACAGTCATACACACAGACTCACACACATGCATCCACACACACACACGCACACAGACATACGCACACACATTTGTTTCTAATGAAATGTTCCACCACATCCAAGTATTTCGTCTCCAATCTGTCATTATCATGATTACAGCTCTGCTTGCTGGTGCCTTCGTTTGTGGTGCTTATATGAAACAGCAACACACTCAGAGTTTCCACATAATCAGGTGTGTTTGTGTGTGTGTGTGTGTGTGTGTGTGTGTATGCATGTGTTAGATGAGTGAGAGGCTGTGTGTGTGTGTGTGCAATGGGCGTGCGGTGCGTATGAAAGGTGTGCTGTCTAAGGTGCACGTTCTCTGTGCTGCTGATTACGCTCACCTGGAGATGCTGAGCCCTCCCAGCTCTGCCCAGCCTGGAGACAGAGTCACCTTCAACAATTACCCAGGTAAAACACACATATAGACACACACACACACACACACACACACACACACACACACACACTCACACACTCATAAATACAACATTTGTGTACTCAAGACAGAAGTAAAGCACATACTGATACACACAAACAAACATATTCACACACACACACACACATACACACACACATACAGACAGAAAGAGAGAGAGAGAGAGAGAGACCCTTGTACTTATTTGTAGTGGGGTTAATGGGCTTTATTTGTTTGGTTTTAGACTCTCATTTACCCTATATGGCCACCAGGGGGCATAGCTTTCTTGTTACACAGGGGAGTGTCTACCTACTGTTAAAGACTAGCACATTTGCAAGTCAGCCAGAAACCACTGCTTTTAGCCAGATGTAGAAAGCAAGCAAGCCATGTGTGAACTAACTACTGATACATGCATTATAGACAAGAATACTGAGAAGGCTGTCACATTCTCAGCAGCTTCAATGGCATCCCAATCTAACTGATATGAAGTTGGTCCCCTCTTTGCAACTTCAACAGCTTTTGTTCCGCTGTGAAGGCTTGCCATAAGATTTTGGAGGGTCTGTGGATTTTTCCCCTAGCTACTCAAACCACTGCAATTCTTCAGCTTTTCAGTCACTTAGACAAGTCCTTATGGGGCATGGGGCATGGGGCATGGGGCATGCTGTGTTAATTAAATCAAATCAAATTACAGTAATATAGGAAAATATTATTGCTTCAGTTTACTAAAACATTTGGGACAATTAGATGCTTACAACATTTTAGGAACAGTTTAGGGAAGCCCTTCACATTTCCAGCAAGACTCTACCCCAGTGTACAAAAGAAGATCTATAGACTTCATGCGGCGAGACTGGCTTGCAAAGACCTTCACTGGTCCACAGGGAACAGGTTTCTCCTTGCAGTCATACACCTTTGGGAGAAACTAGAGGAGACATGGCAAACCAAGCCCTCTCATAAAATATTAGTGTCCAAGCCCCGAAATACTCTTTTGAATGAGTGGGCAAAACTGCACACTCTATATCTCAAGACAAACATACAGCAGTACTAGGACAAGTGAAGGCACCGAGTTCTGCAAAGGTGGGTTCCAGCCCATATCAATGGCTTTGGATTTAGAGTGGAATATCGGATACATTGGGATGTATTGGAGTTCATCCCAGTGTACTGGCAGGAGGAGTCAAAATCTATTTGTCTTTATTATTTAGTTGAGTACTCAGTGCATATACCAAAACCCATGAACCCATTAACATTGATGCCCATAGACTGCTTTTCCTTCATTTATGCTGCATGTGTAATGTGTGTGTGTGTGTGTGTGTGTATGTGTGTGTGTGTGTGTGTGTGTGTGTGTATATGTGTTTGTTCAGGTGAACCAGATCGTGAACTGAGTCCCCGCGCCTTTGGCCGTCTGCAGCCAGATCTGACTACGGACGCCAGAGGCGTGGCCTGCTATATGGGAGTGGCCTTTGAGGTGAAGGGGAAGGGCCTGTGCCGAGCTCCCAGCATTTGCAACGGATCAATCAAATAGTGCCTTCCCAGACTGTCACCAAATTCATCACGCAAAGCTTGTCTTTGCCAAAAAGCCAATAAAGTTTTGTCTATTTACTTTTTTTAAAAAATCATCTATTTTAATCATTTCTTTGTAGAAATCTATATTGTTATGTGAATATCCAGAAGTACATACATCTATCTAACTGAGGCAACACACACACACACACACACACACACACACACACAGCACACTCAATGATGGTCCAGTATCATAAATAATGAATTTATTACTTACAGATACATACATTTTACAAAGTATTCATGCAAGTCATTCATGCAAAGGACTGTATAAGTTTCATCTTATACATGCAGCCTGATCATGTACATGTGTGCATGTGAGTATGTCAGTGTGTGCATGTGTAGATGTGCGTGTGTGTGTGTGCGCGCTTGTGCGTCTGTGTGTCTAATTTGGAATGTTGAACCGTTACACATCTTTATTCTCCTTCTGTCAGGTTGTTGGCTAAGTGCTGTATATATCATAGATAATTATGACAGGAGACACTCACACAGACACACATACAAACACACACACACACACTTGCACGCACAAACATCCACACATATTCACTTTTTCATGTTGGCCACAACTATAATACACTATTCTTAAAAGAAACAAATCTGTAAAGATTCGTCCTAATCTCCGACCTGCACTTAAATGATGTGTGTGTGTGTAAGTGACAAGAGCCATTTAGTTTTTTTGTGTTTATAAATGTTTGTATGTGTTTGTGTTTCTTAGTGTTTGTGTGTGTGTGTGATGTTTATGTTGCTATCTGGCATGTGTGAAGTCTCTGAGCAAGCTTACGGGACTGGGTTTGTGTGTGTGTGTGTGAGAGAGAGTCTGTGAGAGTGTGTGTGTGTGAGTGTGCTCGAGGGACACAGGTGAGTCCTGTTTCACAGGGGCAGCGCTGATACAGGTCCAGCCGAAGTATCTCTTTCCTGCGCGCATCACTCACACACACCTCTCCGACCTTCGGCCGCGGTTTACACACACGCACCCAGAGCCAGCGTGCACAACACTCACCTGGCCTGCAGTCTGATGAACGTACACACATGCCTGTGGCAAACACAGACACACACACACATACACACACATCACAAACACAAAAAGGTTTTCCTCAAATACAATATAAATATTAGCGTAACCATTCACGATAACAACTGAAAAACAATTGACTAAAGCTTTAAAGTTTGTGATGTAGTTCTGGATTGTAGTTCTCATACTTAGATGAAGGT